>VZRL01003241.1:3374608-3603174 GCA_013397895.1 Origma solitaria
CGGGCTCCTCGCCGGGCTGCCCGCGGGCGAGCCCGCCCGGCCCGCCTTTGGCTGCCGGAGCCCCGCACCCCGGCGGGCGGTGCGGGGGCAGCGGAGCCCGAACGCGAGAGGTCTGGGGGGCTGGGGACTGCTCGGGAGGGTAGTGCTTGGAGCAGGGCTCGGCGGCTCTCCGGGCTCTCCGCAGCCTCCGGTGTGGTCTCTAGATGGAGCACATTCTTACACCTGCGTGCAAAGCCGGAGCTACGGCATGATCCGAGCTCTTGCTCAGTGCAGCTCCCGTGTGACCCGGGGGAGGGCGGGGAGGAGACGAGGCTGGCGGGGAGCCGGTGCTTGGCGGTAAAGTGCCATCAAAGTAGGCGAAAGCAACCGGAACGGTGTTCTGGCTTGTTTCTTCATTTTCCCTCGTCTCCTGCTCCCATGCCCCGGCGGATGTGTGCAAGCACACATGTGCCGGTGAATTACAGGGAAGTTCAAAGCGCCTGCTTTGCTTTTTGTGCCTTTGAATGTTGTGAAAGTTGCTAGGAACAGAGCCGCGAGCAGAGGGCCCTGCTGAATGCTCGTCGTGGGCCGAGCCAGTCCTCCCGAAAGTGGCCTGGATAGTGCAGAGCGTCCCTGGGCGAAGCCCGTGCAGGGGAGGAAGGAGCGCTCTGTGAGGCGGCGTCTGTGTGCTGTGCTGGTTAGCGGTGTGTCAGGGAGCTGTTCCGAGCGACAATTCATTAACTATAAATTAGATCAACACATTACAGCCATTATTTACCGGCAAAAGAGAGCAACGACGGTAAACGGTGAATTAGCAGCTTTGGTCCCGTGTAAATATCTGTTGGGGTAGGAGCATACACTGATTTTGCTAACATGTTGGTAGAAAGTCAGGTCCATTAATCATGAGGGAAGCAAGGAGACCTGAGGCGATGCCCCATTGAAACCACTTTTACCTTTTACAGTGCAACATCCGAAAGCGGATCAAATTTGTGGGACATGGCACAAGGAAATAATTATGGGCAAAGCAGCAATGGGGTGGCTGATGAATCCCCAAACATGCTGGTGTACAGAAAGGTAAGCCTTCGTATTTTTCAGAAGCTGAGGAAAGTGAAGTCCTGGACTCTTTTGCCTAGCAAGTGAAGCCATTATTTTTGCTGTTTCTATCCAATTTCTTGAATAGAGAAATGACTGTATCTGTTGTTTGAAATGTAAAATCTGCACACGTCAACTTTGCATTTTGTTCAGAAACAGCTGCTTTTCAGCTTGAGATACTTGATGTATTTCAGTCACTTTCTGCATTGATATGTATGACGTGATGGTGGTGACGTACCAGAAACTGGAACATATTTTGAGGTCAAGTGTTCTCTTGTAAAGTCTATTTGTAAAATGAATTCATATATATTAAAGCTAAATATTAACTGTACAATACAGTATTTCTGTCTCATGCAGGGAAGTCAGAACCATTAAATTATTTCATATGAGGGGGAAAAACTGATTGAAGATCTCACTTATCTGCAATTGCCACAACTTAAAAAAACCCCCAAACACATACACTCCAGATTTTTTTTCTGGGAAGACTTCAAACGTAGTTATTCTAACAACATTAATATACAAAATTTCCAGGTACGGAACTCTAACAGTGAGGCTTATTTAGCAATTATGCTTTAATTTAAATAAGAGTAAATACTTGGAGATTTTGAGATTCCTTTATAAATTTTTTTAATAAAGCCTTATTTGCATTTATGAAAAAAGAATAAAAAATATTTTAATAATAATTGGGAAAAAGTAATTTTGATGTTGCAAACTGAAATAAGTAATTATGCAACTACTTGTTTATTCTTAGAACACAGTGCTTCCTAACTTGTTTGTGATTGTTTTTATCAGGTGGAAAAAATCAATACTTTTACTTTGTTAGAGGCATTGACTTTTCCCCTTACAAGTTAACTGTAATACAAAGCATCTGATATATACTCAGTTTAGTCTTTGAGGTGAACTGAAGTATCATCAGTAACTGTGGTAAGTGTTCTTTTTCCAGAAATTAAAAAATAGTCTCCAATTGAAGTCTGATGCATGCTTTTTTCTCTTCCTGTTTTCAGATATGTTGCTGATTTCATTTGGTTTGTTGTAGCTGCTATTTTGTGAAATTAGGCTCCTTTAACATAAGTGAATGAATTTATGAACCTAACTGTGGTTATCCTTCTAAGAATGCACACCTAGAAAAATACAGGATTACCTTGCCATTAACACCACAAGTGTGTTTCAAAAGGCAATTGTATACATGAAAATGTGCTGCATATATGAAGAGCAATATACCAAATCTTATATTATTCATTATAGGTTTTTGATCTTTCTAAACAGAATGTTTCCACATTTGCCATTTACTTCAGTGCTGGTAAAAAGGTCTTTTCTCAGCTTATTTAGCATACAGAGGGGCAACACAGAGAGACTGTTTCTCTCTTCCTGTGGTGAGTTTGGTAAAATTTGTGGCAAAATTTGTGACCTATGGCATTTAGTATGACTTCATGCCAAAATTTATCATTGTCTCTGGGCAGCATCTGGGTTGAATGGAACGGCTGAGGCAAGTGACAAGGGTCCTGGTGTTGCAGGGGAGATCTGAAAATGAGGAGTGGGGATAGGACATGCCACCTTAGGTGTATGCTCAGCAAATCAAGACATCAAACACCTTTTTAATTTTCTGCAATACATCAGTAAAGGGATGATACGAATTTGTGTCCTTCAGTGCCGCACTGGTCTGTCCCTTGTTATCACTAAAGTGCAATTGGTGCTCTGAGTATTAAACTTTGAAAAATACTGACCTTCTACAACATTACCTGCCCTATTTGTTTTTGTACGTCTACTGATTTTTGTAGCACGGTGAATTAAAGGTAATGTGAGATTATGCACACTGTGTTAGAGTGCAGATAGAAAACTAAGCAGCTCTTCCTTTGGCAGTATGCAAGGAACAGGCAACAAAGTAACAGACAACGCAAAAAGTCACCTGCCTTTTCCTGAAATAGGGTATTGCTGTAAGCAAACATGTTCTAAATTCTGGGTCTAGTACATAAGAGGAGGATACTCAAGTGGAAATAATTTCACTTTAGAGTACATAATCTCTGAGTATAATTCTTTAATAGGAAGAACTAAATCACAGGATTCCTTGTAATACATTTGAAAACACAATACTTCTCTGTCTGTCATTGTGTTGGGAATGACAGCATTGTGTGAACAAAGAACTAGATCTGACAGCTTCATGAAGGACTCTCTTTTTTTGCCAACTGGAAAAGTATTAGTAGTTGTTAGAAAAAAACAAATAAAAATCTAAACATGCTATTGGCTGGCTTCAGTCCAAACTGGATTTGGAGTCTTATATTTTGAATAATGTTGCTGAAATACACAAAGGTGGAAATGCTTTTTTCCAGTAGTTTATACAACATCAACAGGTGGAATAGCACATATTTTGTGTGATATATGTACCTGCAAGGAATAGATGGGACATCTCTTACTACTTACATTAATGAAGAGCTAAAATTTGACTGTGCTGATGTTAACAAAGAGCTAAAACTTGGATGTGCTGAGTGAGGGCTGTTACTTTGTCTATAAACCACAATTTGGTAATCTAGTAATTCTGCTAGTCTGTCTAACTTTCAGACATAATCTGAACTAAGTATGTTCTGAACTACATGGAGTTGCAACTCCGTGTTGCCTAAATCCTGATTCTATCAGGAGCATTTAGTAGAAAATTCTATAAAGAATGAAAATCTCGTGTTTTCAGATTCCGTTTTAAAGGCTGAGTTATTATTAGAGTAATTATTGCACTTTAAGTAAATTTCAAACAATTGACAAAAAGAGGCTATTTTTCTATTTTTTTAAATGTACTTGTTTTTTGATTAGTTGCTTATTTGAAGAATTGAACAATGGATAATCAAAATGTAATCTCAAGTAATATAGAGTGTAGATAGCCTCTTATTCTCATAGTAGCTTTTATTCCTAGCCAAAGAAGGGTTTCATTACATTTTGCTTTCAGAAAAGAATTAAAAAAAAAAATCAGCATAGGATAATTAAATGTTCAATACATACATAACTCAGAATTACTTATTTGAATCTGGAAAAGACAGCAACACAGATAAATCGTTCCCTACGATAAATCGTAATTTTTACAGTACCTTTTAAGATGCTTGTGTCAGTGTTTTTATGCCTTGGGGAATAATTTTTATTTTAATAGAATGTCAGCTGCATTATTCTTTTTGTCTATCAGCCTAATTATAAAGTAATGACGTGTGACACATCATTGGCACTGGCATACCTTAGAAAAAGTCCTGAATTTTTCTGCTGGTAGCCTGAGGCAAATATGAAAAATGTAAAACCCCTCCTTTCACTTCTCCAACAGAGTCCTTTCCAGACAGCAATTAAAAGAGATAAGAGACTAGAATCCATAGTATTTTAACATCACAGATTGCCCATGCAGAAATCTTGTATTTTGGCAATACTAACTTGCTGCTGCAAGCTAGGTCTTAAGGAAGAAACTTGAGAAGGCCCGTACTATAAAGCTTTTCCAAGTTTCAAAGTGTGACCTGCTTTTTTTCTTTTCTTTCTTTTTTAATCTCTGCACAAATAATTAAACAAATAAGAGTTGTCTGTGAGGAACTTCTATTGTAGACCTACTTCTGGTCTTGCTAAACCTTTGTTTATCTTTCTGGTATGCACTTTGCTTACTTTTTTAGTCAAACATATGCTACAAGTATTAGGAGTTCTGATTTGCAAATTTAATGGTTATTGCAATTGCTATCTGAACTAGTTTTATTTGAGAGCTAATAGCTTTATTTTGTAGAAATAAGATTAGCCTTGTCTGAAAGGGAATATTCTTGTGATTGAGATTCTGGCTGTCTACCTTCCTCACTGCCCCAAGTATTAAAATAGCTTTTGGCAAGTCTGATTAGAATCACTAACAGTGGGGCTTTCAATGTTCTAATAAAGGTAATGAGGTGTTCTGTTCCTGTGACAATTGTGGAAGGTCATATATGCCAGTACTCATGTATAGCAAGGGCTGAATTTGTAATCTCAAACTCCTTAGTTCGTTGTGATCTGATATTCATCATAGAAACTGTGCCTCCAAAGTGTGATACTTTCCGATGTTGCTGTAAATGAGCTGTAGCCGTGAAGGGACAACATCTGAGGAAACAGTGACACCATCGTCTAATAACCACTCTCCTCTGCACTGCTTCCACCAGAGACAGCTCCAGTGTAGTCTGCAGATAATACTGTGTTCTCATGTGGCCTTTGTCAACTCCCTAAAAAAGACAGTTGGAAGAAAATGATATCATGGATAATTCTATTCCTTAGAGCCTGTGAGACTAAGGAAGGACATTTTAGGTGGATTTTTCTAAGTGCTGTCACTCACTTTGAGAAGTGAAGAGTCACTCTGATACGATACATTTCTGAATATGCCATGACAATCTATGAAGGCATCTTGTTTGTTACTACATTTGAGAAGTCAGGATGCTCTATGGTACTAGAGATAGTGTGTGGGGGTGTTTTTTGTGTGGTTTTTTTCCTAGTGTGTTTATAAATTTTAAAAAAAAATATATATTAAATTGCACTGTTCCTCTAGATTATGCTCTGTCTTCTTTCGAGAAGAAGACTGGCACTGATGTGAATCTGGTTGGTGATCTTGGTTTTATTCCAACACTCATCATCGAATTGATGGGGAAAGGTCCACATTTGTGAATCTCAGGAATTCCTGCTGTAGGAAGAAAAGAATTTACCTTCCTATCCAGTAAGTTATGAGGATGTTGTAGTCCTGGAGTAGCTGGTTGACTGTGAAGTGAGCTTTTGCATAGGGAAATTTAGAGAGTGGGAACCTAATGGAGATGGACAGAATGGTTGCTCGATTCTGTGGAGTACCTTTCATTTCCCTGTACACTCTCACCCTCATGTTTGATATCTATCCTCTGTGCAGATTCATTTTGCTGCATCCTCTCCTGGAATGGTTATAGTTAGTACTAGGTGAAGCATGTATGTTTTGTCATCATTGGTGATAAAAGTTGTATAAAGGATTTGATTGTCTTCACAACTATATAGAAAGACCGGAAATTCCAGGGGAACCTGATTAAAAAAAAAGTGTCTGAGTCTGCAGCTGGCTAGATCTGCAAAAGGGGCACTTGCCCTGTTTTGCTGATTCCTGCTGGTGTTTTTCATTCTTTCTGTTCCCCTCTTCCTTCCACTAGGTGTAGAAATACATCAAGTGATACTGCAGTGAGAGGTTTACTGCTGCTTAGTGTTCTGAGCTTGATGTGCTCGTATCGCTGGCATTACTGTCAAATGCAAAAACCCCACCACATTCTGTGCCACCATGTTACTTCCTTTCTCCATCCCATGTGTGCCGTCTGAAAAATGTATGTGCCTGTTTTGATTGTGCATTGTCATTTTCAGTTTCTCTGCTTCTTTCCTTTGAAGCAGTCTACATTTGTAGCTATGGAAACAATGATGCTGTTGAGAGTGACGTGCAATATTGAGGCAGAAATTGTTTGTTTTGGAGTTTTGTTTTCTTTTAGTTCAGGCTTACAACATTCTTTGTGGACTGCAGGATTTTAATAGTAACCTCTATCATATCATAATATTTGACAGATCCCCATCAAAGCTGATACCGACTATACTGTCAAATACAATATAATGCTTGCATGTAAATACAATTTTTTAAAATATGCTATTTTCCCAACACTGGAATTTCAAACCAATTGAAGTATAGTTGTTCCTTTTAGTATAGGAAGCATGACATCCACCTCTTCAAGTTTGTTTGTAAAAGCTGCTAAAAGAGAATAAATTTGGCTTAATTTCCACAGTAAATGTCAGAATTTTGATATTTTGGTCTTGATTGCCACTAGCTATAAAAGTAAAATAAAATTTTAACAAAAATTAAAAGAAAAAAAAAAAATTCCCAGGTACAGCCTAGAAAGAACAAACCAAAGTAAACAGCAGAATATATTTATTGTTTTTAACATGATTTAAAACTTTTCTCACAGTGTTGTGGAAAGGTAAACAGTGCAGGTATATAGTAATATAGAGTGCAAACAATAGCTGATTTTCAACTATGTCTCTAAAAAAGCTTTTGTGAAAGAGATACAAAGAATTGTTCTCTGTGTTATGGATGGCTAAACTGAGGTGTGACAGTGACATGTCAGAGCAGAGGAAAAGCTAAAAATCCTCTTTTTTTGGTAAAAAGAGAGCAAACTATTTTCTACAGAAGAGGGAGCCATTAGGGCAAAGACTGCAAAATACTGCCTAGTATGGCTTCCATTATTCCTGGTTTTCTTTTCTTTTTTTTTTTTTTTTTTTTTTTTTTTTTTAATGAAAACAGATTGCGGTTGTAGGGCAGGAAAAGTCTGGATTTTAATAGTGGCAATATGAACCTTACAAAAATGTATAAGGGAAGAAAACTTTGAGGGTGCTTAGTACTAGCTCACCCTCAAAGACAGACCACTTTAGAGAATCATCAGGTGAATATTTGAGATGACGCTGCATTGAAGAAAAAGTACATGTACAATTTCCCATGGTGAAGGGATCAGCTGAGAATTTTGATTTTTGGCAAGAGTTTGCCACCAGCTTCAAATAAAAGCTGAAGATAAAAAAGGTTGAGCTAGTTATTAAAGTATGTGTTGGTTATAAGAGTAACTGAAATAGATACAGTGAGAATGAGGCTGGCTGGGAAGCCACAGGGGATATTGGAGCTGAACTGTCTGAGAAGCAGAGTTGCGAACTGCAGTCTCATTTGGAGCATGAGAACTGCCTGGGTTAGTGCGGGAGAGCAGGCTGGCTGAGAAATAGAGCTGTAGGAAAAGGTATAGGAGCATCTCATAAATCCATTGCAGCTCTCAGGGGAAGCTTTTACTGGATAACATACAGACTTCTTAACTCACAGGAATGGGATGTGCCATTTGGATTACTTACCTTCCTAAATTTTGGGGCTGGTTTTGCGCTCGTGTGTGTTTATCTGTTTGAAAGCTTCTTCGTCAGGTGTTGCTGTGGATCTTTCTCTGTTTGTAATGCTCTGTGTGTCTCTGAGAAGACAGTTTTATAGGCTTAGTTTTAAAGAAGCTGCCTTGTCTGTGAAGGTGGTCAGGGCATCAAAAACCAGAGACATCACTCTTGCTTTCTCTTACTGTTATTCCCTCAAATATATTTCTGGCTAAAAGTTTATTGCTGAAGAATAGAAACTGGAAAGATAATACTGTAATGCATATTTTATCCGTATTTTCCCAATGAAGAGGCCTAGTTTTAAAGATTTTTATAGTTGTACTATTTCTACTCAATTGAGGACATCTTGATAGCTGTTAAATGAAACTGAAGTCTATTAGATTCATGGTGTCATTCAAACAAGAAATCTTTTTGGGGAAGACTCTAAGAATTTATCATGTAGTATTCATATCAAACATGTGCTGGTTTAAATCTGAAAAACCTCAATCAAGAGCTGAATAAGCACCAAGAACCATCTGGATGGGAATTTATCCGTCACGGTGAAATGATCATCCTCCTGGCATTCATGTACTGTTTTTACTGAAACTGGGTAAAATGGGAATTTTGAAACTGTGTTATCTCTTCTGCATCACTTCTGCAGGAGTTGTGTGTTTGCTTTCTTTCTCTGACCTGTGCTGAATCCTGCTTGACTAATGTAGTGTGAACTTCTGGGAAGTAAGGATTGTGCCACAGAGAAAGAGGCAGCAAACACAGAGGGTCTCTTCACAGTATAGTTCAGATGTACAAGGATTGTATAGCTGAAAGTGAAAATTGCTCCCTGTAACACCAAAGGAATTTTTTTATTTCCCTTCCACTTATTCTTGATGATGAAGATGGCTGTATAATGTGAATGTACATGTGTGTGTATGCATATGCAGATCCTCCCAGCCGTGCAGAGTTCTGCTGCCCTGGGACCTATTGATTATTGATTCATAATTGAATAGACATGACCAAATGGTTGTATTAAAAATATATAATATTTGTATTTGAATATATAGTAGTTTTTTTACAATATCTCATGTATGTAAGGTAACACTATTGTACATTGTCTTCCATGTTATGAAAATGAATTGCATTGAAATATTTTGATTAGCTACTGTTTAAAAGCGCCCTTAATTCTGATGGAAAACTGCAGTTTTTCTGATTTCCTTTTATATCAGGATGAATAAGCAGTTTACCGAATGCCTTTTGAAAGACATATTAGTGCTTAACACCTACACTTCTCTGAACTAGAGACTGCAAGAAGTATTAATCTTCTGTGAGCTAGATTCTGCCCTCAGATGTAGATTCATGGGATCTCTTGATATCAGCGGGAGCCATACAATTGCATTTGATGTAGAATCAATATCAAAACGAAGAATGACGAAGCTTAATAATAACCCCAAGCATTTCAAAAACTTGAGACAGGTATTTTGCAATAAGAATTCTCTTTATGTTGTACGTGTCTGTCTTTATGAGGGAGAAAATACAGGATATTTTGTGGCAGTACCACAAAACCCCTGATGTTAGCATTTTTAGTGCTGCAGGCATACATTCAAAATTGTGAAACAGGATGGCTTTTTAGTAGGAAATGCAAAACTTAATGTATGAATAATGAATGCTATCATATAGGGCTATACTGAAGCTTCTGTATGTTACTAGTAGTTTATTTTATCAGTATCATCTGCCAAATAGGTGATCTGTGGTATAATTAAACAAGTCTTAGTGAAATTCTGTGAAGATCAACTGTTTACTTTGTACAGAGTACCTTAAGTTTATCAAAGTACTACATTAGATGGTAAAGTACTACAGTCATAGGTATGCAGTTTTAGACAACCAGAATACTATAAACATGAGTTCTATACAGCGGCTCACAGCATTACTAGTTTTCAAATGTCTCTGTTTCTCTAAGAGTTACTAAGCAACAAAAAATCTCATTCAAGTCACTAGGAGCTAAAGGTTTTTAGTACCCTTTCATAAATCATGTCTGTGACTTGGTGGAATGATCACACTACCTGCATGAAATATTTAGATTCTGGCTCCTGTGACCTGGAGGGCATATCAATGTCCATCACAGTAGAGGAGCCATACTAATGCCCAGTAAAGTTAATGCACTGGTTTGCTTTCCAAAAATGAGGAGAAATATCTTTGGCCTGTTTAAAAGAGGAATGACTGATACTTTCTTAAAAGTCTGTACTGGAAGAATAGCACCTCCGCTATAGGAAAATCTTTTCAGAGTTTAAGCAATGTGCTGCTCTATAGACAGTTGTGACCTGAAGCACTTAAGTTGGTTTGGAATGGACAAAAATCGTTCTGATCTTGCTTTCTCTTTACCATCAACTCCACTTCTGTAGCATTATTTTTGGATGTTGACGTTCATGTTCAGCAGTTTACTGAACACACTGTACTGTTCTTATATTGAGGTAGTGTTTGTATCTTGTTTTGAGGTACATTCAGAAGAAAAGCCTGTGGAAACGTTCTATTTATGTAGCTGTACTTGTATTTATCTGTGAGGCATCTGTAGCTGTCATGCCATCAGCCTTTTAACAGACACTGTGGTGCACAGCTGGTGATGCAAGCCCTAGCCAGCAGTCTTCTCTATGCAATTCTTTTGCTTTACATCTTTTTTGCTCCCAAAATTGAGGGCCAACTTTGATTCCAGGATACTGGACCTGACAATCCTTTCTAGTTCTATATTGTAAAGTCTGGGAGCTCTCACTTTAAATTATGGAAAATGAGACATGCTGTTGTGCAGGGCAAAGCACAAGGCTTTCACTTGCCATCCTTATATAATATATATATATATATATTTCATTTAAATTGCACTGAAGATCTGTACTACTTGCTTCCCCTTCAAACAGGAATTCTATCCCTTGTGTCCTGTGAAATAGTTTATTTCAGTAGATCATTATATGGGGTTTATTTTTGGTCACTTTTGGCAGTATTAAAGAATACGGAGTAGGTTCAAGGACAAAGTGCTGAGTGTGAGGCATGGAGCATCTGCCACTTGCAATACATTGTGTTTGTGTGAGCTGCACCGCCAATTACTTTGGCTGGTGAATATGGCGAGACAATCAGGGATGAATGGGGACCACCAGAATTGTGCAGGTGCTTCAAGAAACGGTGCTGGAGCTTCACTAGGTGGTGCTCTTCTTCCTGGGTAGGGAACACATCCCACAGGGATGCTGAGGGGGATTCTCTTGAGGAAACAATGAATACTGCCATGCTAGATGTTAATGTTGGTGCTACTGCCCCAGTCAAATTGCTGATAAAGTCTTTTGACGATGGTTTTAATTCATTGATCCTTGTTCTGCAGTTTCCCGGGTGAGAAGTCTCAACTGTCCCCATGTGTTCGTCAGTCAGTCTAAACACTGCTGTTAATTGCCTGCACTCCTGTTACACACAGGAGGCTGCTGGGCTTGGCATTCTCTTGGCAAACTGAAAGGATAATTTTTGTGCGTAAGATTTGCAATCTGAGTATAAAACGAGGTGGTGAAGTGATTTGGAGAGAATAGTCAGAAAAGTATGAGACTAGGTAATTTTAATTTTTCCCCTCAATGCATGGAATGGTCTTTGTATCACCTTCAAAACAGTATTTGAGGATCACCAAAACAGAACAGAAACTTGCTACAAATTCAGTCATTCACATGGTTTGGTTCTAATGTCAGTGGTTTTATTCTTCCTTATCTTGGCAGGTCTTAGCAAGAAGAGATATGTTTCTGTATGTTCTCACTTTTCTCCCATATCCCACGTTTTTGACCTTTGCATATAATCCATATTGACATGGTAAATGGATTTTAGCTGAGGAGGCCATGGCTGATATGAATATATTGGCATCACTTTCAGTTATCACCATGTGGTTGGTTGCATTGATACATTTTTGTCCTTTTCTTTTTCCAAGCTATCTTGAATAGTACTTACAAGATGGACTGTTTATGTGCCTATATATATTAACCACTTAGACTACAGAATGTTACTAGAAATGCATTGTTACCTGTCCTGGGGACATCCTTGAATGTCTGAAACCTGTAGTAGTTAAAGTTGAGGGTGAAAGTGCCTCTAAATTTTTTTTTTTTAAAGCGAGGTTCTTTCCTATTTACCTTGTAGAAGTAGAGGTGCGATTTTGTCTTATTTATGTGGCCCTATGTGTAGATTAACTGCTGTTCTCAGTGAAGTTAGTAAGGTTAGTTCCTTAAAAGGTAGTACCACAAGGTTTCTATGTTGGTGAAGTTCTGCTACAGAAGTTGCTACACGCTGGGGCTCTGGTGGTGGTGTACTAGAGGTGTGAATTCCAGCTTTTTTGTTTTCCACTGTAATAGGCTACATTGTAGAATGAATTAGATGAAACATCAAAAAATATAATATTTTCCATTTTTCCTTCAAAACAAATAAATGTAATGATGACTTTTGAATGACTTCATCCTTATGCAAGATAAATAAGTTTTCACAATTGATGTATCAATTGTAACATTAAGTATTACTGCAGTGAATGACATCTGACAAGTGAGAATAAAGGACATAATAGTCATTAGCCAGCATAACACCTTTTTCCTGAAGAAGGAGATGAATGGTGTCTTGAGGACATAGTCTGCATTAGAACACAGTGGCAAAACAGTGTCAGAGAGCATGTTGTACCAGAATTCAACAGTAGCCATACTCTCTGCCAAGGCTAGGATGATTTGTGATGAATGCTCTGTTACATCATTGTCCTGATGTCGGATCGCAGCTGATTGCCTCCCTATAAGGCTGAAAGTGATCATGCAGAAGGCGACTCAAAGTGTGAGAAGAAAAGTTTTCTAGGTTGTGCTGCTGAATAGTTTTGAATAAACCACTCCATATCAAGTGAGCTGAAAGGCATATGGGCACTTTGTGCTTCACTCTGGATACAGGTAAGTAAAAGGTGGGTATTATTTTAAATAATATGTGAAACAGCATTTATCTTAAAAGTAAATGACCCCTTCCCACTTTCTAAGAAGGAAGATTGGATCAACAGAAACTCTTGATTTGTGCAGTGCTGTAAATTCCTCATGGCTGCAGAATTCTTGTTATGTTACCAGAAAGCTGTTTGCTTAAGAGCAAGGACAGTATCCAAAATCAAGTAGTGCATTTAAAAATTGTGTAGTGGAAAAATGAATATGAGTAATTGTTCTGCTGTCCTGTTTGACAAAATGGTGGTAATTCTCTGCCTCTGTTTCCCATTTCCAATTTGGAGATAATTCAGATGGATTATGAAGGCACACTGATGATAAGATTAATTGCATTTTTGGACATTGTATAGTATAGTGATGGCAGTTTTGCAATAACCGTTATTGCGTTATTTTTCTGATGCATCTTTTTGCAGGTGTTTGTCACAATGCTACTGTCATCCATTACAGATCAAAATTTTGACTTTGAGTAACACATTTTGTTTCCCTTTTGAGTGTGGTTTCATCAGCCTGGAAAACTTTGTCTGTCTCTCAGTGGAGTGTAAGTGGAGATAGAGTGGCTAAATCTCCACAAGGTGTGCTGAAATATACTCTCTAGAGTCACTGCTTCTGTTTCTTTACCTCCTGCTAACTCTTCAGTGAGTGATGATAGAGGAAAGGAGATGTACATGACCTACAGTACAGGCCCATCTGTGAAGACCAGATGGCATATTTAACAAATTTTCCAATGATTTGGTTATTTTCCCTTCCATTTCCTGTAAATTGTCTAGGGGAAACTCATGTGCTGAAAGAAGCGAGAATGATGGAAGTACTGACCTTTATTGACAGAATGGCATTTTATGCTTTATAACCACTGCATCCTAAGCTCACTCTGTAATGCTTGTAAATGCTGTCTTCAAAATAATATGTGTTTCTATGGAACCAAAACACATGGGGTGTTGGGTTTTTTTGTTTGTTTGTTTGTGAGGGTTTTTTTGTTTGTTTATTTCATTTTTCTTTTTGTTCTGTGTGTGGGGGGTGTTGTTTTTGGGTTTTTTAAAATTTTTTTTTATTCATGCCACTAAAACGTCAGAGGATATCTGTAACTGGTGTGTGGAGCCATGTTTGTGAGATTTTGTTTTTCAGGAATTTAAAACTAGTCAGAACACTGAATAAGTGTCATGATGAGTGTAATTAAAGGAACGTTAATCCATGCTCTATTTACCCCAAGCTTTGATTTTCATAACAGATACTGTACTTGTATATTTCAGCAGTATATCCTTACATTCACAATGCTGAAGCAGTCTTTCAATTTGCGTTCATGTGGAACGAGTGAGTTTAATGTGGATGGTGATGGTTTATATGAGCCTATGCAGCTTCATACACAGTATTCCTGTGAAACAGGAGTATACTTGCAAATCAAGTGTCTTGTTTCTTTCTTTTGTTGGCAGTCATGTGGTTGGTTGGTGTTTTTTTGGTGGTGTATTTTCGTTTGCTTGTTTGTTTTCTCTAAGGTTGATATTATCGACATCCTTGCCATTGCCAGCAGGATGTAATTCCCCAAACTGTGTGTGTGCATGTGCACCCGTGTTGGATATTCTGATATTCTAGCTTTGACTAAATTGTGCTCTGGAATGAATAACTTTGCCAATGACACAAAATATTTTCTTCACTTTTGATTAGTGTCCAGTTTCTTTTTCACTTTTCATAAACTTTTATAAAATAACATTATAAGCACCTTAACATGTCCCTTCTAAAATCCATGATGCTAAATCAATATATTTGTCTAAAACATCTTTACTTCTCAGAAGCTGTGAGTTTTTTTTATTACAAGTGGCAACTTAGAGTCATAACATTAAAATCAATAGCCCTTTAAATAGTCTTGTTACGACGTTGCTAATGAGGTTGAGTCATGGTCCTAGACAGTCCGTGATTTTAAGTCTGATGCTATGTTGGGTTTTGTGCAGTTTCTGACTGTGTCCAAGAGGGATATATGACAAATTATGGTTTGAGACTGACCAAGATTTTCCTTCTGCAATCACAGAAACTTTTGTAAGCCATCAAACATCTATTTTTGCATCTTTAGTTCAATTTTCAGTGTT
This sequence comes from Origma solitaria, assembly GCA_013397895.1. Classification (NCBI taxonomy): domain Eukaryota; kingdom Metazoa; phylum Chordata; class Aves; order Passeriformes; family Acanthizidae; genus Origma; species Origma solitaria. The sequence goes on from VZRL01003241.1 coordinate 3,389,583, forward strand.
TCAGTTCAGTATAATAATCTAATAAATCCTTTAATTTGCATGATTTTAATGCACTGAAATTTAAGTCACGTTCCCTGAGCAAGGAACCAAACTAAACACCACACACAGTTTATGTGGACTAAAGTATGCACCTTATATACAGAGCCAAGATTTATTTCTTAGTCTAATTAAAGTATTAGCAATTTAATCAGAGTTCTGATTTGTCCCATTATAATACTCCACACAGATAGACACTCAAACCTATATCCCTAATTATCCTATTATTGTTATTTTCAAAAATTTTTAGAGCTAAAACTGAAACGTGAGCAATTTAGTATCCATTTTTTTCTCTGGTGTTAGGCTCTTCAGGGTCCTAGGGTCAATAATGCCAAGTTGTCTCCTAGAAGGATGGTGAAGGATTGCTTCTGCATCCTGATAGAAGCAGTATAATGCCTTTGTTATAGATTTCTTCCTTATTGCTCTTGGATCTGCTCGTATTTCTTGTTTTGTGTTTGTTAACGTGATCATCTCGCTTGCTCTTTCTTTGTTGCTTCCCAAGTTCCATTTTATATCTGAGTTTTACTATATAGGGTTTGTTTTAAGCAGCTCCTAAGTTTGCATTCCTTCACCAGGAATTTGACAATATATGGTTTGTGGTTTTAGCCCTGGACCCCAGGTGCCAGCCTGTACCAGTACCAGCAAAAATGTCTGCTGTCCTCTGCTGCTTGAACTTTTGGGGATTTCTGTAGAAAGACCCCTACATTTCTTTAACAACATTCAAGCTTCTTTAACACAAGTAATAATTTGTTAGGATATCCTTGCCATCCGCTTGTATTAGGGTGACTGAATTGTTTACTGTACAAAACCAATGATCCAAGAGAACATCTGTGTACTTACTGATACATGTAGATACAATGGTTTGGCAATTGCTCATTGTTAATTTGGCTGACATGTTACCAAAAGTCCCCTATAAGTTTTCAAAGGAGGCAAATTAGCTGGTTGTAGATATAACAGATTTTAAAGCTTATAAATTTTTGCCTTTTCTAAAGTAATGAGAGCACCACAGGATTTTTCTTCTATTCTTGCGTAGTCTACAATCTGTGGACCAGACCACAGCATTTACACATTACCAGTAAAACGGAGGTAAATATAATAGGTCAAATCCATGGCTGTTATCCAAAAATAGTCATTTGTGCAGACTTTTACTCTAGGTGAGTGTAATCTAAGAGGCCGTATTAAAAACCATGACCTTTAGCAAACAAGTGATTATTACCCCTGTCTTCCACTCAAGTCTTATAACTGATGCCTGACTTTGCAGCAGTTTGAACTTTGCAATCATCTTAAATGAATGCAGGAGAAAGACCTTATTAAATACGAAGCAGAAGCAGAATGATTTTGGACATAATTTGAACATCCTTTTGGACTAATGACATTTACAGTATTAATGAGAGATGCTGAAAATCAGAGTTGTTGATGCCCAGAATAATTGAAGCATCTCAGCTGACAGTATTGATGCTGTTGAATTGTAATATACATAAAAGGCACTTTATTTGCACATAACTTTTCTTGTTTCCAGGTGCATTCTGTCATCATTGACTATTTTTAAGAAAGGCTAAGAATTCCATTTCCATTGTGAGGGTGCAAAAATATGTATTTTCTTTTTATATTAATCAAGTGATATTGCTGTGAAAGCTACAACTCAGTATATCAACTAACAATTGCAAGTGATATTTATAGAAGCTCTGTTGGAACCGTATGTCTTCTTAACCACTGCAGCCAATGACTTCTGTTTGTTACTTTTTAAGCCATAGAAATGGAAATTCTAAGTAAGAACATCTCTCTCAGCTTATTTTAATAATAGTCTACAAGAGCCTTTTTCAGTTTTGGCTGTCCATATTTTTTCCTGTCTTGAAGTGCTCACCAGACTTTGTAGCTCAGATGAACAGAATCTTTGATTGTCAGTGCTGCACTAATATGGCACGAGAAAACGCCTTTTATCTCACAGCCTGACAAATTGATTTTTTCCTGCAGGGTACTGTTGGATCTTAGGGCTTAAAAGTGCTGTGGTAATGTCCAAGATACATTTCCATCCACTGTTCCTTAAATGGAATTTGCAGTTTCTGAACTGTGCCTTTTTTGGAGTCTTTTTGAAAAGAATAAGACTTCTTTAATACGCAGGAAGGTGAGGAAAATGTTAGATACATTATTTCATGACTAACTTCAACCATAGTTCCTCAAAAGAGTTGTGTTTCTTTTCTTTCACTTTTGAAATACTTAGAATTCCAGTTTTAAAGTGGAGTTCCAAAGCTGCACTAAGTGTTGAAATTATTTCTATTACTTTAGTACATTTTTCAAATGTTTTTATTTTAGAGGAATGATGTGAGTGATTGAAAATTAAGCTGTACACTTGTGATTTTGCTTTGAAATGCATATTCTTATCAGTGCAGGTGTCCTAAAAAATGACATGATTTTTGCAAGCACTAATTGAATGAATTGATGATGAACAACATGAAAAAAAATATTGGGCAGTATTATAATCTCATTTTATTGCATGGAATTATTGTGCTTGGAGAAGGACATGTTTAGGGAAATAAATTGCCAAAAGAGCAGTGGCTTTTGTTATTCTGATTTGATCGACCAAAGATACAACACTGTTGTTATTTTTTTCCTCAGTTGCTGTAAAGATCTTGACTGTTATTCTGTTTAGGTGGCTCTTAAGTTTCAAGCTCGTATTCTTTCTCATGTGTCTCTGTATGAGCACTTGCAGTCACCATTTCAATCCTTCATCATCATAAACTTTGAAATGTTTAAACACTACCTGTTGGAACAGGTATTTCAATACTAATTCTTGGAACAAGTGTTCCTGTAACTCTGTTAGTGACTGATCACTGATAATACAGAGGCAAGTGTATGATTTTTAAAGAGATCTACTATTTGAGTATCCCAGTTGCAGAAAAAAATGAAAAAAAATTAATGACAGCTCAAGCCACAAGATTCTGACTGAGTGGTCAGATTTTAAAACTGCCAGAAAATGTTTTGGCACTATACTTTTAAGGAGTATTCTGAACCACAGTTAGTAGAAAATAATAAAACATTTTTCTGGTTGCATACCTGTGACTATCTGAAATTTGACAAATATGAATAACACTGCATAGGTCAGAGTAAGTTTGGTGACCTTTAAATGTCCCTTCCACCCTAAACTATTCTTGTATCCCATGAAGTAATCTAAAGTTGGGTTTCTTTTTAGGGGGTGGAGTGGGGTTTTTTCAGTGTGGTTTTTTGGTTGATTACTTTTTGTTGTTTGTTCGGGGGTTTTGCTGTTGTTTTAGTATCAAGACTGGCTCTCTAAGTCTTAGCAGGAGACAGACTGTTGCTGAGCATTTATGTTGCCAAAATGGTAAGGCAGATCCATTCATTAGCAGGACTTCATGGCTATGTATTTTTAGAACCTTCCTGTAGTTCAATTAAGGCAAACTGTGTAATTTCTCTTTGACACAACAAGTAACAGATACAATTTACCATGCTGCTGAGCTGCCTTTCAGCATGATCTGGTTTTGTACCTCCTCTGGCACTGCAGAATGTTTGGCTTAGAAGCAAAACACATGGCTTGGTTTTCTAGTTGAAGAATGCGTGCCTTTGTGCTTGTGGGTACAAGAGCTAGAGGTATGGATATGGAGGTTCCTTAGTTTCCTTCTGAAATAACTTCAGTACTCAAGGAGATGGTGAAATTGAATGCACCAGATTTTGTTTTGTTTGTTTTGGTCATTTGTTTCCCTCTGGAGGATCCATCATCCAACTGCCAAAATACAATAAAATCTCTTTCTGTTTTGTCCCAATGTCAATTCTCTGTGTTTTATAAAGGAGATGATACACGTTTTAACACAACTGGTATTTTAAAATTGAATTTTTAAAGGAATTTTAATTAAATTGTGCTTTGTTTATTGGATATAAACCTGATTTTGTTGCTAATGAGTTTCATTAATGCTGCTTTGCATATGGAAACATTTGTTGATTGATGACTTTCTTGCAGGTGTACTAACTGACATTAAATTAGTGGTTGATATCATTCTAATTTATCAGTGTTCTCATCTTGGGCTGTGTTGTATTTATATTTAACTACCTGCTTTACTACTGATAAGTATCTATTGGCTTACCTACTTACCTGCACATTACTCTATTGATATCTCTTCTTATCTTGCATTTTGTACTCTTGTACTTGAGTCAATTTATTCCAAGGACACTGAGTACTTTTCAAGTCATTTAAACACACAGCAGGAAGATTATCCAGGTGATAGTTTTATCATCGATTTTTATAACAAGGACCATTGTTTTTTATTCTGAGCTGGCAACTGCCCCACACAGCTGCTCACACTCTCTTCTCCCTTGTGGGATCAGGGAGAGAATCAAAAGGGTAAAAGTGAGAAAACTTGTGGGTTGATATAAAGACTATTTAACAGGAAAAGCAAAAGCTCTGTGCACAGGCAAAGCAAAACAAGTAATTCATTCAGCACTTCCCATGGGCAGGCAGGTGTTCAGGCATTCCCAGGAAAGCAAGGCTCCATTATTCGTAATGATGACTTAGGAAGACAAATGCCATAACTCTGAATATCCCTTTCTCCTTTTCCACAGCTTTATATGATGAGCATGATGCTGTATGGTCTAGACAATCCCTTGGGTCAGCTGTCCTGGCTCTATCCCCTCCCGGCTTCTTGTGCGCTCCCAGCCCGCTTGTTGGTGGGGTGGGGTGAGAAGAGTAAAGGCCTTGATGCTGTGCCCATGCTGCTTCGCAATACATAAAACCTCCCTGTGTTATCAGCATTGTTATCATCATAAATCCAAAACATAGCTCCATAATATCTGCTTTGAATTGTAATTTACTGTACAGCATTCCCATGTGCTTCCAGTGTTCCACATCTATGAGGTGTGGGTTTTATTGTTGGAGGACTGATGGTATTGTTTTGCAAACTTGGAAACAGTTCTTCAGCAAACCTGCCTGCATTGCACCAGGAGGCAAGAGGCAGATAAAAGGTCTGTTAGTAGAAGCTAGTGGTAAGTGGCTGAATTTTTGTCTTCTTATCACCTTCCTGTGAAATGTAAGGCCCTTAAGACCACTGGTATCATGGTGCATCTTAACATCCAAAGCATAATCCTCTTGTTGTTGGTTCCATTACCCTTCTTCTAGGAGCTTAATTTTCCTGCTTTTTCTATCTTGCCCCATCTTACCATATTCCAAATAGGTAAACTCTGCCTGAATTTCTTAGTACGTGACAGGGGTCCTGTCACGTACTAAATAAACTGTTATGCAAAATAATGTACTCTAAAACTCTTGGAAATATCTTTTCATCAGGACTGTATTCTCTCCTTGTGTGCATTTGCAGAACTGGGAAACAGATCACCTTTTTAAAAGGTGTAAGTGGCTGCAGCCACAGGAGGCTAATTTTAGTTATTGTTGCAGAGTTTGTGTGTCTATGTGTATCTCCACATAATTGTGAATAAGGTCAAATTTAATTACTCTTTCTTTTCCTGCTTAACATTTTCTCAAACAGGTTGTGTTTAAAACCTTCCTTTTTCTGGTTATTCATGAGAGTGGATGAGGTTAAGCATCTGTACCCTGCAAATTTGGTGTTCTAATAAATGTGCAATGGTCTTATCTGCTTGGTGAAATCAGAAGCTCCAGCCCGCCTAAGTTTATATTCTGCCAACGGGCTTGTGTCTGCAGAAACTGGTGGAAAATTAATAACAGCTTCTTTTACCAACTCTTTCCTCACCAACTCTTGGTTAAAACAAGAAAAAGTCTTTCAGGGCTCCACAATATTTGATTGTCCACTGCTGTAACAAAAGATTTCTTGTATAGAATATTCTCTTTTCTAAAATATTAAGCTGTTGTCAAGCATATTGAAGCAACAGACCTCCCACACTCTCTCTCCAAATATACATTATATCCAAAACATGCCAAGATGATAGGAAAAGCTGTGACCAGTTTTTTTCTTATAAAATGGACCTATTCTGTAGATAGCTCTCTGAACCTCTTAATTGATCATCTCTTAAAGAAGGCAAGCATTAATTTATTGTCTGTTTGATTAGTTAATATTCTCTTGCAGAATATCTCATGATTATTTTTGTCTTTTGGAGCCCATTTGTGTCTGTTCCAGCCAACAGAACTGTTCCTGGTACCCATCCTGTTGAATACACTTTACAGAGTGCTGCAGCACTCTATGCAGATTATCCATTGTTGTTTATCTTTGGGTGCATTTTCTACTTTGCACTGAAATGATGGAAAATTTTGGTTGGCTTATTCCCCGGGTGTTTTATATTGGTGAAAAGATATTTGGAAAAATAATGCCAACTCTTTCATAGGCTGAGAACTTTTCTGGTCTATTCCCTGTTTTGTACAAAGAAGTATGAGGCTTCTGTGCTCTCACAGTGCTTCTAATGAGTTAGCTTCCAGCATTGCTGTTGGGAGCTGTCTGTGGAATTCAGGCCTAAGTTGTGCAGATCACTTTTTAATCTGTGCTCTACTTAGGGAGTCTGTGTGGATGCAATGCTAAAACTCTTCACTTGCAGCACCACGTGTGTTTTCCCCTTATCCAGTAATGGGACTCCGCCTTACAAAACACCCCATAATAAACACTTCTTAAGTCCAAGCTTTTTGCTGTCGAGTTCTCCTATCACCATGGTACCTTTGCTTTGGAGATACAGACACTGTTCTAAGTCAATGATAAACTCTCTTATTAGTTGGTAAGATAAAAACATGTTTTCTGAATTTATATAGATATGTCATGGAGCATTGAATTTTAAAAAAAAATCCAAACAAGATTCTATAAAAACTCTGAAATTTAATCTCTTGGCCAAGTCATATGCAGTACACTAAATACTTATTAAGGATAAGCTGTTTCTACTTTTAGAACAAACATTAAATGGCAGATGCCCATAATTCTAATACCAGATGCCCCGATGGAAAGGATTTGTGACCTAAATACTCCTGAACAATTTCTTCCGTAAATGCACATTCACAGCAGCACATGACTTAACCGATCTAGGTAACTGGAGAAGCCTTTATCTGCTCATGTTAGGAAATATATATTGGCAAGGTGCCCTTGATACCATTCTGTTTGCGTAGAATAGAGGAGAAAAAACTACAAAAGATATGGAGTTACTCTATTTGGTAAAATCAGTTAAAACATTCTGACTCCAACGTGGAAGCCTGTGAACCAATGTTTTAATTGGGATCTGAGACCACTAAGGAGAAGTATATTGCTCTCCTTCTCCTGAAGAGGAACTTTTGGGTATTTTTGAGTTCCTTACTATTGTACCCTGAAAGAGCTCATAACAGTGCTGATGTATATTGAAAGATAAGGTTCTTTGGAGGAGAGAAATGTTTGTGAAGACAGAGTGGATGCAGGAGGCTTGTTTTATTCCTTTCCAACCTTCTTCCAGTTAGAAGTCCTAGGCTTGCTGCAGAATTAATTAGAGGAAGTTCTTTTGTACTTCATTATATATAAGGTCAGATTAGATTGCCATAATGGTCTCTTGGAGCTTTGCATTAAAACCGAGTCTTGGTTTAACCCCAGCTAGCAGCTAAACACCAGACAGCTGCTCACTCACTCCACTGCCTTCCCAGTGGGGAGGAGAATCTGAAAAACAAAAAGTAAAATTTGTAGGTTGAGATAAGAACAGTTTAGCCATTGAAGTAAAGAAAAATACATCAATAATACTAATTATAATAACAACAAGAACAACAACAATAATAGTAATAGTAGTAATGAAGAGGAGAGAGAGAGAGGGAGGAGTAAAACCCGAGACAGACAAGTGATGCACCATGCAGTTGCTCTCACCACCCGCGGGGGAAACAGGAAAGTCCTTCACTTAGGCTAAGATCTGCTCCACGACACTGAAAGCATCAGTGTCTTATCAACATTATTGTCATATTAAATCCAAACCACAGCACTGCACCACAGCACTGCACAAAGTTAACTTGATCCCAGACAAAACCAAGACAGTCAAACAAAATTACACTTTCTTATGAAATTCTAAGATCTAGGTTATCCAAGCTAGAGAAGGTTACTTTTGTTTCAGAACGACTTGGTAGTTTTGCCAGTACAAGATCCTAATTTTTATTCTTACATTTGTTTATTAAACAGAAATTAATATTTTCTAACACTCCTTTCTTTTCTTTGTCTGCGGCTGTATGTGCCTGAAAATGTCACTTTGAGACAAGGCCCAAGAGATCTCAATCTGTGGTGGACTCTAGCATTATTTTAAAACCCAGGGATAATCAGCTTTAGCTGGTGGGATGGTTGAGCACTTGTCACTGGCCGTTGTGCCCCAAACTTTGGGTAAAGGTGTACTTACTTACCTTCCACTGCTGGTCATCCTTGCAACTTTTTAAAATGAAAAAACTTGCTGTAAACTAACTCTGGCTTGAAAAAATTTACCTATTCATCTAGATCCTGGTTGATAGGGGAAGTTTGGTGTGCATATATAGTTTCCTTTGAAGGGAATGAGAAAAGACTTGTTTTTGCTTGTACAAATGTTTCTCCTGGGTTGGTGGTTGAATACTTGGTAAGAGATATCATCCAGTCTAAATTTTCAACACTGAGAACCATTTAAAATATTTACCCTCATAATCTCCCTTTTCTTTTCTTTTTTTTAAAAAAAATTTAATTCTCCCAGGAATACTATGTTTGCATCTTGTCCAAAATGAAAAAAAAGTAAAACAAATCAGTTAAACAATGGCCTTGCTATACAGCTAATGTCTCTCTGTGCATACTTTGTATTTTGAGGTTAAAATTGGTCCATGAATCTAAATGTGTCTGCTGGTTTCTTCCCTCCCCCCTCCCCCTACCCCTTAAACAATTGCATTCTGATTTGATATTTTTCTTACTTTCAAGTGTTTTCATGTTTTCTATGTTTGTTTTCACTTTTCCAATCAATTCTATTTGTGCTGTTCATACTGGCAGGCCATTCCGGAATGATATGTGGTAATGCTTTGTTGGAAGTGTTCCAATTTTGCCCATGGATTAACCTAGAAATACTAAACTCTGATGCTAGGTTAAGGTTTGTTTACAGTGCCTTTTAACAGATCAAATGGAAATCTGATCTGTAATTATTAAACCTTATCTCCTAATTCTATTTATTTACTAGATGTTCATATGAAAAATTGGTGTTCACAGAGGAGAGAAACTACTGATATTCCATATTGAATCAGAGTTGTAATGGAAGTTCTAACCAAAAGCAGAAGTTTTTAAAAGAATATGAACTGTAGAATGAAATCATAATGAATCAGTAACCTTTTCATTAGAGTTGATGTTATCACTAAATGTGTTCTGTACTCTTAAATTATGTGTTTTTTGAATTTATGTGTTATATCTAGAGAATAAGAATGTGAAGTAGATGAAACTGCAGTTGGTGGAACTTGAACAGAAACTTCTACGTTTATTTATTGACGGCAAAATTAAATTACTTTCTAAAGACATCTGAATACAGAGAAGGTAACAAATGTGACTGAAGCAAATTCATTTGAAACATCTGTTGATTTGTGGAAAGTGTTCTTCCTTTCGCCTTCCTCTACTTGTACATTCCAAACCTAAAAATGCTAGAATGTCACTGACAACTTACCTGCTGTAGTGAAAGAAAGAAAACACCGGAAAATGCCACTGTGAAATAACAATGAAACATGGTGTTTTGGTCTAGTATCAAGGTAAATTAACTCTCTTCTCTTTGTGGCTTGTAATGGTGCACACAGGGAAAAAATACTTCAAAGCTGTAGTAAGCAATGAAAATGGACACAGCCTGTATTGCAGTCTATAGTCAATCAAATAGTTCTGTTACTAAAACCTAGGTCAGCCAAATAATTGACCTAATTTAGTTTACTGAAAGTGTAAACTAAGTTAGTTCTCTGTCTCAGAAGGGAACGATGCCTCATGATGTGAAAGAAAAATTTTCCTCTGTCTTTTATGCTAGTAGATACCAGCAAATTTTAACTGTATTACTTGGAGAATATTCTTTTGAACAGGAATGCAATTAATTAGTTGGACAATAGGCTAGGGGTTTTTTTGTTTGTTTTGTTTTGGAGGGGTTTTTTTGGTTTTTTTAAGTGAGAGCAGGGATTTATAGCAAATTTTGTTAGACCAACAAAATTTATCCCCAGCACGTTTTAATAAAGTCAGTGACCATTGGCAGTGCTTTATGTACAAACAGTAAATCTTTGGAGAATTTAATCAAGATGGAAAACAAGGTTGGAGGTTTCCATTTCCCCTCTCAGATACTCAACAGTGCAAGAAATTTCCAGTATGTTTACTCTGAGTTTTAGTGAAGCAGCAACTAATGATATATCCTCAAAAGCATTGCAGTGTGGTTTTCAGCATAAATAGCATCTAGGGAAAGGTCTGTGTGAGAATTGTATCATTCAGGCACAGATAGGGACAGGATTGTAGCAGACTGGTAGTCATGATGTTGTGTTTCAACACCTGTGTCAACAAGGCAGAGAGTGCTTACTGCACACTATGACATTCATATTGCCTATCAGCTGCCCACAGAACAGCGATACCTCTGCTACAAGCTCATTTTTTTTGCAAGTTGAGGATACAAATTTTTTACAAAGATTGATGAGCAAACAGGAAGAGGTGTATGAGGCACACATCCTTTCAGAAGGTCCTCCAGTGTACAACAGAGCTGATACAGAATAGTCTGCAGTATGTAAAGAAGAGAATTTTGCCTTGAAAAGTAGATTTGGCTTGGACAGTTTTTTTAAGAATGAGTTTATACAATTCATTACTTGTACCGGGTTGTGAAGGTGGAAGGGTGAGAGATGTGGCTAACTCTTTCATTGCATTTCTGGCTAACCCAGGAGAGTATTGTCAAGACTGTTCTGGACAATAGGATATTTTTCAATAGTGTGGGTTTAGAGTGGTGCTACAGCAGGTGAGCAAACATTGATATGGCTGGTTTTGAAGTTGTGTGTACATACACAAATATTACTTTTTAAAATATATACAAAAGGCCGAGTGTTGCAGTAATAGATTTGAGAAGAGCACTTAACAATCATGTCTTGTGTGAAATGCAGAATATCTTTTGCAGAAAACATCATGGTGAGCAGGCAAGTGAGTGCCTATTGACTTGTATGGATGTAGCTGCCATAACTGTGTCTAGGACCGTGTTCTGTTACTCATTTATCTATGGGAAGTATAGGGGATGGAATAAAACCAATCGAGGCATGCATATGGAACTTCAGTTCCTATCAGTGTAGCAAATAAGGAAGAATTTAGAATTATGGTATTCTCTGACTGATGTTGCTTGTGAGAATCTGTTAAATTTACTTGGTGTTCGCTGTTGAAGTATTTGTAGTTATAATAACACATTTCTCATCCTTCCTGTAATTCTTATTTCCAGTATGAATGAGGCTATATTTTATATGTGAGGGGAAAAAAAAGGCTTTATGCTGGAAGCTAGCTGTAGAATCTAGAGAGACTGCAGCCAGACTCTTCCAATGCGATTTCATTCCAAGCCTCCTTGAGCTCAGTGGGGTTTCCAGCAAGTGAAAAAATTCTCACTTCACACAGAAGTTTTTGTCTTCAAAAAATCCCAAGAAATATTCCTCTTCTCAAATGATGATTGGAATACTTTGGTCTCCACTTCAAGTATAAAATGTTTTGTCTTTGAAGATGGTAAATGCAGAATTCTTTGTGTGTCTGTTCTGCATCAAGTGATGAGTCACATGGATTTGTGCTTCAAAGAGGTGTTATTTGTTTTCTATGAATATGCTGTTGTTTTCCCATTTTGTTTTCTATCATGGTCTTTATTTAACCTTGATATTCATATTTTATTAGAAATGTATTTTGTTTTCTTGCTGTTTGTTAGTTAACAAGCTAGGAGATTTGTAAACAAATTAAATAATTCTCGCCTTTCCCCTTTGGAAGCTAATGTCTGTGCAATTATGTAAACCTCTTAAAAGGAGCATAGGAATGAATGAGAATCTTAGCAAGTAGCAACTTCCCAAGCTCAGTGACCGAGGAGACAATGAAAAGTGCCTCTGCTGGACCTCATACGGATAAGTAAGGGCTCATTGAGAATGGGAATGGCTGCAGTGACTATGAGACAGACAATAGAGTTCAGGATTCTGAGATGAAGGAGCAGGGCAAAAAGCAAGATCACAGCGCTGGACTGTAGGACAGCGGACTTTGGCTCTCTGGCTTCAGAAATGTGTTCAGTAGAGTCCCACGGGATAAGGCCCTGAAGCAAAGAGGGACCCCAGAAAGCTGCTTAATATGCAAGTATCACCTTGTCCAAGCTGAAGAGCAGTCCATCTTAAACAGAAGGAAGGCACAAAAAAATGCCAGGAGGTCTACATGAATGAAGAAGGAGTTCCTGTCAAAACTGACCCACAAAAGCAAAACATACAGAAGGTGGAAGTAGGGATATGTATCCTGGGGGGAGCACAAAGACACTGTTTGAACATGCAGATATGGAGTTAGGAAAGCCAAATCCCAAAGGCAACAAGAAGGACTTCTGTAAGTACATAAGGGACAAAAAGAGCACTATTGAGAATGTGGACCTGCTGTGAATGGGGCAGGGGACTTGGTGACAGAAAGGCATAGGAAAGGCTGAGATACTCAATTCCTTCTTTGCCTCAGTCTCTCTTCTAAAGACTGTCCTTCAGGAATCCCAGGCCTGAGAGACCAGGGGGAAGACCTGGAACAAGAAAAAGGTGTGTGTGGTGAAAGACAATCAAGTTCCAGCAAACTGAACATATGTAAGTCTGTGGGTCCTGAGATGGGAGGCAGCTACAAGTGCTTAGGGAGCTAGCTGCCTGGTGTTATTGTTGTAAGGCCACTCAATCTTTGCTTGCATTGACTGGGAGAGGTGCCTGAAAACTGCAAGAAAGCAAATGCCACTGTTACATTCAAATAAAATAAGGAGGACTTGGGGGACTCAAGGCAAGTCAACCTTGAACCCTGGAAAAGTGATAGAACAGTTAGATAGATCAGTTCCCAGTATCCAGGGAGTACTGGAAAGCATTTCCAGGCACATGGAAGGCAAGCAGGTAATCAGGAATAGTCAACATAGATTCAGCAAGGGGAAGTCCTGCTTCAGCAACTTGATAAACTTCTATACTGAACTGAATGGGCTCCTAGGCTAGGGTAGAGCAGCGGTGTTGTCCACCTTGACTTCAGTAATGCTTTTGATGCTGTCTCCCATAAGATCCTCATAGAGAAGCTGATGTGGGACGAGCAGTGAAGTATACTGAATACCAATTGAATGGCCAGGACCAGAGGGTGGTGATCTTTTGTACATAACCTAGTTGGAGGCCAGTAGCTGGTGGTGTGCCAGGGCAATTTTTACAGAGTGATCTGAATGATGGGGCAGAGCACCTCCTCAGCAAATTTGCTGATAACACAAAACTGGGAGGAGTGGCTGATACACCAGAAGGTTGTGCTGCAGTCCAGAGGGACCTCAGCAGGCTGGAGAAATGGGCTGACAAAAACCTCACGGAGTTGTAGATGTGAAGATGTTCATGATTATTGGTTGATTTTATAACAAAAAATACAATAAAAGTGCTAAAGCACTGTGCAAAGGTAAGCATTGATTTATACCATTTCCTATCCCCCCCCCAACATGGGAAACATACAAACTCATTTATCAGTTAAAAGTCCTAGACTTTATATCTCTCCTTCCACTTCCCATCCTCCTGCCAAGCCTGCTTTCTTTCATGAGAGGCTGAATATGATGTGGTACTTACTTTAAATTTTTTCCTAAATAACTCTGTTGCTATGGCAGCAACTGCTGCTGCTGCTGGAATTTACATGCAGAGCACTCCAGTCAGGAGATTTACAGAAAAGTAATTTAAAATGGTCAAGTTTGTCAGCATTTTTGTAGCCCACCCACAAAGCAGTTCATTATGCATCTCTTTGCTAAAAACCAGAAGATCTGTTATGACAGGCACAATGAGCAATGTAATAAAAGAGAAAGGAAGGCCTAAGCTATTTAGTATACGGTCTTGGCTAATATTTAAAATTCTTGCAGAATGTAATTTGCTATTGTGTAACAACAAGACCTCAGTATGATCAAATAATTAAGTGCAATGTCATTTTATGATTTTGCTTACAAAATAGGGCTGAGCTCTTTGCAAAAACAGCCTTTTGATTTTTTTTTTCCAAATGAAGACTGTACTAGTATACTACTTTTTGAAACATTTTAATGTTGCTTTTGAAAGTATTGTAGGACTTCTAACCTTGTACCCAGACACCTCCTTTCAAAGGTGAAGCCCAAGCATTGCCACGTTCACTTGATTTGCAGGAGTGGTTTTATACATAAACGGAAGTGAATACGAGTAACTGAAAGGGCTGGGCATGTCTTCCTCTTCCCTCTTAAACTTTGTGGTGAGGTTGTAGCTTTTTCCTGACTAGTAGTAGTGAATGCTGTAATTTTGACTCTATGAGAATTAAATTTGTACAACAGCACTGAAAGTTCATGACAAAATCTACTGATGGATTTGAAGATCTACTGGTAAAAATTTTTGTGTCATCACTAACATTTAAAAATTATCGGCCTTTAGTTTAATATTCTTTACTTTTGGAGGTCTTGCAGTACGCATGAGTTATCAACAGATACTTAGTTTTCCCTGGTTTAAGTGGTTTATAGCCCCTTTTTGCATGGATGTGCAAGATAAAAATAATGGTTATGCTCTTCAATGAAGACATAAAATCCTTTATTTCTTGCTGGGATATATAAGGCTAGAGCAAATGAATGTAAATCACATCTAACCCTCTTGTTTATCCCTTAATCAGTCCTTATTTTGGATGAAGGAATATTTTAGCTATTTCAAAAGCCTTGGAATAAAAATCAACTTTAGAAGCCAATTGTTTTTCTTTTGAAGTTTAATTACAGATATTACATTGGGATGGTTTGAAATTAATTTTGACTTAAAATGGAAACTCAAAGTACATATGACAAATATCTCTTAGTTTTGTTGTATTCTGGAAAAAAAATCACCTAATTCAAACAGCTTTGGGAAATTGCATGGCATATAGTAAGTTCAGGTTCAGGACTCAGGCATTCTTGCTTCCTGAAAGATTTTACTTAGTTCCTTCCTTCCTTCCTTCCTTCCTTCCGCACCATTCCTTCCTTCCTTCCTTCCTTCCTTCCTTCCTTCTGCACCATTCCTTCCTTCCTTCCTTCTGCACCATTCCTTCCTTCCTTCCTTCCTTCCTTCCCCTCCTTCTCTTCTTTCTTTATTTTTCCTGTTCTTTCCTTTTTCCTTTCTTTACTTCTTTCCTTCTTTCTCTTTTTCACTATACTTTTAAGAGTGGGATTGAGGTGTGTTTTATATGCTCCTGAAAATAAATGTGACCAGTGACAACACTGCATGCACACCGGCTGTCAAGATAGCTAATTATGAATGTTTGCTGCAACAAAACAACGTTACTTGACCTTGTCATACCCAAACTCAAGCATTATGCAACTTTAGGCTGTCAGAAAACCAACACTAATTATATTCTTAGATCTGTTATAGTATGTGAACTAGACAACTATTAAAATACAAATGGAGTATGTGCAGCTTTAATTGGAGACTTTGAAGAAGGATTTGAATTTTAAAAATGCATTTGCCTGTTAAATTATTTGCAACAAACAGAAATCCATGAAGCTGAATGGAAAACATGATTGAAAAATAAATGCATTCAAAAACTACTTTTTTTCTACCAGTATGTACAAACTGCTTCCCCAAAGTGAGATGGAGCAAATATGTGCCTTAAAAAAATTTCAGGGCTTTGATTGCCACAAAGAATTTTCCTTCTGTGATGACTTGTTTTGCCATTAAATGACGCAGCAAGCTCAGAGTTTTGATAATATCTCTATTAAGTCTGGAAAAAAGAAAGTAATATTTTTACTTAATTAAGGAGTACCTGAAATTTGTTAAACTTCTATGTAAATTGTAAATTTGCAATGTAAAAGTAATGAGACAACCTAAAAAACTGACATGCCTTTACACAAGACAAAATGTCTTAAGATATTTCAATTCACAAGCACTTATTTATGAGGTAATGAATTGCTCAGTGAAGTAAATATGGTATGATGCTTTAACAGATTTGCTAATCATAATACTCAGATGAGAGGATTGCATGGCAAATACAGATGCCCACTTGCAAAAGTCAAAAATCTTGATGAGTCCCTAAATAAACTCCCTTTCCTTTGTTATGTATAGGAGAGATATTCCAAACTGCTTCCATGCACAATCTGTCATTACACTATACCTAAAATGAAAAGGGGAAATATGGAAAAGTCCTGTTGGGGTCTGGTGCATTTGGTGGATGTTTTGATTTCTGGTTTTGTCTGGCAATGGAAGAACAGATGATGTAGGGTAATGCCGTACCAAAGAGGACACATCCTTCGTCCTCAGGTCTTGGCAGTGGATCATTAGTCTTGAACAGACTTTCTCTAGACTATGTAATTGAAGAAGTAGTTTGTTATAAAAGCAGAAGCTCAGGAGTAAATGCAGCATGCAAATAATTGTTTCTGCAAACTTCCAGACTTCAAAAACTCTTGCCTTTTGGCACCTGCCTTCTCTGCCTACTTTTAGCAATCTCTTGCTTACTTTCAAAATTTATTATCACCATCATTAAATCTCCTTTAAAAAGTACTCAATACAAGATTGGAGATGCATTCTGAGTCTGCACCTAGGACTGGTACTACCCTGAAGAGAACTGAGGATATTTCGGGGTTTTTTTTAATGTTTCTTTTTTCTTTTTTTTTTCCCCCCCCAAGCCTAGCAAGCGGGATTTGTTTTCATCTTATAAATTAATGTCTACATTGTTACTGTATTCATTATTATTTCTTTTTTCTTTGTAGGGGCAAAAGGGAAGTGTGAAAAAGGATAAGATTTCAGTGCTAAAGCCATATTGCTAGAGACAGAATTCCAGTTGGGCTAGAACCTCAACTAGGGTTGAAGCAGGAGTCATCCTAAAAGTTAGTTTACCTTAATATTAAAGAAGCTTCTGGTCTGACATGCCAGGTTTTACACTGTGACCAAAATATCTCAGAATTAAAAATATCCTAAAAACTTATAAATTACTGAACCTTTTGACTGTTCTGCTTATGCAGAGCTTGGCTTTCTCTGCTTGGCAAGGAGCCTAAAAACATAGTGTGGTAATATTTAGGGTCACTCTTCACCCTTCCTTCCCTTAAAATACTGCTTTTAAAGGTACTGCTTACATCTTTTATTCTTCTTTCAATTCAGCCAATTATAAAGTTTGAGTCCCATATACAGTAATAGTAACAATGCCCCACACTTTTCAGAGCTTTTGGTTTTGCTTCTAGCACATGTTACGTGTACTTTTGAGGAAGTTTTCAAAGGCTGCTCCACTTGCTGCATAAAGGATTTTTTTAGTCATGCTAAATGGGATCCAAAATAAAAATTATACTCTAGGAAATAGCTGTGCTACCAATGAGACAATTTCTTTTTTTCAGGTATTAAATGTGCCAGGCTTTTGGACAACTTGATAAATGGTATAGTGAATGTTTTTTTATGCTCCTGCAGGAAACCAAAGACGTGCAGGCTTAACTTTAGTGCCTTGAATGTGGGAAGCTCTATGGAATTAGGAGGTGGCCATGGTGTCATAAAATCTATTTGCTTTTACTTGTCCAACTTGGAAATTCAGAGGTGTGCCTCTGAATTTAGGTGAGAAGTCAAGATTGCCTTTAGAGGAGGCTATGATTTTCCCCACTGCTGATGGAAGGAAGGAATGTAAGAGATTTTACAAATCTTAGTAAATTAAAAGCAATGATTACAAAATAGGCTTTAACACTAACCAGTGACTTTTCATCAGGTGCATAGGTCTAACATTTTAAAGACCTTTACAAGGCAAGACAAGCTTTTATGAAGAAGTACTTTAATATATGTGCAAACTCTAATGATTTTTAAAACTGATTTAAAAAAAATCCCAAGAGAGTCATGCATACTTTACAATAATTATGTAATTATGTAAATGAGACCACTGCAGAGTTTTAGACTGTAAAATGTCCAGTGCTGCTTGTTAGGACAAAAAGTATGTTGCTGGGAAGAATATATTCCTTTGAGCAAGGCACAGCTAGTGTCCTTTTTATGTTGTCGAATAATCTTGCAAATTTCAAGGATCTCTAAAATTCCCTGCTATAAAAATGCAATCAAGATGATGATAGTAGTTCTTGTGGAAATTTGTTGGTGGTAGATTACTAACCAGAATTTTTCTGTTTGTAGATTGTGTCGTTCAAGTCATATGCTTTGGAGTCACATATAGCTCAGTACAAGTCAGTGAATGCTAATTAAATATATTCTTTATTTAAAAAAGCTTACATTTTGGGTGTTGAAAATTAGAAGACTTTGTGCATTCAAAATGTCCACTTGCATCAGCATTCTTATAAGCCTTTTAAGATGAATTTGGCTGACTTCAAAGGCAGCCATTTATGCTGATTTTTGAGAATTACGTATCCTTGTATGCTGTAAGGCAGAACAGCATTATGAGACAGAAGAGTGGAACAAAGCCACAGCACACCAGAGCAAATAGACTAAATGCTAAATTTTTTACCAAAAAAATCTCAGTGCTGTTTAGCTTTCTTGTCCTGAGATAAGGATTTCTTTTTCTTCTGTAATCCATTAGGTTAATGGACATAGATGGGCTTCTGTTTATTTAGGGTTTTAGACACACCGTGTCCTTCTCATTATCAATCAGTTCAGAGTAAGTTTGCAGGGTACAAACCTCACAGTGCCCAGAAATGCTGCATTACATTTCTGCACTCATTAAAATCTGAGCAACAATGTAAGGCCAGTTTGTCCTGAGGTTACACACAACAGCCTATGTAGGATGTCACTGATTGAAAAGGAAGATGTCTGACCTAGTCCAGAGCATGCAACATATGAAACTCCATATAAACCCAGACTTTTTAAAACAGCTCTCAATGTCTGTGAGCTGTTTTTATGCACTAAGAGTATATCCTAGGAAAAAAGGTGACTTGCAATTTCAATAATATTTCACAAAATTCCAAGCCATGCATTTTCTTGGAAGAGATGGGAAAAAAAAGGAAAAGGATGAGTCTTTCTTAAATACTACCATGAAGGAGAAATTTTGTCCTTTTCTGAAATACGAATTTCCATGCTTATCATGTTTATGTCGAGGTCAACTAAAGTGGCAAACTCTCTTCAGAACATGGTGAAGATAGCAGAAAAATCTAAAGATAAGAAGTGATGCATTTCAGAAAATCCTACTTTTTATTCTAAAAGCAGAGAGAAGCTGTGATTAAGCTCTTGCCTAAGCTATAGATGACCCAGTTAAAGCTTTGTTCATAACAGAAGCTGTAACTTTAATCAAGCCTGACTATAAAATCTAATTATGTTTCAATGTGTATTTAAGATTGAGAATGTATTTGTGCTTAGCTGGGGGCAACAAGTTGAAACTTCTTATATGCAATTGTGTTTGTGCGTGAGAATGAATGTAATCATGTAATTCTGTTTGCTTTATAATTTATTTGATAAAAAATTCTTATGTAAGTCTTAATGTATTTTTACCTTGTCAAAACCACTTTTTTGTCATCTTCCTCTATGCACAACTGTTTTGTTTCTTTTTCTATAGGTATGCAAACTGTAACTTCCTGTAGCTTGTTTTGACTTTGCGGACAGGGATTTCATAGTATAGGAAAATAAATGGGAGCAGAAGAAACTTATACTTACCTGTAAGGAGTTTTATTACCGTTGGTTTTTTTCAGTGAGCAATGGAACACAGGAGTAGTAGTGGTTGTTAAAAAGTAAAATATATGACTTTGAAAGAATTGATCTTTGCTATTTATAAAACAATATAAAAAATGAACTTTCAGAATAAAGTACATGAACATTGTCTCTTAGTAAAATTAGTGAGGGAATTGAAATGACTATCACCCTGAAAACAGAAAACTATGAACTTGTCATTAGACTCATAGGCATGGTCTTTGTTCTTCCCCACTGACTTTGTTAGTTTCATGGAGCAGTCTCACATATTCCTTGTATTTGCCTTGCATGAAAAGAAATGTTATGTATCAGATTAGAAGTAATGGGTGTAACAACCATCTATTTATTGGAGGAAAATGCATGAAAATAGTTAAATTTTTGGATCAACTAGAAAGCTAAAGTGGAACCTCAAAACAATACATAGAAAATATCACTCCTCCTTCCCTTTTCCTGCTCTTTGTCCCTTTGTTTAGGGAAAGTTTTGTGAACCAAGAGTCAATGATTAAAGGAGATGAGACAGCTGGAGATAGAGGAATTGATGCAGAAGAATAATAGGATGTTCTAGCTGAACAAGTGAGCAAAGAAACTGCGTGTGTCCGTGTCTTCCTGCATTCATGACAATTTAATCCTTGAATTCATTTTAAACAGGACTCTAACCATGATTTGTAGGTCTAATAATTTTCCTACCTCAAGCACTTTTTCTTTGTCTGCAATAAGGTTGAAGAGTCTTGACTTGAACTAGCTGATCAGGTTAGATGTGAGGAATAGCACACTTCTCAAGAAAGAGCTAATTCTGGTGTAAGCAGGTTTCCCTATATTTCTTTATGCAAAAACTGGGTTGTTTGGCTGCTTTTTTTTGGTGAGGGAGAGCCCTGCTTTAAGCAGTGCTGTGCCTCTGGCCTGTTTTACAAATGACCCATGTGACTGGAAGAGGAATGAGTGATTATAGTTCTAAGTATGTGATGGCTACTGCAAGTGTCTCAGCTGTGTATTGTGATTGTCAAAATGAAGAAGATCCCTAAATCTGTCCTGAATGGTAGAAGAATTTAAAATGTCCTGTAATATAACTGCTGATCTGAGGGGAAGGATAGATAGCTGACATCCAGCATTGTTCTTGTCTTGTAGGCATCTGAACAAAGGATGTGGCCTACATTCTGCCTCTTATCTCATGGTTCAGGCTTGCTTTATTGCAGAGTGGAGAGTTGCAGAGTGGGGACATTCTTAAAATTATTTGCTACATTTATAAAAGTTCTTAGTTTTATCTGTGACTGTGATTAAAAAAGGAAAGAATTATCTTCAAAGCAGTAGAGAAGAAACTAAAATTGATTTAGTATCCATGGCCCCAGTGACTTCCCAGTCTAAATTGTGTGTGCTTTTTTTTATTATGACATTCTTTTTTCTAATTGAATAATGTTAAAGTTCTATGAAATGCAAGGGAAACAAGACTGGTACAGGGTCTAGAGCACAAAACCTACAAGGACCGTCTGAGGGTGCTAGGGCTGTTTATCCTGGAGAAAAGGAGGCACAGGGGAGACCTCATTGCTCTCTACAACTCCCCGAAATTGTTTGTAGAGAGGGAGGTTGTCACTGCGTTCTCCCAAGTAACAAGGAATAGGAGAGAAAAAGGTCTAAAGTTGCACCGGGGAGGTGTAGATTGGATATTAAGAAAAATTTCTTCACCTAAAGGGTTATCAAGCACTGGAGCAGGCTGCCCAGGGAAGTAGTTAAGTCACTGCCCCTGGAGGCATTTAAAAGACCTGTAGAAGTGGTGCTTAGGAATGTGATTTGGTGGGGGACATTTTAGTGCTGGGTTAATGGTTGGATTTGAAGATTTTCGAGGTCTATTCCAACCTAAATGATTCTGTGATCTGAAAAATGTGGAGATTTTATCAGGAAATTGTATTATGTTTTCAAGAATTTTTATTTTGCTTGTTATAGATCATTGTCAGAAACAAGATTTCCACACTTTAGGTAAGTACCTTTGCTTAGATAACCACAATTAAGCAATTGTCGTAAACATCTGCACCAGCAGCTTCCTCCTGTAACTGGCAGAAATAACAGAATTACATTTATGGAAGAATATTTACTGGGGACATGCTTAAGTGACAGCCCAGTAAAGATCAATCGAACTACATTTTGCATAGTAGTTAGTGCACGGGCTTCATTGATCCCCACTTGAATCACCACGTATGACCTATATCCTGTCCTTTTCCTCTTGTCCTTCCACCTTGTTTCTCTTGCCCTATATTCAAATATATAAGAAATAGTTTAGTATTCTCATCTCTGATTTCCACGATCATAGTAGGTAAGAATTATTGCAAAATTGCAGCCATAGTAGAGCTCTAGCAATCCTTGCTCCAACAGCTAGAAAATTACAAGGTGTCAGTGTGGCACTTTCTGGATAATTAAATTGATACTGTAACTTAATTTTCATACTTTGAATGAGTCTGCAGTTTGGTTTTTTCAAGGATGCCCAAAAGTCAAACATCAGAGCTCAGGTATTAAGTTATGCTGCTGTTAGTACAGCATTTAACTTTGTGTATTGTAGCATTTCAAAATGTTTTTTTAAGCTTTACTTTTTTTCTCCTCATAAAAAGAAACAGTAACATGACAAAGAAAAGGTGCTTGCTAAGTCAGCATTCATTATTTCTGTACTTATTTCTTGTTCATATGAATATAGAAATACAGACAGGTATGAGGTTTGAGAATTCTTGTCCTTATTCAAATACAGAATTTTCTAGTGTCAGTGCAGTTTCAAGTTTTGATTGTCCTGAAAGAAGTCTATGGGAGAAATGGGTCCAATCTGCAGAGTGCAAATGTGAACAGAACTGTTGCCTAGCTCAGGAGCAGATTTCTGGTTTGAATTCCTAAAGATTCACAGTTATGAACAGGAGTGCCCAATATAGCCTATTGGATTTCAGCGTAGAACAGCCTCTTTGACTGACCAGGTTTCAGACTGGATTCTATTCTAAAATGTGGGAGTTGTTTCAATATGAACATAATATTTTTTTCTTTTCCTTTTGACTCTTGGAGTCATTGGCTTTTCTGAAATATTTTTAAACAGAGGTCTTCAGCGCGTCAGGCATTTGATGCCTGTAGTTAATCGGTTTATTTTGTATAATTTTATAAGCAACAAGAAAAGTTTCTTATAATGGTAAATGCTGGTCAGTCTTAATACGCTGTGCTCCACCCCATTCTCTGTTAGGCAGGTTTAATCATTGAACCCTCTCCACTGCTACACAGAATGGAAATGCTATCTTCCCTTTTTACTAAACAGAGTTTCATTTCTTGGGAACCATCAAAGCTGCAGAAGTTGCTTTTGTCTCCCCAGTGATACTATCACAAATTAATTTTGTCATAGCCTTGGCAGACTTGATAAGCAGTGCTCTCACCCCTCTGCTCTGCTAGGCAAGTTTTACTGTTAGGACACAGGCAGATATCAACTTGCAAAAGTACAAATGGTGCCTTGGGGTGATATTTTTTTGGTATCTTAATTATATTTTTTTCTAATCTACTGATAAGTGGATATTGCTTTACAAATGTAGAGTCATTCTGTGTACCTCCAGAGTAGTGTTGTCTCAGCTCTGGAGATAAACACTTTAGATATACTGTAATACTTTTTTGTTTGCTTCCTCTACTCCTTCCCCATCTCTTCTTTGCAGACAGTCAACGTTATTTTCATTTATGTGGTGGAATGCATTCAATTCCTGATATAAATGGAATAATGCCTTCATAACAAGGACGTAAATCAGTTCAGGATTCACTGTGGCTTTCAGTGTTGCTGTTAATGAGATGAAACTTTTCAGGACATCTGGACCTTCAGGCTCCTACTGCCATTTACAGACTTTCATCATACTGACATCTGAAATCAGATTGTTATATTTTGTTATCAACAAATTCTGCTAATGTTTAAATTTATTTGGTTTCCCTGTGGTATACAAATCTTTCAGTCTCCTGCTAATCTGAGTCTCATCATCACTCCACTCCAAAATTGTCTACTTGGCTTTGATGCACCCTTCTATGATCAAACTTTGTCATCTCTAAGAAGCAACATTTCTGTCTAATATCTAAGTGAATGGTGCAGAAATGAAGCTAATCTCTGTTTCTCTGGAAAAGGTAGAGTTCCATCTCTTGTTGAAGATATGAAAGTCTTTTGTCCCTAATTTGATACTACAGCAAATTAATTTTGTCATAAAATCTTGTGAGCTCAGGTTTGTGTTCAAGAAATCAAAGCCTAGAGCGTTCACATTCACGCTACTTTGTTACATGCTGTAGAATCTGAATAACTGTGGACTTCCAGAAAAATCAGAAGAACTAGTTCAGGGATTAAACTGGCTCTAAGCTTTCATGACCCATGATGTTAACTTTATATTATGTCTAGATCATTTGTAATTTCATTCTAGATTTTCTGATATCTTCAGATTGCCTACTTAGAGCAACTGTTAACAAAATCTTTTTTAAAGAAAGGGATTGTGACTATGAATTTGAAGAGACCTCTAGATTTTATACTTGTTGAAGGCATTAGGAACTCTGCTTGAGTATATTCTTTGTTCTTTATCCTAATTAATTTTTTTTCCAGTGGAACTCTCATTCAGTTTTGTATGCATAAAGTAACTTGCATGTATAAAGTATGCAAAATTTGTCCCTGAATCCCTAGAATGCCTAAGAGAACACAAACCGGCATCTCTATCTTCCCACAGTTCTTGTTGGCATGAGATCCGGAGACTGAGATTTTTTGCTTTAGATTTATCTTCTATACCAAGAGCCAAGTAAATAGAGATGTATGAATGTTCCTGTTAATGTAGAGCTGAATTTGAAGCATATGTTCTACTTTCTGTTTTTTTAAAAAAATTTCTTTTAGGAACTACTTTCCTTTTTGACATGCCTGAGACATTTGAGCAAACCTGGTGTACATTTACCTTGAGAGCCCTGGAGAATGATGGTCACATCACTTTAAACTGTAACTCACACTCAGGCTTGTGTTTGTTTGAAGGTTGAATTCCAAGTGATTTGCAATGAGTACAAACGTCCAGTTCCTGCCAAATTTGCCTTAGTGCTCCAACCATTTTTAACACCACCTCCAACATGATTTAGAGTCAGTTATATTTGTTCTGCAGCCATACTAAGATTGCAGTGGATATGTAAGGCTTTTCTGAATTTGGCCAAGGCTGCTAAGTGGCTGCTGGCACCAGTTTGTCAGGGATTATGGCATGTTTTTTATAGTTGTAAAAATTTTGAGTTGCAGTTGGGAAACAAAAAGCTTTTTTAAAATGATACATATCTGAAAAAAATATACATTGTGAGAGAATGCTGTGTTGAATACTGAGAACTAAGTTTTATGCATTCCCTTCAAGACAGAAAGGTCTGCAGCTGGAATTTTTCATTGATTTCAGATTAAAATGTGAAACTGAGTTCTGTACTAAAAGTCTTGAATATGGAAATGAATAGTTTGATGGCATGTCCTTTTCACTGATAAAGTTTTCAAAGGCAAATCATAATATCTCAGAGTTAGAAATAACTGAGGCTTATTCTTCACATTCTCATTCTCATTCTAAGAAGATGTAGGAGGGAGATTGGTTTGCCTGAAGAGCATATTTGATTAACTATGAGATAGTTAATGGTGATGCTGAAGTGAAACTGCAGAATTCATAGTTCTGAGCTCTTATGTCAGGCTTTATGCAAATTCAGGCAAACATGGCTTCAACAGCTTAATTGCAGTTTATAATTTTAGGTTTTATTTCCTATGAAAAAGCTACACTAGAATCATATTTTTTGTATGCTACAGAGTCTTGATTTTCCACATAGATATTGTGGCATACTCTACAGCTGCAGAATTTAAAAAAACCTCCAGGTTTTAGTATGGTTTGTTATTTGATTCTGGTACTTTACTAATAATACCTGTGCTCTTTTATAAAACATTTGGAATACAACCTTCAAGAAAGTGTGCATATTTCTTTTAATGTGTTTTGTTAGATAACAAACTATCTTTTTTTTCCTCTATAGTTTTAATACCCATTTGTTCAGCTGCTCTGTCCCTACCTGCAGCTATACCCATGGCAGTCTAGCTGCACAGGGTGAATTCTACCTCTCTTATGCTGTCCCTCCCATGAAGTCTGTAACCCTTTCATTAAGTCAGATAAATGAAGGCTGCTTACAGCATGACAGATAATTGGGAGTCTGAACACAATTTTAGAATAACTTTACCTGTGTCAGACTGTTCTTATGCCTTTGATTATATGACATGGCATATCTTCAAAAGATTAATGCCTGTAAGCAAAGAGGAATCTTTGAAACAGGTGAGTCTGTTCATCAGCATGGTTTATTCCATGATATGACTCCAAGCACCCTGAACAGAAAACACCATATGCTTTACAGTAGGACTTGAAATTTGTGAGTGTATGTAGGTGCTGGTGAGTTAAATAAAAAATGACTTCCAGTTTGATAAGGGAAATTGTCCTTGAAGACCTGTGAAGTATGCTCAGGTTTAGAGGCAGCTTCTGCTCCCAAGTATTACTGCCAGGTGTGTCTGGCTGTAAAATGACGACTAAAATTGAGTTGTAAGAACAGGGGTATTTTTTTTCTATTTTATCTTTAGCAACATTGAGAATTTAAAAGTAGAAGAATTACTGTGTGAAATTGTCCCTGAAATAGAGATAGAATCAGATATTTTGTTTCAGGCTTAGTGCACTCCATGCAACACTGATGACTAACAGATAGCACTCTTCTTGGAAAATGTTATTTGGCCAAAATGCTTGTGTGATGCATTATTTAGAGGTAGGAGAATTTGCTGAGCAGAGAGGTTTGCATCAGCGTGAATGTTTAGCTTTGGTTTGAACTCATTTTAATTTCTACTGGTGATGGGGTTAGACACGATCATCCGACTCATCACTGGGCCCTCTCCCACTTTTCAGAAGATAACTACAGGCCAATTATCCAGTTCTGATGAGCTCATGAAACAGTTCTCCCTGCACCACAAAACACATTCCAGCACTTCATAATAAACTGCATATGCTGCCAGATGGTAAAAATGTGAAGCTTCTTCAAATGTTTAAATAGTTTAAAATGTATGCTGTCTCCTTTCTCCCTTATTTTTCTCCTCCCTTCAGGTTCTTGCTCACTTCTTTCCCACACCTTCCCCCATACTTTCATGACTTCACTCTCAAGCACCAATTCTTTTTTTCCCACCCCTTCACCCAGCTGCTTCTATTGCTCCTCCAGCTCTTTAATTCCATTCTCTGCTTCTTTCTTTTTGTCTTTTTGCCTCTCTCCTAGCTTTAAAGCTTTAAAATCTTTTCTACATTTTAAATCTGATATTGGAACTCTTCTTCCAATTTGTCTTTATAAGGTTGTTCATGAGTGGTCAGTTCAGAGAGAAATTAGAGTGGTGAAGTTAACACTTGGCACCTTCCTCAGTTTCATGTGTCCAGTGGTACTTAATCCATAACAAAAGTTAATCAGTTTTTGCTTTCTGCTTATGTAAGATGATGTAACATATTTATTGCTAAAATCAAAGCAGTTCTGTACCATAATATGGGCAACAAATGTGTTTTTCAGAAAGAGATTTGAAAGGCTAAAAGGCCGCTCCTTGAAATGTATCTTTCTCAGACTCTTTTTTCTGTGCCCTTCTTCTATTTGTACTTCCACACCAAGTAAAAGCAGTTCTGATGGTGGAAGATAGGGTCATTTCCAAATTTCAAGAGACCTAAAATACATTTGCTTTGTTTTAAATGAAATTCTTAAACTTTGGTTTTCCCTGATTATAGTTTTTGCAAAATACTGCATACCACTAAGATCTGTTTTCTCATCAACCCTCCATAAATCCTCTATTTTTATACATTTGGTGCAGTGCATGCAAACTTTTACCAGTCTAACGTACCCATCTTGGTGTCAGCCTTGCAAATCTCTGGGCATTCTGGGAAGTCTGATTTTATGTGAGGAGTATTTGGAAACATGGCAGAAAACCCATTGAATTCAATAGGGAATATATCACATCTCTTTGTTAAAACATGGTTAGGGTGCAATGAGGAATAAAATGCCTTGAAGATAATCTCTATCAATGTTCTAGTGTTCTTTCATGCAGCCCCTGTCTCTTTGTGCATATTTGTTTTCAATTTCATAGTAGTTGGTAAATATGCATTTGTTCAGTGATTCCTTACCAGTTTGGAGCATGACTTGCTTCTTCTATCCCTACACAGCCATCTCAGCTTCAACAATAAAGACCTAAGTGTAGCTCAACTTTTAATCGTCAAACATAAATTGTGACAGAAAATATTGTCTCATTTCAGCTTACTCAAATGGTTCAAAACTGTTGAATAATCCAGCCTAGTTTGTAGTGACTTCATTTGGCTTTGAACTTTAAAAATGTAGGTAAGCCCAAAATATTTTAGACTTTTTACAAACTGCCTTTATATTTCTGCATAACAAAAATGTGAAGCCTTTTTACTTTCATTTTAGGACTGCCAATGTGTTTGAAATCTTGTCTCTTTCTTCATGGGACAGGAAAAGTCCTGGTCTAGCTCTTAGAGCAGCTCTGGGTTTTCCGTTTAATTTTATTGCATATGTAAGAGTTGGGATTTGTATGTAGACTTGAATAGGAGCTGGGATCTTTTAGTGTGAATGAGAAGGACCTGATTCTCCTTGTTTCTGTCTTCATGTCTAGTGTCCCATCTCCTTAGCCAAATGAAGGCTGTGCGAAACCCTGACTGAAACAAGATGTTCTTTTGAGTACGTTATACGTTCCAGAGTTATATATTTAGGACTATTGGATTTTTGCCTGAGGAAACCTAGACAGACATGCAGGTGGATGTGTTGTAGAGTACACATGGTGTAAAAAAGTTTCTTAGGGATCCAGCCACTATATATACTCAGTAAACCCAGCTGCTGGGCTGCAGTCAGTGGGCGGAATGATGCTGGAGCTGCTAGAATGCTGCAGGCCACGGCTGGGACTCTTCTTCGTTTGCTATAGACATGCAGTTGATTTAGTGCCTTCAGAGTCTCTTTACGGTCAACGAGGATAAACAGATACGTTGTGGGATTTGATTTTTTTCCAGCCAAATGTGGATGTTCTCTTCAGCAGAGGGAAATCACACCCTAGACAGTTGGGCTAAAAAGAGAGCTCAAAAGGATTGGCTTACAGGCAGATGTCTGCATTGCCTGATGAAATCTGTTCAGATGTCAGCAAATCCCATGTAAGTGTATTCCCCCATAAGAGAGTGCAAAAAGCATTGTAGTCTTTTAACCCTCACTGCATTTTCCAGGTCCTGCCTAAACCTGTTTTTGTCCTGTTGCTGTAGCTGAACTTGGTTGAGGCAAAAGACTGTGCACTAAGAACCTGATAAGGGAGCCAGAGAATAAGCCCATCATCAGAATGAAGTGTTTCTCATATGAGAGATGTATTTCAAGGCTTAGGGAGTCTGTAGCTTCCTGAACAAGTTCTTCACAGAGTCTGTTTGCAGAATAAAATAAACTGCATGCCTCAGGTTTCAGTTACATGGTATCAGAAATACAGAAACACTGGGGGGAAAAAAAGGGAAAAAAAGGGGTGAACAAAGTCACTCAAGCACTGCAATGTAGAAGGGAGCCTTGCAGAGGAGTGAAGTAGTCCTGTCTTGGTTTTCTAGAGGTGTTCTTATAGAACTGTACAAAGATAAATCTTTCATGATGATACTCCTCAAAGTGTTAATAGGCTGCTAAAATAGCTCAAGGCTGATGTTGGGAAGGATAGCTCTTTTTCATTTGACAGCTGAAAAGATTTTCCTTTTTTTTTTTTTACAGACCTGTGCAATAATATATAAACTAAATAGTGTGATAAGACTGTAGACAGAAGGATTTTAAGTTGGTCTTGATTTTGGAAAGGAGTGAGTGATTTAACTCTTGATGAAAACTCCATTTTCCAACTGAATTTTAACTCAGATGTTGAAGAGTAGATTGTATCTAATAAAATGCAAACCAAATGTAGAATGGAGTTGTTTACATTCTGTTGGAGGGTGTAAACTTTTTAAGAGAGCATTGCTGTTGTTGACAGCTGTATAGTCTTTGTTGTCAAAGGAGCTGACAGAGCCTGACAGGACCTGCAATGCTACCTCCCCTCCTTTAGAAGAATGACACAATATCCTGATTCCCTTAAAGATCTGTGGAACTGCACAGATGGTGAAAATAATCTCTACTGATCCTTTCTGGAAGTTAAATGTAGATGAACAAAACTTGTCCAAGCTTTGGCAAGACAGGGGTTGGAAAATCAATCTGCAGTATAGAGAAAATGTCTGTGAGGTCAGTGAAACTCACTTAAGATGTGAACCCCAATATCATGTGTAAGAGAAGACTCTTTTCGAGGTAGGGTTATACCTGGAAGGCCCTGTGCAATGTCTGTGTATGCTACCTCACTGCTTTCTGTGCCATTTCACAGGGAAAAACGCTGTCCTGTGTCTGGTTGTTACAAAGCCTAAATAACATAAGCTGTGGCATTGGCTAAACCAAATGTCAGGCAGTAAAGTTTAATTTGAGAGTAGTGGCATTCTAAAGGCTTTGACCCATGCTCTGTCAACTTTAAGAAATGCAATTTACACCATTTTCCTTTTGAATGCAGGGGATATTTTATCCACCAATCTCTGAATCTTATGCAATTGAGACTTTTTCTGATACTAGCACTCATATTTCCCTTCGATTTCTTCATATCTGATGCTTTAATTGAGGAACAGTTTGGTGGAAGGGTCTCTAGTTTAATGTTGCAACCCAAGAAAAATTTTCAAAGGGTTTGAATTTCCTAGTTTCCTTCTGAATCTTTGTTACAGATAGATTGTAGCTGGCAAAGAAAATTTGTACAGCTCGTTTCCTTCAGTCACTGCCTGGTTGGACAGGGATGTGTGAGATTTGAAGGTTGCCTGGGTTTATATCTGGGAGATGATACTGACTGTGTGGTAGTAGTTTACCCTATCTGTATTTTTTTCATAAGGAATTGCATCAAGAGAAATTTTATCTGGATTTGTGCATTAATTTTCCTTCTTCAGAGAAGGTCCTTTAAGATTAAAGGCAGCTTTTCTGGCAAAAGGGTCATTATTATTATCTATTTAAATCCTGTATTAAAGGTGTGTTTTGATGGCAGTAGTAGGTATGTCTGCAATACTCATTAAGTATTGTAGCATGAAAGCATTTTCCTAACTAAAAAGTATGAGAGCAGCCTGCAGATCCATAGAATTGCTCGCTGGCTTGTTTAGGCTGAGCTGATACTGACCCTCACCTCAGGTTCTTGTCATCCATCCTGTCTCCTGCTGGCAGAGTTCTTAATCACATCATGCCACTTTCTTTCTTACGTGGGTTGTGTCTCAGAAAGAGAATTCAGACACATCTAAATTACTTTTTCAGCAGTTCAATCAATTTTTTTTAGTAAGTGAAATAAAATTATTAAAAATAAATGTTCGGAAAGTTGGAGAATGCCAAGGGAACACTTATGCTTCTGGTGGCTCCTTGTCAGGGACATTTTTGTCAGGCATCATTAACTTATGATTGTTAGCATAAGTTAATGATACTTAGCTGTACAGCTAATCATCAAGCCTTTATAAAAACTGGTGAAATACATGAAGAATAGAATTCTTTTCCCTTTATCTCTGAGAAATGTTTGATATCTTTGGAGATTTTCCATATTGTGAAACAAAAAGGAGACTAAGTCTCAAATGGACTATATTTTATGGATGAAACTCCTCAAGGAAGCAGAACAGCTTCA
Organism: Origma solitaria; assembly: GCA_013397895.1. NCBI lineage: Eukaryota > Metazoa > Chordata > Aves > Passeriformes > Acanthizidae > Origma > Origma solitaria. The sequence continues at coordinate 3,421,013 of VZRL01003241.1, forward strand.
GGGCAGGGTTTTTCTTTGCGAGATTGTAAAGCAAGATATGAGAATTGCTTGACAAGCTTGAGTTTTTTTAAGGGTTTCAAGATACATGAGTCTCTTGTTTGATTATGAAGTGAAATCTAAAATGCTACTGAGGGGAAACTTTGTTATACTCCTGAAAACTGGAGATCATGGGCAGCCTACCTGCTCATGCAGCACTCGCTGTGTTTCCAACTTGGTATTGTTGCCTCCGATGACATGGTGTCATTTTCAGAGTGTCATTGTGGGCTTTGTGGAACTTTCTGGTGACTGGAAGATAAAACTATCCTTTTAAAAAAAAATCAAAATACACTTTATTCTATAAAGTATCAGAAATAGAAAACACTCTCTCTCAGATTCTGAGCACCTGTAGCTCATTCTTTCTCTGTAATGCCGCATGTATTGTGGAAGGAAATAATAAAGGAGGTAGAGGAGGAGAATATCTTATTAACTCACATGCATTCTACGTGGCCTGAAAAGAAAGCCATCTTTAACACCTCAAACCACAATCTTTTTTTGCATGTGATAAAACAATTTTTTTGAATGACTAGGTAAAGTCCAATCCTGCCTTTTGATAACTTGTTTTTAATGACATTTGCTGAGTCATAGTTATCCCTTGAGGTTGCCTATACTCAAGAATTGTACCACTTTGTTTATACTAGTTGTGTTGGTTTTATAAAGCTAAATCCCAGCATTGTCATGGAAGGACAGTTGACACTTTTTTTGTGGGGCAGTCTTATTTAACTTACATTTCAGGTAGCAATGATACTGCTTTTTTATAACTACCAAGTTTAGTCTCAACACTAATATTCTTACTATTGTGATAGTAGGAAGCCTCCAGATTCTTTAAGTGCCAGTAAAAGCTGAATGTATCTATTGCTATTTACTTGAAACAGGCCATATTGGAGTGCTGTCTTGACAGTCACCTAGTCTCCTGACAGTATTTATTTATTTATTTATTTGTTTATTTATTTATAGTACCATTTATTTTTCTTCTGTGACTATAATTTTTAACTATCAGATCACTGTTTGAGTGTGAGTAAATCCTTGCAGTTCTTCTGTGCATGAATTTTGCCCTAGTAGCTACTTTTAGGTGGTTACTACACAGATGCTCTCTGGAGAAGGACTTGTACAGAAAGGGTTATTTTCTGGGGTAGGTAGCACTGGTCCCTTGGGAGAACCCCATTGGTGGGATCCTTGAAGGAGTGCATGTGGACTGCAGCTGAAACTTGATTTGATGACACAAAATGCTTCTCTCAGTCTGGGATGATGTAAAGCTTTGGGTGACAAGATCTCCACAGAGGGTAGTAGGGAGTAATGAGAGGAGACTTGTGCAATGAAATAATTTTTGTGGTGCCCATCACACACATTTTAGGGCCATTATTTCAGCCAACCTCTTGTCTGGTCCCATGGTGCAATGGATAGTTAGGAGCATATTTTTGTGTTTACCTTAGTGTGAAAAGAATTCAGCTGATATCCTCTGAGGAGACTGCTTCATAATGCGAGGTCTCCACAGTTAAGTGGAAAACTTGCCTTGGAAGTAGATTTAGTCATCTAAACTGGCGCATTAATGTAGATGAGTTCACAGGGAAGTTAATCATCCTGTTAGGAAATGCTGGCAAGAAGCACTTCACCCGAGATATCTAAGCCTTGGGCATGGTACGTATCATGTGATCTCCACAGCTGTTGGTTTGCTGGGGGCATTGAAGGTCAGATTCTGGGCGTCCTAACAGTTTTGCTCCTACAAATTTCCAGCTAACAAATAATAGAAAATTGCATTTTATATCTGAATGTAATTTATTTTCAGGTTTTATGGAGCATTATTATATTTATGTAAGTAATGATAGGTTATTCTTCCAAGGAAATATTTTTCAAGTTCCCCAGCTACTTAATGACAGTACTTGGAATGGCTAAAGTATGAATACCATCCAGTTGTGAAGCCTTTTAAAAACATACTTAATAAAAAGCTTTCTGGAATAAAAGATGGTTTTTCTTTTGGGGAATGTTGAAATTTTAAGCATATCTGTTAAGGAGAATTTATGGCATTACTTTGAAAAAGAATAAATAATACCTCTAAATGGATTCAGTAAATTATTAAATTAACAATTACAAAAAGTTCTTTATTCAATGTATTTCTGTAACTGTCTGTGGTAAGTGCTGCTACTGGACAGGAAGATTCTGTGAGCATTGGATTTTCTGTTGTCTTTGCATTTTTTTGATATTTCTTTTTTATTACCCCACTGTAAGCTATCTTTGGGCAATTGCAACTGCAAACTGTCTTTTCAAAGACAATTTCCATCCTGATATAAAAAATAAATTTTTTGTAGTAAGAACAAATATTCACTGGAATGACCTCCCCACGAACACGGTGGAGTTCCTCAGACTGGAGGTTTTCAAGATGGGACTGGACAAAGTGATGAATAATCTCATTTTAAGGTTCTCTTGCCTACAAGTTTGGGCTGGAGGAGGATTTCTTGAAGCCCCTCGTAACTTGAGCTGTTCAATGGTTCTAAAGTTTACTGTCAGTTACTTTGTAATTGATTTAATGGAAGCTCTGTGACATCTACAGTTGCTTGGGTAGCAGTTAGCTAGAGTTGAAAATTTTCCATCAGACTTAAATACTAGGAAAGGACGCATATAAAACTCACGTAGGCTTAGCAGTTTTGTAGTTACAAACACTCACTGAGCAATGGGAATATTTTTCTCAAGTGTAAAGCTTTATTTTCTCTCTCCTTACACTGAGTAATAGCTGTGTCCTCCTCCTGCTCCCTCGTGTAGCTTAGTCATCCAGGATGGCTCTCTGGGTTCTGCCTCACTGCAAAGGTGAAAGTTTCAAAGAGCTGTTGGTGGCTATTAACGTACGGTCTGGGAGGCCATAATTTGTGGTGGTTTTTAACTGTCTGTTTTGAGGTTGTTTGTTTTCTGTAAAAGATTCACCTGTCTTTCAGATATATCATATTTGAAGAATATGAGGAAGGCAAAAAACCTTCTGTAGTGAAGCTGTTTTGGTGGAGAGCAGACGTAATTTTTCTTTACTTCTACAGATTAACTTCTTCCAGGTATTAATCTTCCTTCATGAGAAGTTTCTCTCAGATGTGTAAAAATACTTCCACTACTTTATGCTGTTTTAAATCATGCTGAGGTAATTAGGATATAAAATGGTTGTTCCTCTGTCACCCCAACTGAGGCAGTAAAAAATCAGTGTTTACTTGCCATTTGTTTTGGCAGGATAATGCATTTTTCAAGAAAGAAATAGAATTGGAGAATGAAAAAGGGTTCAAACAAGGCTACCAAAAGTGTTTCAGCGCTCTGTCTTCACTCCAAAACCAGCACAACTTATTTTAGGAAAGTTAGGAAGAAACTTAGAGGTGCTATTTAAAAAGTATATTTAGTATGTGTTGTGTTCCCTGATCATACTCTTATCTTAATGCACAATTGCTCAATTGATTTTAAGTATTTTGGATCTTGTGGCTGCCTTTTGTGGGAAAATGGAAAGACAGTGGCTCCTTCTCTTGCTTCTATATTCTGATATGTGAATGATTGTCTGATATGATGAAATATTAGAAAACATAAGATAATTAAAACAATAAATCTTACTGCAAGTATAAGGAAAGCCTGATTGGGATTCTGAGTTTCTGCCTGAAAGTGAAATGAAGGGAGCTAATGGAAAGGACTTTCCAACCAGCAATGAACACATAGAGCAGACATCTAAAAGAATAATGTTACAAATATTTGAAATCTGTCTTTAAAATATGAAGTCTAGTGTGTGTTTTCTAAAAGTTTTGTAAGTATTGTTACTGGCTTTTTTGTTACTGCTGCCTCCTTCATCTATTCATAGTCCAAATTTCCTGGAATGGTACCTAAAGCCTAGACCTGAGCTCTATCACTTTCAGCAGAGTTCTACTGCTCAGCAAGGGCAGTTCAAAGAGTTTTAGTTGGGCCTGATCTGCAGCTAACCAGGGTCATCTGCTTCTGAGAGTGGAATGATTAATTTTTGTGCCTATACGAAAATGAAAGTTTCTTAATTCTGAATATATATTGGTAAATTCGGATTGTAGGGGTTTTCATGCATAAGAAGATCTGTCTTTTTCATTGTTTTGGGTGGCCTTGGTCTTCCATAGCTAACACTACTTTTAATCAATTTCTAGCCAGAGATTCTTCTTTTCTCTTTCCTAGAAACACTGAAATAAAATGTTTCTAAATTTTATCATTCTCCCTGTATGCTACAGTTGCTCAGTGGCATTATCAAGACAGCAGCCAAGGGTTCCTGAGTTTTTGAGTCACAGTTCTGCAGTAGGGTGCCAAGATCCTTACTAGACTTCCCAAGCATGCCTGATCACAAGCTGAGACTCCTGGGACTTCTAAACTGCCAACTCTGTGACAGAAACTCTGGCATCACTTTCTTTCCTGTCTCTGGCAAACCCTGGGTGCTGGAGTCCTCTGTTAGACACACCTGGCACATTTTTCCACAAACCACAAATTTCATTTTCGAATATCCCATGGCACGAACAGTCTGCTTGGTATATATGCCCTATATATACAGATTTCTCTATTTCACCTGCAGCCTTTTGTGTTGAGAATTTTGAAGAATGTCTTGGAGGAAGTCTTCTGGAAGTAGAAGACCTACTTCTATGTCCTCATTGTTCTGCAGGAAATAATAGATTTGAGAGTACTCTTTTAAATTAATGCATTTTTTTGACATGCCAGGTACATTTTGAATTTCATAGGTAAAACATAGGACACTGTTTCTGGAATTATACAAGAACTTTTTCACAAAAAAAAAAAAATTGGGATTGAGATTTGGATTTTCAGAAAAAAGTACTGAAATAAAGTACCCATGAATATCAATTTCATTCCTGAATACCTCTTTTGAAAAACTCCCCCTAATAAAACAACAGTATTTGATTAATATACATGTTTTTCAAGTATCAAATATAAGGAAGAAAATTCATACACCTGAAGAAGCTCAGGAATCTGAATAAAAAAATTTTAGCAGAAATAACTAGGAAATTCCAGGAAAAATAAAGTTAAGAATTTCTATGTTTTATTCACTTATATCACTCTGACAGTACTTGTTGTTACCTATCTAATATGATTTTTATGTCTTACAAAATAGCTACAATTTTCATGATGTTCCAACAAGTTTTTCTAAAGCTCTCAGTATTAAGACAGATAATGTTTCAAAATAACAAACATGGACCTTGAAGCAAGAGAATTATATATTATTGCTGTTCCACTAGCAGAAAATTTAAAAAATCCTGTCTTTCATGATGACAAATCAATAAAACATGGTAGTTCAGGTAATGGAGATATTTGGATTTCATTTTTCAGTCAAGCTTATGTTGTTATGGAGCAAAATGGCTTGGATCTAGCATCTGTCCTAGAAACTTTTCTACCCGTGCACACTGGCAGTCAAAATTCCTGTGCTGGTTTCTGTGTATTTGTGGGTGGAGAAAAGCTAGCAAAGAAAATCTTCAAAGCAATGTCTGTGGTTTTTGTTTTGCTAGTGTTATGTAAAAGGCCAAAATAATATTATGAGATCATCTGAGAATGTTAAATATGCAAATATGGGTTACTGTGACCTAACACTTGCTGTTTATTTTCCTGTGCTCACTTGTTAGGCTCAGGAGGATTCTATTTTGTAGAAGAGCACCAATTTCTACATGTTTGCTATAAGCAGCACATTTAGATTCTGTGTATTTTTAATGAAATAATGCAAGTGTAAGCTTGTGCATTTCTGTAGCTCAGTGGACCTCATTACTCTTATATTTACTTGATTAAGTAAAGCATTGAGTTCTCCATAAATTTTGCCTATACAAAGTGTGTCAGTGGGGTTTCTGGTGTCACAGGTCAGTCAGGTAATTTATGCTGGTGATGCCAAAAGCCAGACAATAACAATAACATACAGAGGTGAATTTAATTAATTCAGTTTATTGAATTGCTAATTTGAAGTGTTTAATTGTATCTGAATTTTACACTGCTTCGAAATATGGAACGGGAGGAGTCTTTCAGTATATCTGGAAAGCACCTACTGCCTTGATAACAAACTACTTGGAACAGATGGTGTTTGCCCGGGAGTGCTACAGAACTCAAGGGGGAAATAGCTGTATTACTACCAGTGATGTGCAACTTTTCATTCCAAATGGTCTTGGTGCCTAGGATTAGAGGATGATAAACACAATGCCAGTGTTTAGAAAGGACTTGATATGAAATCTAAAGAACTTCAAGCCTGTAAGTCTCTGTCCTATACAATATAGTCGAAATTACTTTAGAATAGACTTTGTGAACTAGTGGATAAATATGATAGAGTAGAAGTACTTGGAAGTGTCAGCATGGCTTTTGTGAAAGGTAGTCCGGCATAACCAGTGTTTCGGAGTTCTCTGAAATATTTTGTTCATTGCTGATGAGGGTGACCTGAATGATGTGCTGTACTTTGACATCCCATATCTAGTGACAAAATCTAGTTTCATAAACCAGACAATTTTATGAAAGCAAGGCAGTCAAGATCTGAGAGGAAACATCTTTCCTTTGATAAAAAATCAAAAGCCAAAAACTGGGGATAGCAGTAAATTATTTGGTTTAGTGAATGAAGGAGGGACAAGATTTACAGGGATTTGGTCTGCATTCTGAACTATTCAGTATAGTTTTAAGTGACCTGAAAAAGGGGACAGTGTAATGGCAAATTATTAGGGGAATAGGCTATGACTAACTGTGAGGAATGACAGAGGTACGTTAAAACATAGTCTGACTGGTTAAAGAACAGGCAGGTAAAATCAAAGAGATAAACATCGGGATCTTTTTTCTTCCATTACTTCATATATTACATGATGGTTTCGGAGTTGGTCCTTGTTACACAATGAGTTATTGTCTAACAAGGACAAACGCCAATCTGTCATTACAGATATAGCCATGGAAACATCAACTTAAAGCAAAATAGCAGTCAAAGAAGGAAATAAATGCTAGTAGTTATTAAAAAGAGAATGGAGAGCAAAGCAGAACATCAGTGCAGTGTTGCAGAAATCCATGGTTTGCCAGCGCTCTGAATTCTGTGCAGGTTTCTCTTCTTCTGAACAATGATGAGGAAAGTGTGGAGAAAATTCAAAAAGAATAAGGATAGCAACCAAAAAACCTTTCTTATCAGGAGGCTTGTAGATTGTGCTTTCCATAAGGTGAAACCACAATATTTCACCCAGGGTTTAGTCTCTTAAGAACAGGAATTTAAACTACTGCTTCAAAAATATGGCTAGTTTGATAGAAATTGCAATATGAATCCAATTAATGTTATTTTCCAAGCAGTTTTTCAGGACACAGCTTAATCAGAGCTTAATGACATCAGCTGGCTAGGTTCCTGTGAACAGCAGTGGGCCTGGAATCAGGCATCCCAGAGCAAATTAGGAGAGAGTTTGGGTTCTTATATAACAAAGCAGCAAAAAAACCAGCAGTGGGCAATTTTGCCAAATGTCCATTGGATGCACTCTCCCTAAAATAACAATTCTTTATGCCTGCATGCTGTTCTACAAGGGGAAGAAAATGGCCTTTAAAAGAGACCTTCATCACTCTTCACTTTTATTATAGCAAATATCTGGGTGAGATATTCTGGGAGAATCCTATAGTGAAATATATAATAAAGAGTAAGATTGAGAAGGTTTTTTGCTACGTCTTTGTGTAAGAAAACATGCAGCATCTTGAAACTCATAAGGAGATATAATACACAACACTATTTGTGTTAAACTGGTGCTAGTTACCACAAATGGTTTTGCAAATCTCAGCTACTCTTCATGTTATCATTTGCAAATAGGGTAGTTTCTCCATTTTTCTACTATTTGCAATTTAAACTTGTATTTCAATCACTGGCAGGAGATATTATTTTTAATAAATATAAGCAGATGCCTTCTCTTGCTTTTGGCAACTTTAATGTGAGGGAAAAAGAATATGACTTACTAATTAATGTTTTTGCCTGCTGAGACTCCTTACCTTAAGCGAGCCCTGTTTGTCACAGTTGTGTAGCAAGCGTTTTGTCCTGAGGACTAATTGGCAGGCTAGATGGACTGTGACATTCAAAAATATGGAACAGAATTTAAGAAAGTAGAATGCAGCCAGAATTTTAGACGCTTCTGTGCATTTAATATGAGGTAATCTCAGTGGTTTTTCATACTGTTTACAGTTTCTGGGTGTTTTAAATTGCCATGAATTCTGCAGGTTTGGAATTTTTTTTTTCATTTCTTAATTTCTTTCTTTCTTTTTTTTCCCCTTAGAGTAAGCATCTGATTTAAAACCAAACAATTGCTTTCAGAAACTACTTCATATTTTTTTTAAAATGGTGGTATAATGATGGAAAATCAGTTGTGGTTTCAATATACTCATTGTTGAAAATTGTACTATATTTGGGGGTAGTTTTTTCCCCTTCTTTCTTTAGTTTACTCAGAAATTTTGTAATTAACTGTAGTGGGTGGATGATGGCTGGATGCCAGGCACCCATCAAAGCTGCTCTCTCACTCCCCTCCACAGCTGGACAGGGGAGAGAAAATATAATGAAGGGCTCATGAGATCCAGGAGAGATCACTCATCCAATATCATCATGGGCAAAATAGGCTAAAAGTAGAGATATTAGTTGAAGTTATTGCTAACTAAACCAGAGCAGGATAATGAGACTGAACAACACCTTCACTCCACCCCTCCCTCCTTCTGAGATCCACCTCATCCCCCAGTGATGCAAGGAGGCAAGGGATGGAGGTTCTCATGAGTTCATCACCCGTGGTTTCTGCTGCTGCTCAGGGAGAGGAGTCATTCCCCTGCTGCACCGTGGGGTCCCTCCCACGGGAGACAGTTCTGCATGAACTCCTCTGACACGGCTCCATCTCACAAACAGCAGCTCTCTGTGACCTGCTGCAACGTGAGTCCATCCCACAGTCCCCCTCAAACTGCTGGAGCAGGGGCCCCTGCTCCATGGGGGGCAGTCCTTCAAGGATAGGCTGCTCCAGCCTGAGAGCAGGGCTCCACTCTCCATCTGGTCTCCCACTGGATCACAGCTTCCTCTCAGGCATCCACCTCTCTGGTGTGGGGCTCCTCCACAGGCTGCAGGTGGATCTCTGCATCCCCATGGACCCCATGGGCTGCAGGGGCACAGCTGCCTCACCGTGGTCTTCCCCATGGGCTGCAGAGAAATCTCAGTTCTGGCACCTGGAGCACCTCCTGCCCGTCCTGCACTGACCTTGGTGTCCACAGAGCCGTTCTTCTCACATGTTCTCACTCCACTCTTCTCTGGCTGCAATTGCAACTCTGCAATCACCTCTTTTCTTCCTCTTCTTCTTCTTAAGTTATCACAGAGGCATTACCACCATTCTAACTGGTCCAGCCTTGGCCAGCGGCACATCTGTCAGGGGATTGGCTCTGCTGGACATGCAAGGAGCTTCTGTCAGCTCTTCACGGAAGCCGCCCCTACCAAAGCTTGGCCATGCAAACCCAATACGTTAACTAATACAGGACTATACCAGCTCAAGAAGCGCCCATTATTTTACATGGTTTCCAGAGGAACTTGTTGAGAACACCTTTCTGGGATAGCTAGATTCTGCAGGTCATCACAGGTTCCTGCCTAGTATGAAGACTGTGATCTAAAGCTGACATCAGTCTTAGTCTGTGTAACTGAAGTTCAGATGTTACTGGTATTATAAACACTCTGCTCCCGCTGACTCCATTGTGACTCCATTGTGACTCCATTGTGCCATTCAAAAGGCTTAAACCTTATTTAATATTTTCTTAAAAATTGTGCATCCCATTTGCTTTATCTAGACTTGTCCTGCCACTGTCTCCTTTGTTCATTCTCCATAGGTTTTATATCTTTATTTGTCTGCTACGTTCAGAGTTAAAACTCCTGGTTGCCTGGATTGTGACAATGCCTGTAAACCTCAGTCAGGCTCTGCGCTGTTGTGCTGTGTGTGACAGAAGACCATGCTACTTTTTCCCTTTGAGAATCCTCAGACAGTTGCATCCTGGAGGTTACTTATTCCAGCAGCTGTAGGTTGGGCACACATCTGTCAGTTTTCCTATATGCTGCAATCCTGCTATGTCTTGTGATAGTGCCTTAATGACTAAGGAATATGAGCCCAGAATGCTTTACTTTGGCTTTAATGGTGATATTGAGATCAAGTTTAATCCCTGGTAAATTTAAAATTGAATTTTAAGTGAACAAATTTGGTGTTCTTTGTCCTTTAAAAAAGCTGAAGGGAAAAAAAAAAGCAAACCCAGCGCAAACCAAAGAAACCTGTCGTGGAACGAAACCACAATCCATGAATGGAGAAGGGGCAGTTTGCTCAGCTGGGGCATAGATATTTAATCACTTGTGCTCTCTCCAAATTTGGGCCTGATCTTTTCAGAGTACTCCTAGCGAATGCAGTGAAACAAATCTTTCATGGAATAGCTGCAAGTTAATGCAGTGATTGGCATAAAACTTGCTAGTAAAAGTGTAGCCATGCTTCCTGTATGTGTTTTCCTACGCTGTCGGCATATTTTGTTGAGGTGTAATCAATCCTTTTTATCCACAGATGCTAGCCCTTTCAGTGTTTGTATTAATTAGAGAGCAAGTCTCTAAATTTACCTCATCAATGTCAAATGACATTGAACACCTATTGAGCTTTTAACATTATGTCTGTAAAACCTGCAGTTGATGATTTTTTAGGAAATATATGGGGTTTTACTGTGTTTCTAAATATTTAATTATTTGATCCTTGTTTAGAGTCAGTTATGAACAGTTAGCCTGAATGACAAATTAAAATAATATAAATAATGAATAGACCTCAGTTAAAGCTATTTTTAAAAAATATTTGCTTAAAAGTATAGGTGAGATGTTGATGAAAGGGGAAAAATTTAATGCCTATTAAAATAATGGGTTTTCAGTTACTAAAAAGTGCTGGTATAGTTAATTTTTGCAAAATTTTATTGGTGGAACTGTAATTAAACTGCCTATTATGCCTTGCTGCTTTGAAAACTAGCATCACTAACACAAATTGTATCAGCATATTTACGAAGACCGCCGTGTTTAGCAGGGATAACTCATACCTTGACCTGTAGCTGTGATTTTGTGAAGTAACAGGTGCATGACATAAACTAGACAACATTAGACAGAAGTAAGAAGTGGACCAAATTTGAAAAGCTTCCTTAAATTTATATCTCCTCAAAATAGTATTTTAAAGCATTACATGGGATCCTGGCATATCTCACGTGCCTGTGTCCTTCAGCATCTGAAATGCTGAGGATTCAACAAAGCTCTGAGTTAGGGGCTGCAATGAAGACTGCTACAGATTTGTGGACATAGTTTTTTTAGTTTCCTTGGCTATTTAAGGGCTGTGTAGGTGATAAAGGATTTTGTTGTCCTTTAATGTGTTTTAATTTTCAAATTTTTTCTCCTACCAATTTTCAGTCTGTTATTGCACCACTGCAATGAAAGTATTTTGAGATGTCACTCACTTTTAGGTTGACTTGGATGATAGTTTTGTGTGCATTAACAGTAAATGAATATATTGTATTTGTAATATTTGAATTCTCCACTATTCATGCATTTGATTCGGGTTCCTTTTGGGAATTTCCTACTTACATTAGCTGGGAAATATGACGGTGTATTTATTCAAGGTTCTAAATTCTTCTCAGACAATATTCGAAGTGTGTACAGTAAAACAAAATCAGCTTCATTTTTTAGTCATCTTTGGGCTTTGAATTGTATGGATTTTAAAATGTAATGTAACTTAGCAAAATTGACCATGGTCTGTGGAAATATCAGTGGCTTTTTGGTCATCAGGCCTCTTGAATATTGTTTGTGAGGTATGGGAATTTGCATATGGCAAACAAAATTGTTCATCTGGCCTATGACTGTGATACATTCTGCTTTGTCTTCAATGTCCATAGAAGGAAAGGAGCCCAAAAAACTAAGTGTTCAAGGTCTTAGAGGCTTGATTTGTGTATTTAAACAGCTGAAGACAAAGGGGCTATTGATAGAACTAATAACAATGATGTATGTGTTAAAATCAATTTATGAAACATTTGGAAATACCTTTGTACATTGTTTGTTGGATTAATGTAAAAAATCTTTGGTTCAGAGGAAAAAAACCCCTTGTTTGTGTTTTTTTACTAAATACTCAAATTAGAAAGGCTTGGATTTTGGAATGTGTTTTACCCCTATGTTTGATAACAATTTTTCATTAATTGAATGAAGGGGTAATATATTAGTTTATCTGTATTTGTGCTCTCGGTAGGAAATTTTTTACACTGTTTCTTCTCTCTGTTTTATCCCTTTTCCTCTTGAACCACACCGTGTTCACTTCTGATATGAAAGAAATATTTTTATTAATTCCTTCATTAACTGCTGAAGTTTAGCAGGGCTGCCTTGGGTGAACTGAAGTTTGCATCTTTCAGATACCTCAATTTCTTTTGGAAAGCATTATGAAATTGTGAAAGGCTTGTACTCATCCAGAACAGGGTAGAGATAAAGAAAATCCTGTGCACAATTTTATGGAAAGACTTTTTATAGAAGAATGAGAAATTATATGTCTTAAAAAATTATTCAAAAGACTGATATAGCAAGTGCTTATATTATCTCAGAGATTACCTTGAATGCTTCTGTAGAATTTCAGTATGTTCTAACTGGAAGTTATATTTAGTACGTTAGCATTTTCTGTGTCATTTAGAGCATTAATAAATTTGGAAACTGTATCAACTGCTTCCCAGAAATTGCAAAATTATTCTTTCAGTTGAGGTTTCCAAGTACATAATGTTCTGAGACTAAATATCAGTATTTACTGATAATAAACCCGATAAGAGGCAACTTCAGTGGGCAAATGAGAGGAATAATGACATGATAGTGCTAGAGGTAAATGACTTAATGAAAATAATTTTTCAAGAACACCTTTGTTCAATTTGAAAAAAGTGATTTATTTGAATAATAAAACAGTTAAGTTACCAACCAGGGATGGTATCAGACTTTCTTTTCTTCTGTAGTGTTTTGACACAGGCAAATGGCATCTAATGACTACAGTGGCAAAATTGCTTTTTCCCTTAAGACAATTTCTTCTGAAACCATGCAGAATTTAGTTTAGATTCTTTTTCCACCTTGATGCCAGGAAATCTTAAATGACATGAATGGTTAATTGAAGTGACTTTTGTTTCTAAACCTTCTACTTCTGCATTGTATGTTTGCATGTTTAAAGGAATTTTTACCTTTGAATAGTGTAGCACTTTTTTCATTGCTAGTTTCAGTGTGATCGAGTTTAGATTTTTATTTTTTGTTTTCATAGATTGGAGTTTTATTTCTGATCCTTGAAGAGCTTACTCTGAGTTTCAAATAAGCAGCAAATGCTATTTGACTATGCTTTCTCCATTGTTCTTTGAATACTGGAAATAACTTTAGCTAATACAGTAGTCTGGTGCAGGCAGATCCCAGGTAGACTTCCAGGCAAGAACTAATTCTTGATAGTTGGATAGTTGCATATCTTTCCTTCAGTGATTTGATTCTGATTTCCTGACGTGTTTATGAGATACTGTGGCATCATAAAAATGGATACCAAAAAGGAATTTCGGAGATTTAGTCCCTCCCAAAAATGTGGAAGCAAGATCAAAAATAATCTTAGGCCAACCCTGATAATTTTTTTTGCTAAAACCTTCTTTTTGGAGATTCTTTGCAGACTCTCCTGATAGTCTTGTTCCAGTGCTTAACTGTTCCTTCCGAACCATTCTTATTTTCATACCTAGTTAATTCCTAAGCTGTTACTTTCTGAAAATCAAAACAGAGTTGTATAAGCAGCATCGAAAACTTTCTTAAACCTGGTATCTATTGTTTTTCCCTTCTTTATCAAGAATCATCTTTTACAAAATGAAATGTGCAAACATGGATTTGTTTAATTACTGGGGAGTGGGGTGGTGGGGGTGCGGACAGAGGGTGTTCTCACAAACCAGATGCTGAACATCATGTTATCTTGTATGCACCTCTAAAGTTGTTTAGCATTGCCCAATATTTTCGTGAGAGCCGCAGTCAGAACGTCTAGCCTGTAAGTTTGTCTATAGGTTGCTCCCTGTAACTTTACAGGAGAGTATTATATTTGCATTTTGCAAATCCTTTGGGATTTCATTGGTCTTCCTTGAAGTATCAAAAAGACATTCCTTTAGCTGACTCTTAAAATACTCTAGATGAATTAAACAGTTCTGAATTAAACAGTTCTGCTGAATATAATATATTTAACCTCTCTAAATGTATTTAGCTTTCTGATTCTGACCTGTGTTTCTGCAGACAGCTGTTCTTACATTCTGGTGGAAATGAGTACATGGCATTAAACAGAGGTGAGCTGTAGATGCAGAACAGGGGAGTGGTTGTCCCTTGGCCTGCAGCACATGAATGACTGCTCCTACTGGTGTTCTTCACCGAAACTGGAGATTTGTGAGATGTGGCACAATGGTTCAATATCTTGTATTTATATATACAGATTTAGATTCATTAATTTCTTTTGACTGTCTCTGGAATTGTTTAACTTCCTGTGCAATACAGCAATTACATTTCTCTGAAGTAGGAAGAAATATATGGGGCAAGTTTTAATCCCAATAACCCTATACAATTATGAGACCGCAGTGCCAACAGTCTAAAGGTTAAAGTAAATAAGTAGTTACAAGACTGCCTACTCAATTTTTGCCTTGAAGGCTTCCCTTCTTCAGTCCAAGAATAGATATTTTTACTGAAGCAATTGGCAGTGAAATAGTTAATAAATAATTGCTATTTGTTTACATAAGTACACTGTGAAACCCAAAAGAAGGGGAAAAGCATTTCACACTCCTCAAGATGTAGAACTGTATTTAGAGACAAAGCCTAAACCAATTCAGAGATGCACATGTTAACGAATGTAATTCTTGAGTTTAAGCTATGCTTTCTGAATGTTCATTTTGTGACTGTATAGGTAACAGCATCTTATAATGTTTTTGATAGCATAGATTCTGTACTCATTAAGATGTCTAACCCTGAAACACGTCCTAAAACTGAGACTAGCAGGTGATGCAGACTGATATTCTGCCTGTTCAACTGTTATTGATTATATGAACTAAATCCATACACCTCAAGATAAATCCATGGCTAATCAAAAACATGAAAATCCTTTGCAGTTTTTTCTTCCCTTATCTCAGAAAGGTTATATTTAATGCTAAAAAAGATTCAAAGATAGATGACAAGTATGCTTAAAGGTATGGAATGAATTACTTGCTATCAGCCCACTGTTAAATTTTGGCAAAGCGGTTTTCCACTACTTCTTTGTCATAATGAGAATTTGTGCTCATGAATTACAAAACAGCGGAGCTTATTGGTTACTGCAAGTACAGATCAAATGCTAGCACTTTGTATCTGTTGGTCAGACTGTGATGTTGAAGTGTAACATATTAGAAGCAGTAATCCTTCCCATGGGTTAAGTTTTGACTTTGTCTTGGCCCCAGATAAGAAACGGTAGCATTTTTGTTTCCTTGGTCTGTTTAGTCTGAAAACAGACTTAAGTATAAAGATAGTGTTAAGAACCTACTTTCTAGAATGCTGGTGTTAAAACAACAACCTGCTGTACCCATCTGCCTAGAATGTATCTCATGCTTACCTTAGAATGAGAAAGAAATTCAGAAAAGCTCTCATCTACTCCAATACCTTCTGTTGGAAGCTCATTTTACTTTCATTTACTAATTGGAATAATATGACCTGAAGGTATTAGAATTTTTCTCTTTTCTGAAAAAAACAACCCCAAAACCCCAACAAAACAAAACTATAGATTTTTACAGATAGATTCAGGAAGTTTTTATTCATTGTTTTGTTTAAAGAATTTTACAAGTCAACAGAGATTAAGAGTAGAGAAGTACTTGTAGTAATGTAAAACTGTAGTTCTGTCTATCATAGATGTGCATTTTATTTTAAAATTCCTCAAGTGGCAGAAGAATGAAAAATACAGTTTTTATGGGAAAGAAATAACAGTGGAAATAATGATATAATAATGTATAAACAGATTCTGCACTGTGTATTTTAGTGCAGGAAATACAAAGATAAGTAGGTGGTGACGTGGTTTGTGAGGCATTATGTAGGAAGAAAACTGTGTTCTTAGAACTAAGAAATGTGTGAAAATGCCTTTGGCTGTGCTTATAGTCGGGATAATGCCATATGTAAAAATTGCAGTAGTAAGCATATTTTATCATGTGTAAAAATTGTTTTCTGCTTCACACATTGTTTCAAAAATACAGTTGATTTGTCTCGACGGCATCCATGCCAAACTACTCTTTGAATACCAGCCTGTGTGCAGGGGTTGGAGGATTCTGGGGTTGTGGAGAAAGCCCTTAGCATAAGCCCAGGAGCATACCTATGAGGACACGGGGCAGGGTGAGCACACCAAGTGTGGCCTTGTCTCTCCCACATGTTCCATCTGGCCCTGTGCCATCTATAGCCAAGCTTCTGACTTGTCCTCTCAAGATACAGCATGATAGTGTAGTCTGTCTGTCTGCTTAGATGGTTTAGTCTGCTCCTTTACTCCAAAGAGATCTTTAATGTGTTTTGAGTCTATAGGGCAGTTTTGTCAATTTGAATAAATATTCTGAACTTGAGCTTGTCACTGGTACAGTGACCCAATCCTTATGATCAAAGTATCAATACTCCTTATCACACTTAATAGATACTAAAAAATTACTATTTTATCCTTAAAAGGAATGTTTCTTAAATATGTGCTTGTAGAATAGTCTAGAAGACAAAGTGGTGTAAACAAGTGTGCTGGTCCTTTGAACTAAGCTTAAAGTATCAAGTCTTCTAACTTCATTTTGGTAGATTTTTCCATTTCTAGCTTTCTGTTTCTTGGTGATGTATTCCTCTAAATAGAAGACTCTAGAAAAGGAAGAATCCTTGGCTTTCCCAACTATATTTCCACTGTTAGGTCTGCAAAGACACCAACGAGCAGGATGTTGTCATTAATTCTCTTTGCAATTGAATGTAAATGCATGTAGGGTGATCAGAGAAGCCAAGAATTTTGTGGTCTCTAAGACCTAAATCATGTAACAGGAAATAAAAAGTAAAATGTATTTTAAGTGAGTTGGTAAAAAAGTTCGAAACCATTGTTTGATGTGATTTCAGATCTTGGAACATAATAGCTATCGAAATGTTTTCCCTACTTCTTTGAGAAAGCACCGTTATTTTGCTGGATTTACTACGAATGCCTGTGTTAATTGAAAAAAAAGTCACTATTAAAGAACTACTTGCCCTTTAGCAAGTAGTGGGTGTG
Organism: Origma solitaria; assembly: GCA_013397895.1. Lineage (NCBI taxonomy): Eukaryota > Metazoa > Chordata > Aves > Passeriformes > Acanthizidae > Origma > Origma solitaria. The sequence goes on from VZRL01003241.1 coordinate 3,438,292, forward strand.
TCTAACGTGCTGGGAAGCACATTTGAATACATTCAAAGTATTTAAAAATGGAAGCTGGGTGGTGAGAATTTGCAGGTCCCCCAAGATACAGTTTGAAGATCTTATACCCCTACCCAAGAGGGTTAACGAAAACCTGGGAATAAAACTTTGTTGGATCACAAATTACATGGCAAAGAGATGAATGCTCAAAATATTTATCAAATTCCAAGATGAAATTAATTTTCAAACTGGTGTTTGTACAATAAGCAAGTAAATACGGCAACTGATCAATAGAAAGAAAAATAGATATTTTATAATGGAGATCAATATATCTATAGTAGATATATATACCTGTTATAATAATGATAGATATAATTATGTATATAATAGATAGATAATAGATAATTAGAGTGGACCTTAAGAATTAGCTTAATCTTCCTAATTGTCATGAAAAAAAAAATCAAAACTAAACTGGTCAGAATAGATTTAAAAAGTACATTAACTACTTTGGTAGAGTTTGTATTCACAGATCCACATGCACGGTCTGATGGGTAAATGTGCTTTTGAAGTAAGCACTGTAGAAGCGTTAGCCATTAAGAAATTGAGCTTACTTTATGCAATTTAATACCTTCTGCATTGAGTATAAGGAGTTTATCTATTAACATAATCTTAAAAGATTATGTTTGAAAGGAAATATAATTTGTGCACGAATACTCAGCTTTCCTAACAGATGTTTAGTGGAAGAGAAAGATGCTACCTGTATGACAGAATAATTTGTGTGACACTAATTGGAGGCTTGATTTTGCCAGACAGACAAAAGGATGCTCAGAAAATGTGGAGAAAGTTGGATCTGAGGGGCAGCTGTGGTTACATGCTGGAAGAATCTTCACAGATGTGAATTTATGAAACCCGGTTTTATGGCAGCAAACCAAAGGTGCTATGAATCATACAAATTGAAATCTGCTTTACTTATTCATCACTTTAACAGGTTTTTTTTTTTTTGGACATGTGCATTAGTTAACAAAGACATGGACTATATCTGGTTACAGTGAGTTACTGGAGCTTTTTCTGAAAAAATGCTGCCTATTTTGCCATAGAAATGGAGTACTAGGTTGGGTTCCTGAAATTTTAAAATCTGTAGAATATAAGAAAGGTCTTTAGGCGTAGTTCCTTTACATAAGTCACTACAAATACTTTTTCAATATCTAGCAGCAGTTGCAAAATACAATATTAGTCTATACTCACATTTCCCATCTGAATATTCAGATGATCTAAGATTATGTAACTCAGCCATGCTACAGTCAAACTGTTTAAAAAATTCTCTTTAATTTCATTATGCTTTATTAATGTGTTTATTTAAGCTTGCAATTATGTTGAAAAGTACTTGAAAATCATGGAACTGTAGAATAATATATCTTCTGACTTCATGCTGAACAGTTTCTTTTACTGGGCAGTGGTGGACCTCAGCTGTCTTGTGGCAGAGGATTGATGCAGCACTTTGTAAGTTACATTAAAAAAGAAAAAATAAGTTTTATCAGTATATTGCTGCATAGACACATTTATCAGAGGTCTTCCCCAGACATTTTAAATAGCTTCTCAATTTGATTGTGCATCTAATTCCCTAGTCTTGGAATATAACCCATTAAAGTCCCCAGTGCAAATATCTGTGGACTGTAATAAAGTTACATTTGATTTTGGTGCCAGTAAATTCTGAAAAAAAACCCAGCCCATATATAATTTACATATCCTTGTATTTTAGGTAAAAGCTAAATAGCATGAGTTACTTCTGTTTTTAAAATTCATTTAGTGTTCAAGAGCTAATAAGTTGAAATCCTGGTTTTGACTAAAAGAATCGTACATTAAGAATAGTATGTATTTTATTGGCTACTCTTTGTAATACTTTTTCTACTAATTTTGAACTCAGACTTTTCTGATCTTCCCCTTGCCCATGCAAAAAAATCAATTCTGTTTAGTTTTTTTCTTATCAGCTGTAAGGGATTAGTGTGATTTCCTAGCTGTACATATATTTATTGACATATTCTATTCAAATATGGTAGCTGGAGGAAAAAACCGTAGGAACTGCCATTCCCTAGCCTTATACAGCAGTGTCATCTCCATATGTTAATCTTATTGATGAGGAAATTATCTGCAATGTCTGGAGCTTCATGAGTACTGAATGACCAGCACAGGGAATGAATAATAGCTAAGCTATGCCTTTTTCTCAAATTAATTTCTTCCATTAGCTACTGGTTCTCCTAAGCTTTGCTAGAATTTAATGTTCAGGAACTTAACCATTGGGTAGAATGGGCTAAAATTGACCCTTGGATGTAGGAATTAATAAGGCTAGATGAAAGGGCACAAAAATATCAAATACCTGATATTAACTTCATAACCTTGATGTTTTTTGGAAACCAACTACAGTGTTCCTCCCTCACTGTCAAAGTTAAGAGTTGCACTGTAAAGCAGTTCCTCCGCTCTTTGCCTTGGACTCTGAAGTGGCACTTCTGTTCCCTGCTACCAGGAAAGCCTCTTATGGTTTTCCATGGATTGAAGGGCAGAGCTGGGACATACCTTTGACTCTCAAGCTAGCGTTCACTTTTGAAATTAAGGCAACTTCTTCATAGTAATTGCTGTTATGTAACTCCCATGACTCGTCTTTCTTCCTTTGCCTCTGTCTGTGGTGCTGCAGGCCATCATTCTTGATCCTCTTCTGCAGAGATAAAGTCACAGAGTAGTTTTGTTTGGGATATGATTTTAACTATAATTAGTATGCCAAATGGATACTGTTTTTCTGTTTGAAACTAAATCTTCTTGTGTCCTAACTAAATCTCTTTGTTTAACCTACATTTTGAGCTGGAAGTTTAACCAGAAAACAGATTTTGCTTCTAAGTTTTTTTTTTTAAAAAAAATTTATTGGCTTCTGGAGACCTCAGGCTGACAAATACAAACATCTTCAGTTCAGACTGAGTGAATCTGCCATGTCTTCTTGCACAATATTTCCTTTATTACTTTTCCTCTCCAGCTGTGCAGCACTAATCCAGACTTTGCCAAATTATTTCTGTTATTGAAATACTTTACCCTCTGTTTGGGGAAAGTGCAATCTAGTCCCACTCATACCTTTCAAATGCTTTTTAAAATTCTGCCTGTTACTTTCCCTATAGCTATTTTTTCTTCATTTACCTCTCACAGTATAAGTTCTTCAAATGTTTCAGATTTACAAACCCTTTTGTCTCCAAGTTTCAAAGTAGTTTATGATGGGGTCTGTTCCTCACAGCAAGGTGTTGCTACGTTTTCCTGGCTGGTAAATTGTGACAAATCTCATTCCTCTTTTAATAAATTTCAAAATGGGTGCTTGTTTGGAAGAACTTGTTTAATGCTAAGTTAACTTTTGGATACTAAGATTCCCAGCATCATCTTTAGCTTTTTATGCACTGTTTTGCCTGTGCTTATCCACTCATTTAACATCTGTAATATCTCTTTCTTTGATGTTGTGTCACTCTAGGTTTTTCACTGGAGTACTAACTAAAAACTGCCATGGCTCTGTAATTTTGTCTTGCTTAGGCAATTCAGTTTGAAATAGGCACTGAATTTTTCTAAAGAGTATATGTTCCTCATTTCATAGTATTTCATAGTATTCCAAGTACATTTTGAGCACTAAATTATCTAATGATTAATATTTTTACATAAAAAATGCTAATTGAGAAAGGTTGTCATATCACAGGCTGTCTTGAGTAGTAGAATTAATAATTTAACGAGAAACAACAAGTATCACTCACAGTATTTGAAAATTTATTAACCTCCATGTTATACAAGTTTGCATGGGTATATGTCTGATTATTTTCTTTTTGTTGTTGAAGCAGAAATAAAAGTCTTGGACAAGAACAGGAAGAGGAGCATATCAACAATGATTGATTCTGTCTTCTCAAAAATGCTAAATGCAGCAGTTTTTTGGCTCTTGACTAACAAGGAATGTATTTTCCAAGTCAATAGTTGCAATTAGATATAGAGATAATGTTAGGAGTTCAGATAAGTGTAATGAAAACGTAAAGGTAATTGAGAGCAACTGCTGTTTGTTCTCCTCAGTGCCACAGGCTAATTCCTGACTGTAGCTCTTTGTAGGTTCCACTCATGAAATTTTATTAAATTAAAGGTATGGTGAAACATAGCATTCTAGAAAGAAATATTGAACTTCAGGGGAAAGAAAAAGAAATACAGTTTGTTTCTTGACAAGAAACTGGAGATATCTGTAAACACTGCAGTTCTCAGTCCTCTTACTGATGAGGGAAAGTGAATGGCTGTTTATATTTAAGCTCATTACTGTAGCACAAAGTTCTGTCTTTTCATTAATCACATTTTTTTGAAAATAGCAGAATTTTGGCAAAGGTTCACATCAAAATCTGCACTACAAAGTTGGTAAAGATGTTTGAACATCAATCCAGTGAAACCTAGAGCAATTGACAGGTTTCCTGTCTCCTTTTCTTATGATTAAACTTGACATAAACAAATATTGATGGCTTTATATAAATAAACTGATTTTGTTCTTGAGCAACAGTCGCATATTCTCAGTAACATATAAACCTCCTGGAGTTCTATTTCCCCATGTCAGTTGGAAGAAATAGTTAATTATTTTTGTCAGTACAGCACTAATAAAAACAGGTTTAAGAAGTTAGTGTAGATGTTTCTGCGTAGGTGTCATTAACAGTGACTTTGCAGGGAACTTTTCTTGGGAATGACAAAACATAATAGAAAAGGATTTCTAGCACTGACTATACAAAGGTTTTGAGAGAGAGAGCAGTGTGTTTAGTACACAACCCCAGACTAAAAGTTGCTGATTTGTTGCCAGATTGCACAGTGATACAGAAATATTTTGCATGCATGTTATCAGACTGCAAGTATTGAAGGAGTTTTAGTTTGCTGAAATGCTGTACCAAGATCTGGTCATAGCAGTTACTAATTACTGCTGGTTTTGCTTGTAGGATACACCCTGCAACTTTCTGTAAACTCTCTGTCTCATATGAAGGGAAATTTCAGGTCCTGATGTCTTTTCGGAGGTTACAGCATTACTGTACTTTTCACAGTCAATCAATGTTTTTTCCCTTAAGCTTCAAGGCATTGAAAAGAAAATTTGTGTAATCATCCAAGTAACAAAGAGCTTCAGTCTGAAATAAAATGTAAGAAAGGAGACTGGAAGTCTTTATTAAATATGCAGGAAAAAAAAACCCAACAGATAAATTAGTAGCACTTTGTATGAGCTAAATTTGCTTAATGAACTGGATTTCTTTTATGTTGGGAAGTAAATGAATGAATGCATCCATGTTTTTCCTCTCTCTTTTTTCTTGAAGTAAATTCCAGCTTGCCTCTCTCAAGAAGTACTTCCCAACTGACATTTTACCAACTTTCTAATTGATATAATGCTATTGTAGTTAAGTCCCCAAGGTAACCCTTTCAGAATCTTCAAGTGGAACAGCAGCAAATTGAGCTATCATTGAGATGGTTAAAGTTCTTCAGGCCCTTCAGCATCAGGGAAATAGCACTATACACAAATGTTAGTGGCATGATTTGCATCACTTTTTTTACATAGAACAAGTGCTTTGGTTTTGAGCAGATTCTGGGCATGGGATGTGGACAGAAGAGAAAATCAGTACTTGCTATATCAACACTTTACATTATTTTGAAGTTCGAAGTGATTTAAAAAAAATTCTTCTTTTTAGGACAAACAGCTGTGCAAGAAATAAAACAAATATTTGTCTAAGTAAAAGTGCAAATTGTTTTTGTTTGAATTCCGGCTCCTGCAGGCATAAACCTAAAACTATCTCCCGTTCATTAGCATCTGTTTAATGTTTTGTCACTTAGTGTTCACAATTTTTCACTGTACTGTGCATTTTCAGAATGCTTGCCATTGTTTAATTAGGTTTTTCTTACATCAATGAAAAGGTGAAAGCTTAAATAATGTGTTTTACTTATACCATAACATGCATTTCTCCCTCTAATTGAAAGGAACTATTATTTAAACCAAGCAAAGCTATTTACAAAATATTTTCATTTTTTGGGTAAAAATGTAACAGTTTTAACTGTAAGTTCATAATGTTCCACTAGATAATAACACAAATGCAGGAATAACAGAAGGATTTAAGCTACTAGCTTTAGGCAACACCACAGAATTTTTAATGCTATTGCAAGAGCTCTAAAATTACTGAGTAGACCAGTGGGGTTTTGCAGATTTACAAGCTGGATGTATTCAACTGCAATGGAATTGACCCTGTTTGGAGCAGACCCTTGGACTTGATGCTCTCCAGAAGACCCTTCTGATCTCAGCGGTTCTGTTTCTGTGTCATACCAGGGAGCAACAGCCAAGTGAAGGCTCAGTGTCTTTTGGTCTGCTGTTTCAGGGAAAGGCACGGAAGGAGAGGCCGTGGGCTAACTCTCTGTTAAGGAATGTTTTGATTGTCTAGAGCTTTATGATGATATGCTTAAGTGCCTATTGGGCTACACTCAGGGGGAAGGCCCGTAAGGAACATACCGCCGTGAGAGTCTGTTGTAGACCACTCAGCCAGGGGAACAGGCAGATGAAATACTCTGTAAACAGCTGGGAGAAGTCTCACAAATGCTGGTCCTTGTTCTCTTGGGGAACTTCAGCTTACCAGATGTCTGCTGGAAGTAGCACACCTCAGAGAGCAAACAGGCTAGGGCATTCCTGGAGCGTGTGAGAGACAACTTCCTGACACCCTTGACGAGAGAGACAGCTAGGGAGGACACCCTGCTGGATCTGTTGTCTGTGAACAGAGGACTGGCTGGAGATGCGATGGTTCAGGGAAGTCTTGGGCACAGTGATCGCAAAATGATAGGTTTCATTCTTGGAGGAGTTAAGAGCAGGGTCAACAGAACTTGGAGTCCCAGAAGGCACACTTTGGCCTCTTTAGGAGACTGGGTGAGTGAGTCCCTTGGGAGGCAGTCCTGAAGGGCAGAGGAATCCAGGAAGGCTGGACATGGTTCAAGAAGGAAATCTTAAAGGCACCGGAGCAGGCTGTCCTCTGATAATAAAAAAAATGGTTCTATGAATACATTGACAACAAAAGCCAATGGGTAAGGAGAATCTGCAGGAAACACAGTGACCAAGGCTGAGGTGCTCAATGCCGTCTTTGCTTCAGTCTTTGATAGAAAGACCAGTCGTTCTGGGGTGCCAACTCCCATGAGGTTGAAGACATGGACAGGATGCAGAATGAGGTCCCCACAATCCAGGAGGAAATGATTCCTTGCCTGCTACACCACTTAGACATGCACAAGTCTGTGGGGCAGGATGGGATCCACCCAAGGACATTGAGGGAGCTGGTAGGTGTGCTCACTGAGCCACTTTCCATCACTGACCAGCAATCCTGTCTAACTGGGGAGATCCATTTGCCTGGAAGTTAGCAAATGAGACACCCATCCACAAGAAGGGTTGGAAAGAAGATCCAGGAAAGTACAGGCCTGTCAGCCTGACCTCAGTGCCAGAAAAAATCATGGAGCAGATTCATTCTGAGTGCCATCATGTGGCACATGCAGGAGAACCAGGGGATCAGGCCCAGCCAGAATGGGTTTTCGAAAATCAGGTCCTGCTTGACCAACCTGATCTCCTTCTATAAAATGGCAACCTGCTTCGTGGAGGAGGAAAAGGCTGCGGATGTCTTCTACAGAAGACTGGAAGTCAAGGACGAGTCCTCATAGGAATAAACTGTTCCCATGCTTAGCAAGTCACTTTAGGTGAGAAGCAATTTGAAGTGCCTTAGCATATTGGTATATCATCCCTGAGGGGAATTTTTAGACTGGTTTTTTATTATTGAAACCCTTATTTAAAACAATGGTTTTCTGCCGCTTCAAAAAAGCTCCCACCCACCCAACCAAAGAAAAATGAAGTAGGCATGAGCTGGAGACTGAGACAGCTCTAAGACAAAATCTCTGTGCTTGATGTTTTTTTACAGATGTGTCATAGAATCTGAGGTAATACAAGCTGGCTGCAAAGAGTTGCTTCTGTCTGCTAAAACTAAGTCATAAAAGAAGAAAAAGGTCCATAAAATGACAAATGTTTTCTTCCTGTCCTTGCATTGTGGAGCTCCCCTGTGGAATATACCTCAGTTGGCATAACAGCAGTAACTTTGTTTTATTTTGGACCTATCTTCTTTCTCTTAAGCCCGAACTTGTGTTTCATAGTCACCACACCATATCTAGCCTGATTCAGACTGACAGCTCATACAGCAGAAAGCTTATCCCTGAGAAATGCTGCTTATGTAAGTAAAAATCTTACTAAAGGTGCTTGCTGTGAATTCGGTCCAGAGTATTAGGTAAATCAGAGAGGTTACTTAAGACTTTCCCTTCAAATTTGTGGTTAATGATCTACATGTTCTTTCACAAAATTCGTGGGTATTCTGAGCGAATTAGATAAGAAATGAGTACTAAGCAAGTGTTGCAGGCTTTTAGAAGTATTTTCTAATGAAGGCATAGAAATAAAAGTATGGAAGTCTTCACACTTAAAGTATCAAGAAAAATATTATGAGTATATAGTTGTCAATAAAAAGCAAGTAGTTACTTTCTCCAAGGGAAGCAGAAAAAAGATGTATCTGGTGTCAAGATGATGGACTGTTCAGTTGCCTACTCCTGTTTGATCAAAATATTGTGTATGAGTTTATTTAGAACTTGCTTTGCTGACACATGTTAAATATGTGCAACTGTTTGGGTGTTTTGTGCATTTTTTTCTTAAAAAATATCCTAACTTCAGTTCTTAGAGATACCCTGTATGTGCTTTTGACCACAGCTAAAATAATTGCACTTTCAAAAGAGGAGCCTTTGTTTTTAAAATGTAACTCCTGTTACTTACACTATACTATATTTTTTCTTAAAATGACCATTGGTGCTAGCATTTTAAAACAGTTTCATTCTTTCATGGTGTGACCAAAAAAAAACCAACCCACACCAAAGGAGTTGGTAGGGGAATAGTATTTCCTTTCTTTCTAAGTGAAATGATCAGATATAACGAGAGACCTATGTATACTGTTGAGTCTTTTTTTTTTCTGTTTTAAACATACTCTTTATGTTACAGAACTGCTACTAAAGAGAAAAAGGCAGGTGATTTAGGGAATTTCCTAAACTTAGGGAATTTCTTTCCAAGCCATTAAGTTTCTCTCACATTACGATTTCTAAGCCAGCTTGCTTTCCCATCCTCTGTTGTTGCTTTGCCTCAAACAGCTTTTAAGTAAAGACCAAAGTGTTGCGGAGAGAACTTTTTATTGAGACTGAAGGATGGATGTGTTACCTGAATCTTCGGCCATTTCTATCCTATTATAATTATTAAATTTTTTCTAGTTTGCATAATTTCCATTAGGAAACTGTTAGTGTTAAAACTGACCATACACTCAGTAGTGCATTGCAGATTTATGAGTTGTTCCATATTGTGTTTTGAAATGCCTTTTGCAAGATACTCTGCTGTTCATTATCCTGTGTTCTTATGCCTTATAACCCTTCCAGATACTTCTGTTTCAAAATGTTCTTGTGTTTTCCTGGCTTATTTTGATTTTTTGTTTTGCTTTGTTTTTTTTTTTTCTTTAATAGAGGGGAGGATTCTGCTGTGATTTCTCTTTGGATATTCTCTTTGGAAGTGGGAGATCAGCCATCTCCCACTTCCTAGCTGCACTGTAAAAGGCAGATGTTTGTTGAAAGCTTCAACAATCTGTTGTCTTCACCCCATGAAGGTGATCTGCAAAGAGGAGTGTGGGGAACATTGTTTCCTTTCTATGAAAAAGAGTAAGAGCAGATTCTGTCAGGCAGAGGGGGAAGGAAAACAAAATGCTATTTGGATTATTGCAGTAGGGTAATAGTCCTGCAGTAAAAATGGTGAACTCTTATGTGTCCTTGAGACGGCTGATAATCAGATTAATGAGGACAGTGATTAATGTGAGCTGGGTGATTAGCCCACATGCTTAGATGTCCTGCTCCAGGCTACCTGCAGATTCAAGTCAGTGTGTTTATGTGTCAGCAGCACATGGCTGTGTTGTTTATGCTTACTGGACTGTTGTGATATGGCAACTTTCTGAAAAAAAAACCAAAAACCGAGACAGCTTTCCAACAGAACTAGGGGAACTGCACTTGGTTTTTTTTATGTGGGGATGCCTCACATTTGGGCTGAAGACTCTTGGCCATAATGTAAATAGGGAGTGGCACCTCTTGACCTCCTGTATGGACTACACCTTTTGGCTAGCAGTGGTTATTCTCATTGCTCAAGGAATAATCAAGGAAGAGTATTAATGAAAGAAATAGCTTGTGAACTTTTCTGTCAGTGGGTTGTGGAGTCAGCCGCAGCTTGGACTGCTCTGAGTCAGTGCCTCTGTAGCACTTATCTCGCCAAATCCTCTTCACATGGGAGCTGTTTGTTCTTAGCGGAACAGATAATCTCGAGTCCTAAGCCTCTTTTTCTTCCTTTCAAAGTAACTATATAAATTGTCCTCAGTTTATACATGAGATTAACTTAGATCCAAATACCATTGCCTGTCTGCAACACTCCCTTTGTTGATAAGACCTAATGATTCCTCAATTCAGTAAAAGAGCCACAAACCACAGTATGAGTCTCTGGCTAAAGGAAAATACTACACAAGATTGTAGAGGACTCTAGTTTATATCTTATGACCATATTTATAAGCCTTGTTTATTTCTTTTGCATCATTCCTGTGTCCAAACAGAAGGAATCCATATTTCATTCTCCCTGTGGAAACCGGACGGGATAAGAAAGAAAAGGAGAAACAAACCTTACTTTCAGGGTAATTGTAGGTGAATAAACTGTAGACAAATTATCTATTTTATGACAATTAAGAAGATCATAGTGAATTTTAAAATGCATTTTCATGTTTTTAATAACTCCAGAAAAATACTGTCTGAAAATATAAAACAACTTGTAGACTTACAACAGCTACGTTTTTTAAGCTATATGTGAAGAAAGCATCAACCTTTTTATTATGACTTCTTGCCATCTGTGCACTAATGAAAAATATAATTTTGATAGGAAGAATGTATTAACAGTTTGTCTTTTCATGCAGCACACCTTGTTGTGGTATCTGTCATGGATTTCAACTAAAAAACAACACCCAAAATCTGTCTGAAACACACTGATACCTCAAAGTACCAATAATAAGCTTCACATGGTTATATATGTCACTTTGTTTCAACTTAATTTCATTGTACTGATTGAACATTATATTTGCATTACTTCAAAGTATCACAGTAGTCTTTAAGCCCCACCCTGGCAAGTATCTAAAAGGATTTTGTGATGTACAAAGATGAATGCTTTTATGTGACACTGAGCTATAATACATTGTGAATACCCACCCTCCATACATTAGAAGTTTTTGTGCTTTATAGCCCCATCAGGCCGTGTATCCTTTTGTATGTCAAAGGTAGAAGTTGTTACATGTGACATCAGACTTTCACTGCTGTGGTGCCAGTTAGCAAAACACGTAGAAAGGTCTACAAGAAGCCTGCTTTGTTTTTTGTTTTGTTTTGCTTTTTGGGTTTTTTTGTGTTTAAAATGGCAAAGAGACGACACCCCTCAATCTTTAATGAAGACAGCACTCATTAGCAGCTTCTTGTGCATCTCGCATCTGATACCATTTCTGCCTTGGCAAAAGCGTGCAGCCATGCAGGTAAGGTTTAGGCTGAGTGCTTTGGAGGCCTTTCCAGCTGTGGCAACAGAAGTCGCCTGTTTCTCCTCAGGCAGAATATCCGAAAGCTTTTACATGCAGAACTCTTCCCATATTTCTGTACTCTGACCAGGTCTGCTTTAAGCGGGTCAGCCACAAAGCTTGTCATCGGCTCCTCCCCTTTCGTGCAGTAGGAGAGGAGGGAGATGGCCTTCTGCTCCCCTGATCACTCTCCCTAAGCTGAAGTGACTGTCGCACTAAACAGACATCAGTAGCCAGTGGAAGCTGTTCGTGTGGCTTTTCTGATGTCTGTAAGTGAGCAACCTTGCTGACAGCAGTTGCTTGTTCTTTGGTGATGGGCAGTGCCAAATTCATGCAGAGCTCTATGTATTTTGTGTAGTTTTTGTTGAGCTTTCTTGTAGGTTTTCTTTGAGCAAATGACGGCAAATAAATTTTTCTAGCAAATGAGTAAGAGCTAGATAGCCTGATATATGTAGGCATTTCAACTGAAACGGTGAAGGTAATAAAATCAAGCTGAATATTTTCCCCCAGTGCATTTTATATTTCATAATTTATGGCAGATATGACAAATTGGGCTATTAGTTTCATATCCCAAAGCTTCAAGAAATATTTTGCGTGTGTGGAAACTAAGCTTATGTGCAGATCAGTTAGGCTTAATTACTCTTCCTACAGCCCAGACTTTCGTCTTCTCTAAGACTCATAGAAGACTGTGTAACCACATCTTGCAGTACTGCAGATTTTGTTTAATATCAACAACAACAACAAAAAAAAAGAAGCAGAAATGTGTTGATCCTTAGGCTTATGTCTATGAACTATGTTTTTTAAAAGTAGAGTTGCACAAGTGGCTTTTTCCATCAAATCTATTCTATTCTAATTAAACACTAATGTTACTTCCTTTTGATTTATGAAATCTCTCCATTTATGATTGTATTTCCCAAACTTCCAAAAAGGTGAAAATGCCTATTTGAATTCAAAAGGCAATTTTGTCTGTGTTTTGAAAAGCTCTCTGAAATTCATTGTTGAAAAATAGTGTTTAATTCTGACTCCTACATGTCCAGAGAATGTTGGACAAAAACTCAGTACTGCCAAAAAGCAGTAGAGCAGTAGGTTGGAAAAAAAGTTATGGAGTTGTCAGCTGTGCCTCGCTGTTTTCAACTAGTCTTTCATCTTTTGAGGTGAGGCAAAAATAGTACAATGTCATGTTAGTGTCTGAAAGGGAGAGCATGAAGGCAGCTAGGGAGTGCAGTGCTGGCAACCCTGATTTTGGCTTTGTTTGGTATTTTTAATGATTAAATGACAATTTATGTTATTGCTGTTTACCAGTTTTTTAATATCTATGAAATTATATAATATGATTATTATATTATGCAATTGTGTGTAAGTAGATTAAAGCCAAATTATAATAATAAATGCCTTGTTTGTGAAAGAAAACACAGCCCTATTATAACTTTACACTATTCAGTTTATACTTAGCTTAGCCTAAGAGATTTTTAATGTTCATTGTTTGTGTTTTGGATATTACTTCATTTTTTTTCAGAGGTGAACATGGTGTTTCTGAATCCTCAAACTGAGAGAGAAATTGAAAAACAGAGTGGACAATTTATAATCTCATTCACACATATTGGTGCCTTTCAGATGGCAATGTAATCTGGAAGAAATTAGATATCATTAATTTGTTTGAAATATGTTTTGATCAGTGACATTTCATAACAGTACATAAAGCAAAGATTTGCTTAAAAATACTTTTTTTTGCATAATAAGGATGAACAGAATGGAAATATTAACGTGCAAAAAATCAAGTTTTGGATCAAATTTTGAAGGGAACTTCCATTATGGCCTTTTCAGTTTCTATCACTTTTGTATCTACTTTAAAATAATGTCTGCAATATTTCATGCATAGTTTCTTTTTAATGGACCATGTATAGAGTATGTCCTAAGTTTAAGGTATCTTTGCACATAAGATAATAGGAAGAACAGAGTATCTCCTTTGTAGTGCTGAAAAAACAGTAACATAACTATAGCAGGAAAGCATTGCTCATTTGCTGGTGTTCTTGATCTTGCATTTTGAGATTTGTTTCTGTGCTTGTTTTGTGTGACAGGTTTACCTTCTATGATTTGTACCACCATTGTGCCAAACCTTACCAGAACACCCTGCCTAGTGCTCCATCATCTGCTTGCACAGTATGCAGACAATACATAAATGTGCAGTTCACATGACCACATGAAAGGTGCCGTAAAACTCAGCGCAGAAGCATTATAAATGTCAAAAGCGTGTGTGTGCTGAATTAGATAGGAATCATTGAGATAATCAGTTTAAAGGAATTAAGCCATGCATAGGCTTTTCTTCCTCAACTGCATCACCTTCAGCACAAAATCTGCCACTAATCCTTTTTGTCATAAGCACAGCAATTGCTGTGTTCTAGTGAAGCAATGGCTGGGTGCATTTGTAACATACCAGCCCTTGATTCTCTGATGATTTTCATGGACCAATCAAACAGTGATCGCTTGTAACCCTCCTCCCCCACACCCAAATTACTGATATCAATGTAAATTTATTACACCTTTTAAATATCTCAGTTTGCATTCTCTAAGATAATCTTGTATCAAAAACTTGGTGATATTCTCAATTAGCTTAATTGGTGTAGGTTCACAGCAGTGAAGAAACTCTAGAGACAAAATAATAGAAAACAGTATAAATATCTAAAGATTTGTCACAATACTCAGAATACTCCAGATGACACTATTTTTGCTTTGTCACTGAGCTGATGGAATTAGCAGGCAAATCACATTAAGTTGAAATGCCGTCATGGATGTTTTTCAAAAGCCTCAGTGAGCTTTCTGACTCAGTTAAATATCAGTGCTGCTTTCATGCGTAGATCAGGTACCTCACTGCTCTGACCTCTGACCACGCGCTGGCTCAGTCTGAACTTATAAAAAGCCACTCTTGAGGGAACTGTTTGACCATAAAAACAAAGCAAATCAGGCAAGTGGAGGAAAGTTTTGCAAATGTGGTGCTCTGCTGCTGAGTGCTGTCTTTGGAGAGAAACACTGTACAGATGTGAATGGTTCTCTAGACTCTTCCACTGTGCAAGGGAAACACAAAGTGCCCCCAAACTGGAACTATTTTCTTTTTAATGGATATGGAGGGGAGCTTTTTTTTTTTTTTTTTTAAAAACTTTAAGGCCATGTAAATACATAGTCATGTCCACCTGTTCTGGCTGGGCTCCTCTGTGGACTGCCGGCGAATCCTGCCCCAGTGCAGATGGCACAACTTCTCGCCTTCTTCTGGGGTGACCTGGGTCTTTCCAGAGCTGTTTCTCACACTTTTTTTCCGTCATCCCTTATTGCTCTACTGGCATTTTTTGCCCTTTCTGAACCACACTTTCCCTGAGGCACTCTCCAAGGTGGCTGTGGGTCTCAGCTGTGCCCTGCAGTGGGTTGTTTGGAGCTGGCTGGAATGACCTGCTCCTGGCATGGGGCAGCAACCTGGTCCTTGGACAGGGACACTCAGAGCAGAGGTATTCTTAGAGCAGCAGAATATCAGTTTTATTGTGCACTGTGATTCTTCTAAAAAATGACACTGAGAAAGGAATCTGCCATATCAGTCATGGCCACAGATGGTAGGCTGGGAGCAGCGGAAGGTGGGGTGCTTGTGCTCTCCACTTCGGCTGTGCTCGCTGCATCCCATGAAGTTTCCCTCAGGCTTTGCATCGTGTCAGTTTTAGCTGAGTGACACTGAAACACAGAAATCTTTCAGGGTTAAAACAGAAGCTGGATGAGAAAAGTGTGGGCACCACTGCTATGAGCTCAAGTGTGGGGAGGACATCTTTCAATGAGGGCGCAGGTTTCTGTTTGCTGCAGGCTGTGAGAGCACCAGTGTGTACTTCTGGGCTCTGAAACGCCATCCTCAGCCTTGGTTGAGTGCAGCCTGGGCATCTACTCTGGGCAGCAGTTTTGTGCAATTTGACGATGGTGTGCCCGCCGCCTCCTCCCCCTCTTTTCCTTTCCTGCTCGAATCCTAGGTATCAGTGCTGGCCTGATCGGCTGCCTCTGGCTTAAGCTGAGCTCTGGCAAGATAACACAATAGTTTGGGCCATAAGCCTTGCTGAACAGCTGAGGACTAGTTGAGCACGTGCCAACCAAACTACGGCTGGGATGTGAATGTGACTATAAGCAAATCCTCTTACTCCATAAATAATGGACAGCCCAGGGCCTGCTGAACTCTTTTGCATGGCAGAGAGCTGCACTCCAGGATCTTCCCTTGAATTGGGACACCTCTCAAGGTTACTGCTTTAGGCTGAGAGTTGGATACTCAGTAAGCGAATTGGGAATAAGTGTGCTGAAACTTTGAAACCTTTTCTAAGTGATGTAAAGTGATTGCAATCCTTTAGACATAAACCATTGGCTAAATCCTAGGACCAGGTCTGTATCCAGCACACCTTAACCTCCCTCAGAAAGGAATTTAGAGAGCGAGGGGGTCCTTTCTCAGCCTCATGACTTGACAGCAGGACCTCCCTGGCAGTTTTGTCTGACCCTGTTCTCTAGAGTAAATAATGAAGTGTACCTTGCCATTGTGTCTTGTTAAACCTCTGAGACATATGCTATTCAGCTTTGTTAGATTGCTGTTTTATATCAATAAACTTATTGCTACTTCTGTCTTACAAGCGAAGTGTGTCACTCCACCGCAACACCCATGCAGTGTGAATTGTGTGTGTCCTTATGGCGCCTCTTGTTGTGCGCTCTTGCACAATTTTTCTCTCAGCAACCCAGCTCATTAACAGCATAGTAAGTGAAGACCTTGTGGAGTAATTCAAGGTCTTACATACATAGATTTAGGATTTAATCAGGATGTATGACATGACTACAAAAATAAATATATTCATATGCTATCTTTGAAACAGGTACTGTTTTTATTCCCTTAACTAAATGCTGAGGTAACACAATTACATTCTTTTGGATTTTGGAACTATTCTATTCTTTGATAGAAGCTAAAAAGTGTTTTCCTGTTTCATGTCCTATGGGTAAACTCTGTTCAAAAGGATTTTAATATTTCATTTATTTTATTACAATTAGTACTATAATAGATATTATAAAATACTTTATATTATTATTTTTACTTTTGATGCTGTATATAATCATGTATGCATAGCATATATAACCAAACCATGGCTGTGGTGAATAAACTGTCCATATAAATCTGAATGTGTATGTAAATGAGAACACTTAATGTTGAAATGTAGTTGTAAGAATAGGCAGATGACACATCATTGCCATTAGCTTACACTGGAAGTCTCTTGATCACATTGTATCTCTGACTCCTATTTCTTTCAGTCTCGTTTGCACAGAAAATGGAAGTGTACCTGTAAAGTGCTCGCCCTTATGTAAACGTAGTGGCAGTGGGAATTGCAACAAGCATTGTATTAGTATGTTTCTATTTTCAAAGCTGTAGCTAAGTGTTCTCTATCACTATCTGTTCTTTTGAGAGCTTGACATGGAAAAAATTGTCATGGGTCAAATTAGAAATGACATTTTGCTTTGGATTTTATTGGTAGATTATGAAAGGATCAGTACCTAGGTGTAACCCTCTCTCACTCTATCTGCTTTTACTTTTGAGATTTTTCCTGGGGCTGGTAAATTGAAGATTGAAGCTGGGAGTCCTATGATAGAAGAAAAATGTGTTCTGGTGTTTTAGGTGAGTTAGAGAAAAAGAGGCAATGGAAAGCTATTAAAATTCAGAATTTCAAACAAATTAATGTGAAAGAATACTTCTTATCTTTCTGCTGATGGATCCTCCTATTGCCATCAAGTAACTGGCTTGGAGAGAATCAATAGTTGAAATGGGTTAGGTGCTGGTGCTCTGTACAATGTCTGTCTATTTGGAGCACATTGCTGACCAGGAATGCAACTTTTTGCACCATCATTTTTTCCTGTCCACTGTCACTGACTGAGCTTTCTGCCCCTACATTAGTGCATACACAATCAAAGTGATTGATTCAGCACAGATAAGGATGTGAAAGTCATCAGCAGTGGAGAAAGTGTGGCATGAGAAAAAAAAGCCTCAGGTTTTATAAACCTTTTACGTAGAAAAAATAATAGAAATGGTCTCCAACAGTGGTAGCCCTAGTAAGTAACTTTCTCATTCTTACACACTGACTATTTCTACCTCTTAGTTTAGCTACCTGACAAATCAATTCTCAGTTGCTGTTTTTTTCATGGCTTGGAAGTCCTGAAATAAAGTCAGAAATAAAATATTGTTCTTCCTTCGATTTCAGTGGATATGATGTTTGCAGCTACAACCTTGGCAACCTTATTATTCTTTTAAAGCTCCGAAGTGCCTTGACCCTCTTTGTAAGACAGGGAGGAAGACAGGGAGTCCTGGCTCTGTCTCCATCTGGCATTGGAAGACGTAGCATTCAGGATCTGTGAAATTAAATGGTGTCTGTTTGGAAAAATCATTAAAGAATATTTGAAATAGTCAGGTTTTCAGTATGCAGAATTACTCATAGAGCTTGTTCCTGCTTCAGTATTTCACGTTTCATGTGGAGACTCTGTTTGTGTTGCTGCAAAAAAGTTATAAATTACCTTTGTCACACTAAGTGATTGTGATTGATTGAAATTCAGAATTCTCTAACTCAATTTTACCAATACGAACAAAAAATAAACTTAAAATAAAATATTGTTCTATTTAATTTTCCTTTTTCTGAATTAAGAGAAACCTATATTGTTTGCATAATATATAAAGTATTTAATACTTAATATTTATAGTGATATCTAGTGAGTTACTTTGAATACAATAGAATTGCAATTAAAAAAAAAATGAAAAAACCACAACCAAACAAAAACACCCCTTTTCAATAGAAGAAGCAGAAAGAGGGAAATTGTTAATAAGAGCATATGCTTAGCTCTAAGTAAGAACTAAAATTGTCATTGAGTTTGTTTTATGAAAGCTCATTGTTTGGTAACTGCATCTTCAGCTTAAGCCTCGATTTCTTTGAAATTATGCATCATGATGCATATTTATTTTACTCAAGAAAAATATTAAATTGTAAAACGTCTTTTAAAAAA
Organism: Origma solitaria; assembly: GCA_013397895.1. Classification (NCBI taxonomy): domain Eukaryota; kingdom Metazoa; phylum Chordata; class Aves; order Passeriformes; family Acanthizidae; genus Origma; species Origma solitaria. The sequence goes on from VZRL01003241.1 coordinate 3,457,017, forward strand.
ATATTAAATGTCTTTAAAATAACGTATTCACTTACTGGTTTAGTCTTTGGTATGGCAAAATTGAGTCTTTTGATATAATCATATTGGGATTATCCTTTTGCAAATGAGCACAAAGTCTCTGAAGATATTTTGAGTATGTATTTACTGTTTTTGGGGAACCTGTGCAGTGCATGATTTTTTGTCCAGGTGTACCAACTCACTGTTTCCTCTCCCTCTCCTCTATGCTGCTATTTCTTTTAAAGATTGCCTCTTTAATAATTTGGGTAGAAGAAGCTGGTGGTGTGGTTCAATTGTGAAAGAAGTGAGTGGCAACAATGTCTTCATACATTTATAGAAAGGCCTGAATTAGCACAAAGAAAATGGAAAACTTCTAGCTAGAGACCTGAACTGAAATGATAATTTCCTGAGAGGATTCGTTACCAGTACCAGTCAGTTCTTCGTACTTAGGGAGAGCAAGCCCTCCACTAATAATATTAAAAAAGAAATCACTATAAGTTTTTTATGCTATTTATTTCTGGCAATTGTTTCTCTTTCATTCTGAAGCAGTACATCCTGCACTATGTGCACTCCACAGTATTCATTAGCTGGCTCATCATCTGTCAATAACAGATTTTTGTTTTTTTCAGGCACCTAAAAGAAACTGCAGAAATCAATCTACATAACTACAAAATCATAAATAATTGAGTTGGAACAGAGCTCAACCATCTGTCTACCGGTAGCTTATTTAATTTCAAGATGCTGCTTGGAAGATATTTATATGTAGTTTACAAACAAATTATTGTACTTGATTTGAGGATGTCAGTTACAATCTCTGCCTGAAAAATCAATGACATAGGGGACACTATGTGGGAACATGGCAATGTCACAACTTGAATTCTGAAGGGCAGAACAGAGTTCTGTTTGCTGTTACTTTGGATGAAAAGGGCTGAGACCCTAGCTGAATTCAAGGATGTATTACCAGCAGCTAGAAGACAAGTAGGGTAATGAGAGTTTGAAAGTAAAGAAGAGTAGGTTACATTTGGAAAAGCAGAGAGGCACAAAGAGAAAAAAAATTGTTGAAATTGATGCTCAGACAGATATTGGCACAGGTTTAAATGGAACTTTTGAGAAGACCAGCTGTAAATATTAGGGTTGAATTGCATTGTGCAATAAAAAAAAAAAAAAACCAAACCAGAAAAACCCCCTGCACGTATCTAATAAATCATAGCTGTGAAACCTGGGATCAAAAATTTGGAAGAATTGCTATATGGTATGGTAGGAATTATCATCTCATTTAACTTCCTATCTAAGCAAGCATTCCTGTATTGCTATCACTCTTAGTTCAATTATATTAAATTGATTAAAAGAATATATGAACCAAAATTAAATCCAAAAAGAAATTGGCATACTATTAGGTGAGAAGCTCTGCTGACACATTTCCAAGTACAAAAGAATTTATGAATTTTATAAGCCCTTAAATGCCTTTGGAATAATTCTTTATTATGACTGAAATAAAAATGAATTCCATGGTAACATGTGCTGCAGTATAAGCAAACCATTTCTTAGTGGGTTTTATTTTATTCTTTGCACTGTTATTTAACAATATCACTTGATCATACATCTTACCTAATGTGCTGAAGGTTGAGCCTCAAAATAAGTCCTTTTTAACTGATAAGCTACAAGCATAACATATGCATTAAAAGAAATTACAATATATGTAAAAAAAGCAAACCTCAAATTTGGAGATTCAAAGCCAGGACAAATAGGAGAAAACTTGAGCGGGATTCTATTCAAGGAGGTACGGACAAGAGTTTCACTATCTTGCAGCTTCAAGCAACAGTAAAGGAAGTCTGGAGTGGTCAGAAAGTAATAAAATATGAATAATGTAGGTGGAGTTCACAGAAAGCTTCCTTATAGTTTTCAGACAAAATATTCAGGGACATAGTTTTGTTCCTCAAATACTGTTTTACAAAGAAGGTTTTGTCATGGAACATTAGACAAGAGTTGATATAAACAAGCAAACAAACACCCCCCCCCAAAAAAAAAATAGACAAATGAAAAATAAGCAAAGGACAATCCCATCATGTTCTTGGAGAGGAACAGAAATATGAAGCAGACTAAATATTCCAAATTAGTCTTGGTCATGTATGTAATAAGTTCAATTGTCAACTAGAAAATAATTTTCCTTTAGTGAGAAAGTCTTTCTTATGTCATTTATTTCACATGTTCTGTTGCAGTGATCTAGTCTGGCTTGGTATGGAATGGAATGATGGCTATGGACAGTTGTTTAATGATGGTTATGAATTTATAATGCTATGAGTATGGCATTTGCATTACTGATGAAATGACCTTCATTAGTCCTTAAAAGTGGTTGTAAGGGCTTAATCACACCAACACTGCAACCAGAGTTCATGAATAAATGTATTGTAGTTTTTTAACTTTGCCCGCAAGTCCATGATTCTATTAATGTTGAAATTACTGAGCATTTAATGGCCTGGGGATCCTTGTTACATAAAATTGGGATGGCAGTTAAAATCAATTTCAGATAGAGTATTTTTTTTTCTTGTGTATGTGATATTTGTATGTATGCCTTGAGAGAAGGATTATTAAATCAAAAAGTCTTTTTGGTACTTCAGCTGTTGAGGCTGATACTAGAGATACCTCTTGTCCAGTAGGAGTGGAAGAATGATGAAAAATATAAAAATTGAGATGTTTTCTACATTTTATTTTATTCTGTATCTTTTAAATTATGGCAGAATTTTTTTGAATTCAAATTGATTGCCCCAGACTTTGCAGTCCATGTGCCCTAGGCCCAAAAATTAGATTGCTTCAATTCATAGCATGATGGTTGCAGGTACTGACAGACACCACAAGAAGGGAAAGAGCGCTGACTTGCTTGTAGTCTATCCTTGTGAAGCATGAATTAAAATTATTGCTTTTTCGTTATTTATTTCTCAACCTTTACCAAGTTACTAGTAGCAGAGATGTATTGTCCTTTGTAGCTGAATGTGAGCAAGTTATGCCCACACTGCCTTGGGGCTGCCCACGGAGCACAGGCTTTTAATCCTGTGAGGAAAAACGCTGCGAGTCTGGCTATGTCAGGTTCTTGCCTTTGTGTTCCTGTGGCTTCTTGGCTTCTTGTTACTGCAGAGCACAGACAGACCCTGCTTGTGTTTGTTTGGAGAATTTTGCCTAGGCACATTCTCTCTCTTCAGTGGCTTATATATGTGAAATCAATATATCATTTCTCCATGAAAGGTTACTCTGAGCGGTGATCAGGCTTGGTCGCTGCAGCCAAGGCTGCACCCAACCAGTTTTTTCTTTACAGGATGTGAAGCTCAAAAGGGCACTTGCCCTTCTCAGATGGTCAGTCATCTCTGTCAAGAAATTACCATCAGTGCACTCCAAAAACTTCCTGGAAACAAGCAAAATCTCCAGTTCCTGCTGCTTGTTTCTCCTGCTGTTTGTGTTGGTCTACATGCATTTCAGAGAGGCACTCTGTTGAGCTGAATTCCTAGGAAAGGCAAAGAGGTTTTCCCCGCAGTGCTCTCCTGTAGGCACATCTTTACTAATGTGGACATGCTTGAGGTGGGCTCTTTTTAGTCCTGTGCTGCTGCTTACGAGGACTCTTGTGTCTAATAAACCCCAGACAGCTTTTGCTTGTCCATCTGGTCCACCCCTTCCTCACTTGGTTGTTGATTGTCCTTTTGCGCTCCTGTTGGTCTTAGTTTATAGCAAGGATGCTTTTGCCCCTCTTAGTCATAAATAACTTGAAATAATTATACTACTGTGCCTGGAGAAAATATGGATTTGAAACAAAAATGTACTATTTTAGAATTTTTCAACATGAGTAATATAAAATGGAATAACTGGATAAAAACTGAAATGATGCATTTAAAAAATAAATGGTGTTACTTAAAGGAGCTTTTGAAGATGTTTGTTTCTCAAAGATTTTGATGGGATGGGGAAAGAACGAACATATGATAAAGTTCTGAGACCTAAATATCGAAAACATTTTTGTGTCTGTGCTCTAAGTGTCAACATGCACAGGTCTGTAGGTTCTTTTTAAAAAGTTTTTCTATTTTTTTTTTGTTGACTCATTTCATGATTACTTGAATTCATCATAAAACCACTGCCTCAATTTCGTCCTACCTAATTTTCTTTCTTCTTCTATGTATGAACTGCTTTCAGTATGTAACACTCCTCTGTCATCCATCCTCCCAACTGAGGTATCAAATGCTTACCAAGGCTCTCAAAAGCAGTCAAACCCTGCCAAACTCTTTGCAGTGAAATTTTGAAGATACCAAGAATGAGAAAGCATGAGAAATATTTGAAAAATGTATTTGAACTAGTATAGTGTTGTTTATGCATCTTTAGCAACTGCAACTGAGGTTCTTGCAACAACATTGAAAGCTGTGCTTTGCTCCCAGTATAGGTAATATATTTAAATTTTAAGAACTGTCACATGTGCTGCAGAAGCTCAAGTAACCATCTATTTTATTTGGCTAAATTAAAGTTGTGTCTCACAAACTTATTTATTTACACATTTCTTACTTTGTCTTAAGCCTTTTGGCTAACGTAATTCTTTTAGTTCATGTGTCACAAGAAATATTAATTCTCATACTCATTTTTTCTGCCTTTTATTGATCAGGAGAATAGGGACCTTTAAAGATCATCTAGTTCAACCTCCCCTGCCATGGGTATGGATGTCTTTCACTAGATCAAAAACCTGTCTATGTCTTTCACTTCTGTCCTCTCCCTATTTGGTACTCTCAATTCTGTTTTTTTCAGTCCAGGTGTTTAACTTCTTCTTTCATGGACCACATTCCATAACTTTGTTCGTTCTTCACACTTCACCTTTTCATCACTACATCTTCTATAGATATAAATATTTATTATTTCTGTATACTCAGAAGAGGGAATGATACTATTAATTTTACTTCTGCAAGTTCAATTAAAAAAATCTAGAGAACTTACATGTTTTAAATGCCATTTGGTTTGTAATCAATGTAACAAAACTACAGTGAATGTTTTAAGTATATAAGCCCTGCTATAATGTCTGAAGTTCTAAAAGAAACTTCATGTTAATCACTTATTAATTATATTAATCTGATTTTTCGTGCTGGAGTCATGGATTTGACAACATCTGAGATGACATTAGGAGAGCATTAGTGAGGCTAAGAACTAATTATTGTTTTATGCATGCACTTGGCAAGGATGCAAGAGGAAATGCAGCAAAAGCAGTTTGGTACTGCCTCAGAGCAGCCCTCGGGGCACTGCCCTGTCCCAGTTGCCTCTGTGTGAGCTGCAGAGGGACAAGGCAGGACCATCCTGGTGCTGTGCGCTCACTCAGGCTGTGGGGCAAGGCCAGAGAGAGCTCAGCCTTGTGTTTCCAATGAGCTTCAAAATGGATTTCAATAGATTTCAATGGATTTCAATGGATTTCAGTAGCTTTAGCAATGCGAAGAAAACTTGCTGTGGATATGAGTGAGGTTCTGGTGCAGTCATCTTCCAGGATTATTGGTTTGGCAGCAGCAATATTCAGTAGTAATAAACAATGGGAATTACCATGTTTTTCTGTCTTTTGGCACTTAGTTTCTCTTTTAATTTCTGTGTCTCTGAGGGCTATCACAGGACATGCACTGCGCTGCTTTTGAGCTTTTGGTAAGCAATTACAGTTTTATGATCTGGTTTGGAACATGTAGTCAGTGGAATAACTTGGACCCCCAGAATAAAGTCTAGATTGCTCATTTTCCTGTGTATACAGTTGAACAAATTCTGATTCACACTTTCCAGTTGGTTGTTACAGCTCCTTTAGATGCTTTAGAGCACACAGTGGGAATGCTCTCACAGGACAATAAGCCTGACATAACAAAAAAAGGAAATAAAGCAAACCATAACTGCCTCCGTTTTGGGTCAAATTGATCTTGTAATTATTTGTAATGAGCTTTCTATGTCTGGGGATTTCTTGTAGGTATTTTATTTGGAAAGTACAGTTAAATGTGCAAATAGAACAAAAATTCTAGAATTTTAAGTCTATGGTTTGAGGAGACATCTAAAACCAATACAATATTCCAACATCACCCAGAAAACCCTTTTACATCAAATTTTTTTAAGACATGTCACAACTACTGGGGTATGGAGAATGGACTACTGCTTAGGAATGAATGTCAGAGCTGAAATACTGTAGGAATATATGGTGCTGCTGTTTCTATAAAATAAATTGAGAAAAGCTATGTTATATGTTTGATTATCTTTAAAATAATTAGAGACCAGTGCATAGTCCAAAACCAACTCTCCCCTCTGACTCTGATTTAGTGCTAAGCAGGACTGACAAACAGTGGCAAAACACATTCTTTTGGGCAGAGACTGGAAAGCTGAACAAGGAAGGGTTAAAAGCAAACTTCCCACAATAAAGAAATAATTTACAGTTTACTGCATATATCCTTAAAGGTAGTTTATCAAATGCTACTTGTTGAAGACATAAACTTGATTTGAGAAATGCTGCTTTTCATTGTACCAAAGTCAGTAAATTGAATGAGAAATAGAAAGTGGTAAGTCTCAGATTAATTAAGTTTGGCTGATACTACAAATAATTTCAGAACAGTCACCCAAGAATGCCACAAAGATTGATGAGTGCAGAAAGACAAATAAGCAGCCTGTCTACTCCTTTTAATAAAATTCCAGCGTATTTTTTACCTGACTTTCAGTGACGTTTTAGAGCTGATTCCTGAAGTTAAGCCAAAGTTTAAGTTCACTTTTGGGAGTTCACAAATGTTACCAAGGACAAAAACCCCCTCAAAATGGAACCTGATCTCTTCCTGGTTGATGTGTTTTAATCCCAACTGGAAATTAAGCACCACACGCAGCCACTTGCTCAACCCACACCTCACTGCCACCTCACCATAGTGGAATAGGGAGAACAATCAAAGTAAAACTTGATGGTTGAGATAAGTGCAGTTTATTAATTGAAAATAAAGTAAAATAAATACAACAATAATGGTAAATGGTAATAACAATGAAAATAAAAAGGGAAAAACAACTACGCACAATGCAATTGGTCGTCATCTGCTGACTGATGCCAGATCCTCCTTCCCAAACCCAGATTGGCCACACTTCTGGGTAACTCCCCCAGTTTATATACCAGGCATGATGTTCTGTGGTGTGGAATACCCTTTTGTCCACTTTGGGTCACCTGTCCTGGCTATGCTCCCTCCCAGTTTCTGTTGTGTACCTCCTCACTGGCAAGGCACGAGAAAAAAAAGTCCTTGACTTGGGATAAACACAACTTAGCAAAAACCAAAACATCAGTGTGTTATCAACACCATTCTCATTCTGAATACAAAACACAGCACTGTAATAGCTACTGAGAAGAAATTAACTCTACCTAGCTGAAACCAGGACACTGATGAAAAGCCTTCAATCTAGTTTGCATTAGGCTGCAAGATATACGGAAGGTATTAATATGTTCAAGATTGTTCCTGAAACAAGTGTATCATGAATGTCCTGAACCAGACTGACTATACTGGATATATAGCATTCAGAGCTTAAATGGTTTTACTACTTTTACCCATTTATACTAGCTTAGAATTAATTTGCTGCCCTCAGTCTAATCTCAGCAGATTTACTTAGAATGTACAGAGTCTCCAGCCTCTTTGGTCAGCATATTTTGATATTAACTCTAAACTTGAAACAGTAGTTCTTATGAAAATAGATATATAAAATATTTGAGGTAATATTAGAAGCACCATGGTCACTATCTGGTGGAGACTGTTTTAGAGTGAGGAATGATTGAAATGGAAAGCCTGTGTTTGTCAGAATTTGTCATTTTTTTCATAACAATCAGATGTTATGGTCCTTGTTGTTATAAGATTTCCTTAGACACCACCTTTAGAACTCATGTGCAAAGGGAAATTTTTTATCTTTAAATAAAGATTTCTTTTAAAATAGGGTTTAAGAATACAGTGCTGTTACCTAAGCTATCTATTATGGGTACAGGATTTCAAGAAGCCTTGCCAAATGTTATGAGACAGAGAATATCTTTGTAACTGCGTTTTTCAGTATTAGACTTCAAAATTCCTTTCTAATTATCTTTAAGTAGGGTTATGTACGAAGGAATAAATCCTTGTAAGAGTGTATACGATGACCATACACTAAAATGCGAAATCTACTTAGTTTCAAAGGAGATGAAAAGATAATGAACATGGATCTTTCCTTTGTCCTCCTTGTGATTCCCTCCTCCCTTTCTGCTTTGTCTAACACATAAAAGCCATTTAAAACAATTTCAGTGTATGAGTTATGCCTCATGTTTCTCTTGCAAGATGATGTAGTGCAACAAGATGTGATAAGGTAATGATGGAACAAGGAGCCATACAGTAAACAAATATGTCTCTAAACATGCTCCGTCAAAATAATGAACTTCTCAGCAAAGTTTAACATATTAAATGCATTCAAGACATCAACATCCAAGATGTTGAGTTAGTTGAAAGAGGGGAGCATGCAGAAATCCAGTTTTGTGGCTTTGTAGATAGCATGCAGCCTCTTTAATTTATGGAACTTTATAAATAGCTTAGCTTTTGATAGAAAAGGAGGACATATGCTGTGACAGTCATGAAGTAGTTAATATTTAGAAGTCCAGTGCCTGGTGATGCTAGTATTTATTATCAAAATATCAAAGGAAATGCCTTCACTGACTACAGTAGGCTTTGATTCATGCCTCTAGTATTACAATGCTCCAACACATCGAGAGTGTTTAGAAAGCTTTTCATTTAATGTTTGCTTCCTTAGTTGTCTCTCATATTTCTCAGCCACTGGAGGTTTCAGCGACTTACCAAAGGTCAGTTGGTAGCAAAGTGGTGAAGAAAATCAAGGATTTTCAAATCCTAGTTAAGTGATTCCTCTGCTAAATGCAACTTGTTCTGTTTTTTTCCAAATACCAGAGGAATCTGGTCACACATGCGTAGGTATTTTACTGTCCTCTGACCTTATTTGAAATGATGTAAGAGTACAGAATTAGGGTTTTCTGTATTTGTATACAATGGCTGCAGTCCCTTAATTTGTCTGGGTAAAGATTAATTGTGTAATGATTTACCTCTTTTCAGCCAAAAGTATGTATCTGTGGTTTCGGCTTGGAAGGTGTAGGTGCTTGCAGACAACCTGTATTTATTACATTTTAATTTATTATTGTGGAGATCTTGCAGCATAATCACTCTGTATAGGAACATGTGGCTTTTTTTAGTAAGAGTCTCATTTCTTCCAGCAATTTTTCATATCTAATGTATTTGCAATATGAGACAGGTCATTCTAAATGCTTCCTAGCACAGATACAGGATTAACTGAAGTAGTGCTTCAGTTGTTAGACCCTACTACTTTCCATCCTTTAAACTGGTAAAACAGATAAACTCCTGATGGAAAAATCAACTTTCAAAAGACTTGTGATTTTTAAAGTGACAAATGGCTTTATTGCAATCAAGCTTCTCTGTTCTGAAAGTAACTTTCCATGAAAATTGTTCAAGCTACCAGTTTGATCCATCTGGATCTATTACAGAGATTCTGACTTTTCCAAGTCTTCACATTAACCAACTCCATTTCAGCTGAGAGATTTGAGATTGAGTTGAAAATGTCTTGTCCACCTCTATGGCTGTCAGAAAAATGTTTATGGCATACAGACTTCCCATTTTGTCAGATATTCTGCTTACTGTGCCAAATAACGAAAATGAGTTTGACCTTCTGGCAAAATAAAATTTGGCCAAAAAATAACATTTCTCGTTTTTTCCTGAAGTGTTTTGCCTATTTTTTTCCCAGAATAAAAAATAATTTCACAAATGAATTTTTGAGCTTTAACCCTGATTTTTTTTTTTTTAGTTTTTGGTTTTTTATGATTTTAATTCACTCAAATTAATCTCTAGTTTCTTAAGTTACAGTGTGTTTGATTTTAATATTGTTCTAATCTCATTGCATACAGATAATAGTATCTGAATATCAAAACCTGTTCATAACAAAAGAATGTCTTCTTTCCTAATTATGTATCAGATAGACTAAAGAAATGGTTTTATAACTATTTTCAGAGCTCACATATTTCAAATCTATTAATGACTGCTGCTCTACTTTTCTTTTGTGGCACAAACATGATTTGACAATAAAGACATAGAATATTTCTAATCAAAAGGAAAATGACTGCAAAGGAAAATAAAATGTAGATACTGCAAAGGTCAAACTATGACTAAATTGGACAAGTACAGAACATCCAGACTTGATTTGCTTTAAAGTGTCTAAATCATGAGAATTCAAAAGCTCTAGTGTTTTGATGGCAAGATAGCTTTTTTTTGTTTTCTTTATTCCAAAACAAATTAAAGTGTGGTTGGTTTCTCTGTAAAAATATAATATGAATTTGCAAGACAAATTCATGGCTTTAAAAAGAAAGAAAAATTAAATAAGATAGAGGAACATAGTCCATTTTAAATTTCCTAAATTCCTTCAGATCAAGTCCAGTGGAATGCTAGAGGTGATGCAATTGCTACATACCACAGAGAGGAAGTATCACAAAATGTGTTCTACTTTTCCTAATTATGCTGCAACCTGCCAAAATATAAATTGGGAAATGGCACATTTGAATGGGATCCTATTTCGCCAAGCACTGGAACATACACACTCTCCACTGTGTCACCCACTGTCTCTTGATATGTCAGTTCACTGGTTTTTAATGAGTTAGATATTTACTTACTTCCATTTTTTTAAGAAAATTTCAACCTTATTGTTTACCAACTGTTTAAGTGCTTTGATAAATAAGCCTTTAGTGAAATTGCTCCCAAATCATTACAAGGCAGCGGATCCTCGTGAAAATACAACAGTGTAGAGTGAGAATGAGAACAAACTATGCCCTTTTTCAATGGGTGGAGAACGAAATTGGATGAATTTAATTGTAAGACATGAAACCAAGTCAATCTGTGTGTGTGTGAGGTAACTATGTATGGTGGAATTCGGTGTGGACTGGTGTTACTGCTCTTTTAAGTGATTTCTTTTAAGAAAGCCCCAGGGAACAAACTCCTGCTTTGATCAAAGAGTACAGCTAACAGCTTTCGTTTTTAAACAAAGAGCTTTCATTTCTGTTTTTCCCATTTATTCTGTAGAATCAAAAACCCTTATCAAAAACTCTTATCAAAATTCTGACTAAATATCTTCTTCCAAATAATTGCTAAAGGAAACAGAGAGCTACATTCTGTTCATCAAGTTACTTTTGCTATACTGTAAGTAATTTTTAGAAGAATGCCAGGATTTTGTGAATGCCATAGAAACATTTACTCTGTCTTAGGAAAAGGAGGCTTTAAATTTATCTTAGCGTCTGGCTGATACAGTTAGAATCCTGTACGGGAATAACTCTGGGAATGCTGAGAAATTATAAATAAAATAGTGGCAATTTTGGCATTCTTTGCAAAATACTTTTCCTTATTTTAATTACTTTTCATAATTTTGTTTCATAGCAAATACTAATTTTTTGGGCTTTTTTCCACAATCAAATTAAAATACATTTCAAAACTGTGAAGCTCAATGGAGAAAAAATCCAACTTTTAGTTTCCACATAAATTCACCCCAATATTTTTGTCCTTTAAATACATGTAGAACTTATTTTTTGTTACTCCTAGCTGAATAAGACCTGTGACCTATTTTTCCTAAATCTTCTAATGTTTGATTAATGAGAAGCTTGACTAATCTGTATAGTCAATGAGAGATGAAAAGATTTGCTTGACATGTAGAAATACATCATTTTTGTCACTGAAGGGCAGACTAATATTTGTATGCTTTGCTTGTACTGCATAAACCTATAGTTTGCACTACAGATTCTGAATTGCTGCTAGCAAGAGCTATATAAAATAATTTTGCTTTTTAGCATGAAAATTAGTATGAGAGTGTGTGTGATCTTCTCAAGAGGAATAAAAAGATGATCAGGCCTGGAGCTTCTGCTGACTCAAAGTGGAGATGATAAGATTTTTAATAAGGAGGGAAAACATATTGGTGTTATTGGAATGCTGGTAGCTAAATTATGGAAAAAATGTTTAAATGTTCTGTTTCATTTACTTCAATACTCTTCTTGATTTTTCTTTTTTTTTTTTGCACATGGAGAATGTACCATGGTTGCATTTTCTGTGGACTACATCCATCTGTGTTGTTCACTTGGCAGATCAGTAGTTTAGTATTTAATTTGTTTCCCTTTCTTTTACATTGTTCTTTAAGTGAAAATGGGTGAATTCAGCATGCTTTAAGAACTGACATAGAACATCCACAACTGTCTATTTTCTAACTATTCAGATTAGGTAAGAATAAAGTATTTGTTTTCCAGAAAGTTGTGTAACAGAGGGTGAACAGACTACTGTGAAACTAATCCATCTGTCATATCGTGCTACATTACTGTATTACTTCAACAGCCTATTTTTTTAAATGCCAAACAGAACTGAAACTGAAAGCTTTCCATACTGTAATACAATTAACATTTTTTTTTTTAACAAGAGCATGATTTAAAAGTCACTGGTAAAAATTCATTTTGATGGTAGCAGTTTTACTTCTGCATTTAATGGAGATTAATGCCTCAGAGCAATTGAAAGGACCAAGAGAACTAGAAACGTAGTTTTTATACAGTATCTCTGTTCTCTAGGTGCTGAAATACTAGCAGAAGGTCAACTTGCCTCCTTCAGTCTTCCCCCACCATAGGACAGAGAATAAAGCAGAAATCACCAGACTACTTAGGCTTTATCTTCTGTGTGTGTTAGTGGAACATTGGTATGGGTTGCCCAGAGCGATGGTGGATGATCCATCCCTGGAAACATTCAAGGTCAGATTGGATGGGGCTCTGAGCAATCTGCTCTGGTTGAAAATGCCCCTGCTCATTGCAGGGGGATTGAATGAGACGAGCTTTGGAAACTCCCTCCAACCCAAGCTATTCTATGATTCTGTGATTCTGTGAGAGATGTTCCTCCTTGCAGTTTCTTTATGAATGGAGAAGCAATCCTAGGATTTATTAGCTGTTAATAGCCTCCTTATCAGCTATTGCCTAGAGCACATTACAGAACCTCAAAATGTAGCAGGATCATTTTATAAATTGTTATTCCATTTTCTTATCATTGTTTGCCCTAAAATGTTATTTTTATCAATGTAATTTAAAGCATTTCTTGTAATTACTTGTTCCTTCCTCATAGTTGAAGGATAATGGTATTGCCCTTTTTTAAAAAGGTCTCATCCTTGGTCAACAGAAACTGCTTCTAAAATGATCTTCTGTGCTGATGTATCTTTGTAATGTTTGGGATCATCTGACAAGTGAGGAAAAGAGATTCCGACCAGACAAATTTAGATTTAAAACCATTAGCAACAGATGACATAAGAAATATGTACCAGTTTAGAAAAAGAATATGGTTTTGCAGACTTTAGAATTAAATGACAATATTTTGGAGTACATGTAAGTGTTCTCCAGAGGAACATCACTTTTTTGTTACGTGGATGAATATACCATAACTCTGTTGTAGCTAATATTTTTGTGAATGTTCTTTTTGAAGGCAAAATGTGCTACATTTCACTTTTGTATCTGAGTTACCTATGTATAAGCTAACTTCATTCCTTATTTTCCATCTCCTACAAAAATGTCTGCATCTGTTTTCTTCTTTTAGATCTCAGCCTGTGTACTGACCAGAATCTGTTCTTTCTTTATTTTTTTCTTTTTTCCTGTTGAATCTTGACGTTTTTATTTTCTTCTTTTTTGGAAAAAAAAATAAAACATTTGTCCACTTTTGTAATATTGTTTTGAAAGGTGCAACTGGGATCTCATAGATCAGGTTTGCAGTTAAGCTTCTCTATTTCTGAAATATAGAGGAGACTTTATTTTTAATGTCAGGACCATCATATAAAAAATAATCAGTACAACTCAGGAAACATTTTGGCTTTGAAAGACTGTATTTTGCCTAAGAAACATTATTTCTGTCTCTGGTAGCACAGTTAAGAAGCTCAAATCATGACCTGAAAGATTAATAAAAATTATTTATAGGTTTAGCTGCTCAAAAAAATGTATTTTCTTCTGAGAGCAGTATTTCTGCAGACATCTCTCTATTAATAAAAACAGCCTTTCACCAAGACCTCCTTCATCAAGCTGTGTTTCCCGCTTAAGTGCCCACAGTGAAGCTTCCCTTTCCTCTGTCATTCTAACCAATGTTTCACACTTGTGACAGAAATAATGATTTTACTGAAAGCAGAAATACAATTTCCAAAATTATCATTGACTTCAGTTGTTTAGAAATTTCACCATCAGGATGTGTTTTTTAACTCCTTTGGGTAAGCTTTCCCTGGTTTGGTTGTGCAACAGTAGTGTTCAAGGTTTGAGAAATCTGTATTTTTAATTGATTCTAATCAGTAATTTCTAAATTCCAAGAAAAACAGGTAAATAAAATGAAATGCTTTTCTTTATCTATCTGGAATTTAAACATTAAAACCACTCATTTAAAGTAGTAATTTTTGCATCAGTGCTTAGACTTTTCTATTTTCTGTATCTGATTGCGACATTTACTAAATATAGAAAATGCTTCTTGGCTAGGAAAGGCCAGAATAAAAATAAATTATCAAGTATTAATAGTATGAAACAATTTTAAAGCATATTTGAATTATTTTGCAAGTGGTTAATTAAAAAAAAATAGTCTTTTTTCTTGTTTAGGATGGTTTTTGTTGTTTGAAATTGCATTTTCATGAGGGTCAGAGAGCTGGAATTGCCAACTACCTGATTTTTCATAGACTTAGTATAGCATTTTTTATAACTTTTTTTTATTTCAAAGTGGAATCAGTATGATATATACCTCCAGATTTATATGCTTTTTCTGTAATGCCAGTTGAGTAGTATTTAGAAACTGCTTCAGTCTGCTGTTCATGGTCCAGCTATAAAGCATTAATATAGTGAACTAGATGTGTCTTATGTATCCAGATGTAGGATTCTAGGGTGAGACAAAAATTTATCTAATTGAAAAAAATGAGAGTAATAACCCTTGCAGTGTTATGAGTTTGTTGACAGTGTTCCAACACACTCAGTTTTCAAAAATGTATATATTTATAGAAGCAAATGTGAACTATTTTTTTTGAACTAGAATAAAGAAGAACTTTATTTTTTTGGGGGATGAATACAGTAATAAGCATTTTCAGATCAACTTAATCAAAGAAATTACAGTAATAAATAACTGTAGAGTGAAGGTGGACATAGAAGATTACCAGCAGATCTTCAGTTTACCCAGTGCATGAGGCAGAGAAAAACAGTCATGTCTCATGACTTGTTGGTGCACCAAACCATGAGCTCAACCATGAGCAGTCCTTGGGAGAAAAGATTGTTACTTATTGTCATAAATTGCTATCTACAGTATGTACTGTATGGTATCTTCAAGATTTTCTATTCAATATTGTACAGTCTTATGTGATGGGGATTAACCTTTATTTAGTCTTTGCCTAGGGATTACTGAGAGCTCTAGCTTCCAAACAGGCCACATGGTTACAGGTTAATGACAGGAGTACAAAGCATGATTTTTAATTGTCCTTCTCCCAAAAAAGTATTAAAATAGGTATATGAAAAGCACAAGAATTTCTTGTATTATTTGTATTAAACTACAAGCATTTTTAAAATGAAATGCTGGTTTTTATGATTCAGCATTTTAGTTACATGAATAAGACAAGAGCATGCTTAAAATTATCATTCAAACCCACAGTTTTAAAGCAGCAAAGTGTGCAGAGCCTATTTTCTTGATGCAAGTTCAGTGATGAACATACAGGGTTGATAGTGAGGAGAAGCCCAGGGGGACTGTTCATTTAATTAGGCCTCAAAAATAATTGCATAGAACTGGCATCAATTTTCAAATAAATTCAAAATAGCCTAATTATTCTTAATAAATGACAAAGGTTTTCCCTGCACTAATTTAATATAAGAACAAGCTTAGTATACATAGTACCACTCTTGTTTTACAACCAATCTGAAACATTATCTATTTGTTGAATCTAACACAGTATGGACAGATAGGGCAAATCAATCTGAATCTTAATTAGAAATAGACATGGACAACTACAAATGTAGCTATGAGAGTAATGGCAGATAATGGTTCATTATAGACCTTTGTGCTACATGCAAAACCAGAATATCTTTTGCTCTCCACAGATATTCTGTTTAAGGACAGAGTATGAACTATTTGCTCACACCAGTGACTTCATATACAGAAGAAGAAGAACTTGAGACAGAGGTGTCAGCATCATAGGTACATGTAGGAAATTAGGCTCTTCAAACTATCTCCAATGCATCTATTTAATATGATTAGAAACTTTTGTGTTGGTTTGTCATTGATTTTATGATGTCAAATAATTATTTCAGCTAATAGAGATCCTGAAAAGAATGAGACCAGTCATTCTTGTACTCTTTTAATTAAGTAATCCTCTGATTTAATGTTCATCAGAGAGTATTTAGGGCTGTTTCCTGCATTGGCAGACCAGAGATGCAATACTGCTGTCTTAGAGAAAATCCTGACTGACTGCTTTTGTACCAGCAAGCTCAGAGGGTTCGTGCATGACTGTCATTAACAGTCTGGGTAGTCTTGTGTGTTTCATGACATCTTTCAGCACTGTACTTTAGTCAAAAATCTAAATGTGCTTTTCTAAAGTTCTGAATGTCTTAAACTTGGTTTTCATACCAAGTAGGAATAAAGAGTTGAAATAACCCAATCCTTCATTAAATGGAAAAAGCTAAAATCTTTGATATGAAGATATCAAACCATCTTGTTTCTACACACTTGGTTTAGAAAAAGATTTGTCAGCATTCTTAAACTGAGATTGTTTATTTTACTTTGGTGACATTGCCTCATACACTGGGTAAACTGAAGATCTCCCACTAACCTTCTCTCTCCACCTTCATGATTTTTTTTTACTGATTTGCTCAGTAAAAATCAGTTTGCCTGTGCCTGTGCTTGTCAGTGAAGCAGTAGCCCTTACCTTGTAAGGAACCTTTTATCTTTTTCCTACCCTGCAAGTTTTGTTCAGCCCATGTTGCTTGATGTACATCTCTGCATGGGGTCAGGCTAAAGAAACCTCGTGCAACCTTCTGGCCACCTGTACTAATGACCTTTGACTCTGTAAAGTGTTAAAGCAAGGAGGTGAGAAAATGTCTAAGGAAATCTTGCATACTGTAAGAAATACACAGTAACTGTTTGTGCTTTTTAACAAGTTTGGATGAGGTTTTGTAGTTAGTTTCACTGGGTTATTCCACCCCTGCATTTTTGTAAAAGGAAAAAAAAGATTTTAGCAAAATTAAGCTGTGGTGTGGGTGGACCCCAGTACACTCAATGTAAGAGCAATCCCCTGTTCTGATGTATGAAAACTGAGTACAAAATTATGCTCATTTCAGTCTGATATTCCTGAGTATACTCTTAATTCCCTGGCCCTTATTTTTTTTTTTTTTTTGAACAGAAATCAAATTAAGACATCTGTATATGTCTGTGTAGGCCAAGGCTTCAAGTTTTTACTGTGTATCTCTTGGACTAACTTAGTTCCAGATGAATTACGTTTAGTATTGGAATCTGTATATCTAGTGATCATCTCTATGTGGAGTTGATTTAGGCCTGATTTTAATGGAACAAAAAATTCTTATCCTGCACTAACAAACTTTTTGTTTTTCACTTTTGTTGAGTTTGAAAAAAACGCCAAACCAAAACCACTTCTTAAGATGCAGTGATGCTGCATTATGGTTCAAGTTGATAATTTTTGCAAGATGTGCAGATGAATAGCAATGAAATTCCTGTTTAGATGTAGAAGTTTAAAGATCAGGGTCTCCCCTCCCTGAACCACATGGCACTGTGGCACTAAGGACCACAAAAATTCTGCTCTTAGGTTAGGAGTTGTATTCATTTCACCTGTGTTCACTCATATGTAGCTAAAGGATACTGATCCTGCCGTGTTGCCAAGACCTCCCCTTTCAATAATGGAGAAAGACAGATCCCTTTGGGTGGGTGATGATTAAAAGTGGAAGAGTTGAATTGTACCCCAATTGTGGTAGAAGCCTCTTTGGTCATATTAAAGAAGAGAAGCATTGTCCGTCAACAGCAAGAGCCATTACCTTTTCTTCCCATTGATTAAGTTTTAATCTTTCTTCCCCTTGGTCAGCTACCACTGGCTGTGGGCTTGTTAGCTGTCTAGGAACCCCTGGTTCTGCTCCTGGGGTAAGCTGGGCATGCCTGCGTGCCCAGTTCCCAGTGTGTTCAGGGCGGTCAGTTGTCATTATTATTCAATGGCTCCTGCATCCTGTAGCCCTTCTGTTACAGGGTATTGTTATCTGCTTTCTTTTTGCTTTAGAGAAGATGCATTGTCACTGTTGTCATAGAGTTAGGCTTTGAAATAGATTTCACAGAGTCCTTACATGTCAAGATGAAGACTGCAAATTATCTTCACAAGGAGACAAGTGAAGTTTTAAATATTAATATTGTAAGTTTGTTCTGAGTTGCCTATGCAGCAGAAGTTTAGTGAGTTTTTGTGAGGGTTAGAATTACCTCACGGGTAAACAAATGTCACATTTTTTAAAGAACACATTTATTTAAAAAGCCTTCTGTAGAATCTGTGCTGCACTGGAACTTCTTTCTAGCTATACTTTCCCATGTATAATGATGACTGAAAAGGAAAAAGATATGCTTATATAACTACCTCTTCTTGAGCATATTGAGCTTTATTTGCAGAATGATCAGGAGGCAAATTATTTGTGGGTTTGTTTTCTCTGAGTTACTTAAGAATTTTTAGGACTAAAAAGGATCCCATTGCCAGACCAGGGTCAGGCAGGTTTAGCCAGGTAAGAACATAGGAGGTGAAATGAAGAAGCTTCAATTTCACTTTTGAGCATTGGGTCAGGTGACTCAGAAGCAAACAATGATATATCAGGAAGGAAAATTATTATATCAGGGAGCAGCATGTGTTTCCCAGATTAGGCTTCTTGAGCAAAATTAGATTGAGGTTTTCTTTCATCATTCTAATTAAGCTATTTTGCCCTTTTCATTGTCTTAGATCATTGTTGATGAATGACAGAGGAGTGCCTTGACTGCTGCTTCCCAAATATAATTAAATTTGGTGGTTTTCTGTGGAAGAGGTTATATATTTGCTGGATTCAAAGCAGCTGAAACAGAAATAGAAACTACAGATATTGAAAGTTAAACTGTGCACCTCCCTGCATAATGTTGAATTGAATGGGTTTGAAACTTTAAACCTTTTTTCTTTTAAATTGCCCTTCATTTTCTTGCGTTCTTATGTTTAATATTTAAGATAACCACAAACCATAAGTAACATCTTAGATTTCTGTGCACGAAGGGACAGGACAAATAATTTTATAGTCTAACAGGTAACATGCAGGTCAATTGTACCTAATTGTGTTCTGTGTTGTTTCAGAATATTCCTACTCACTTAGGAAGTAATCTTTGTTCACTGAGTTAACCAGGCAGCTCACAATGGTACTGTCTGGAGTGTGAGCTGCCTTTCACACGGACAGCATTCACTCCCAACACAGAACAGTAATATTAACTTGACATGAAGGGGAAGGTGTAATTTTGCAGTGCAGACATCCTAGAACTCACTTTGTTAACCAAAACCAGAGAACTCTCCCAGAGCTGCAGTCCATTCTCAGAGTCAGATTTTATGTTGTTTAGATTAAATCCTGTCCACGAAGCAAGTTTAGGAAAGCATATCTAAATGTATTTTAATAATTTATTCAATGTACCCTCCAAAGACTGATTACTGACAGCACTACCAATGCTGAGCATTTAACATTTGCACTTGTGTTCTGGAGCAAGCAGTAACTGCATCTCTCTACCTGTAATACTAGGTTTGAGAAGTGTGGCCTGTGTTTGTAGTAATTCTTATTATATTGCAAATATACCTTTAGCATCTTGCTGTTTGTACAAATTGTCTTCTATACTTTGTCCCAGTGTAATGTTCATTATTCACTCTGCAGTTCTAGCAATATTCTTACAAGCTTACTGTGCATGTGTGGAATTTATCATCAAATATGATCAGCAAAAATATTCACTTGAATTTGAGTGACTTCTTGTTCGCTTAAGGGCACAATAAGGCAGTTTACCAACTGAATTTGGAAGGGATTGATACAAGCCTTCAGTTACTGTGTGGATAAAAAATGCAGGGACAGATTCCATTTCATAGATAATGGTTTGTATGGTTGACAATGTCTTCAGTTATCTGTTAATAGCCTTTTCTTTTTAAATAATTAAAATCCATGTCAGATGAACGTTGGTTCTTCTGTTACATTTTGCACATTGCTTAAATCTGAGCAATAGATTAAGTTTTTCACACGTGGCTAACAATATCTACTTCTTGGGTGTATTTTTTGGTTCGGACAATGACACTGGATTTGTGCTCCTTAGGTTGTTAATATATGATCTATAAGTACATGGAGCATGGCAACCTCTAGACACTCTGTATAAATAGTTTTTTATCATGAGCAGTCAAGCTAATTGATTTTTTTTTTTTTCGTATGGATATTTGTTCTTTTTCCTAAGTACACCACTGGGGACCCCAGCTGCAGTTCCCTTTCCCGGCTCTATAACAACTCCCTTATTGGGCCAATCAATGCACAGCTGCACCCAGTGCTGGTTTGCTGTTTGCTATTGGGGGACGACTGATTTTGGGGGGAAAAAGGGGCATGACAAAATTTTGTCTGTTAGTCTGCTTCCACAACACAGCCCAGCCACAAGCTTTTAATGAATTTTTTGGGAGCCTATTAGGGGTACACAACTGGCATAGAAAAATTTTTTTAACTTTGACTGATAAAAGAGTATAAAATGCCCTGTGACACAGAATTTTTCATATGGAGTATGTTGGTGATTTAAGTAAAAAAAAGAATAATTGTAATCAATTTCATCATAGTTTCATTGAATGTTTTGAGAAGTTAGATATTCAAAGAAAGAAAGAAAGATGAAAATTACCAAATGTTTAAACTTCAATTATTAAATGGGCAAGAAGAAAAACAGGTATTGTAAGCCAATGACTCTACTTAAATATTCTTTTTTTTCAGCGAAAGGGTTTTCTGTTTTTAGTTCATAGGAAAGTGAACTTTTGAGTTGGGCTCAACTTATGAAATGTATGGTCCAAATTAGCTTAAAAATTGAATTGGAAAACTGAGCTAATGTAAAAATGTGTATATAAGAAAATAAGCAAATTGATTTAAAATATTTTTATACCCACTCATTATTACCTACAAAGAAATCTTATATTTCTGGCTCTGCTGTCTCCAGGGATGCAAATTTACCACATGTATTTTTTCCCCTTCCTCAAAAGAAGGAATTTTTGCTTTGAATTTATAAGCTCTATTCTGGTTTTGAACATTCTATTTGAAAATTCTATCAGTTCCCTTAAAGTCTGTATGCGTCTATTTTGCTTTTATGTGTGGTACAATACCATTGAAACAATCAAAACATGAAGTTTTATATCCAGCAATGGTTTTTGATAAGTTCTTTTAGGTACTTGAACTAAATCTAACTTTAACTAAGTTGGTCTGCATTGCTATTTCTTTCTCAAGTCTTTAAATATATATATATATATTTACTATTTTTCATTAATAAATTACTTGCATTTTTAGCCTGTTCAATAAAATTATAGAATATAAATTAAAGAAAGAAATAGAAAGAGTGGACCTGTCATTCTGAGACATTGATCTAGGATTTCTTGGAGATTAATTTTAGGAAATAATTCTGGATTTATTTATTCTTTCTTTCTTTTTTTTTTCTTTCTCTGTTCAGATGGAAGATGTCATAGCCCGCATGCAAGATGAGAAAAATGGGATTCCTATTCGTACAGTGAAAAGTTTTCTTTCCAAGATTCCCAGTGTCTTTTCTGGTAAGAGGCAAAGTGAATTTCATACTATTTTAAAGTTTTCTTTGAAAAACTGCCTTATGTAAGGGAATGCTCTAATGGGAAATGCTTTTACATGAGTACTGTTGAGAATTTACAGTCATCTGGTCTGGAGGAGACATTCTCTATCCTTTGAATACTTTAATTATAGAAGTTTTTGATGTTTCTGTCAGATTGGAGTGGGTTTACACAGAGATGTTTTGTCCTGAAAATTAGGTGAAGGGAATACTTAATTTAGCACAAAAAGTTAATTATCTGAAAATGGCAATATTTTTATGGCAGGTCAGGTCTGGCTTTTAGCCAGTTTCCATAGCAAGTATGAGTTTAGTGTATTGGCCAGTACATGAAGATAAGAAATGTCATAGCAGCAGAACAAAAGAAAAATCATCACCACACTCTGTAGCTGATGCTAATTAGGGGCTGTGACATTTATTACAACATTCATGAGCTGCTTCTGGAGCTGGCTGCCTGTGCCCGAGAAACTAAGGCTGAGATCTCCGTGGTGATTTGCAAGGAAGCTGTAAACTTTATAGCTCGTCCAGGTCAGTGTTGTCATAGGCACAAAAATATGTCAATTTATTAATTAATTAGCATATAGTTATTCTGTTAGTTACATACTTTTATGATAACCTACGCATTTATATGTGTGGTTATATACTCCAATGAGTATGGAGTTCCTTTGAAATAGATGCTATTGTTTAACCTAATTTTTCCATGCTCTGTAAGAGTGTATCCTTATACAGAAAGTATTTATAGAAGTTTTTACTGTCCAGAACAGGAAAAATAATTCTATATTTTAATTTTCAACCTTTGGAATGTTTTTGCTAGTGAATAATTCTGTCATAAAGAAGGATAGAGTTTAAAGAGAGAAAAAAGTTAGTACAGCATGGCATGATATTAAATAGTTCATATTAATTGTTAATGTCTGCTTTACCTTGTGTACTATGGATTTTAAAATAGACAGACCAAAATGTTTTTTTTTTTTGTTGTTTTTTTGGTTTTTTTTAAAACTGGCATAGACATCATACTTTTAAAGGTTGGGTTAGAACATATATACAGTTATCCATAACAGTTACTGATGTAACAGCTTTTGTGTTGATGCATTAATTTATTAGCTTCAGAAGGAACGAAAAAGCATAGGAGAGCTTATATTTTTTCCCTTTTCTGGTTTTCTCCCTCAAATACCAGGGCATTAATTTTTGCTACACACAACTAAAACTCCCACCAGAACATTATAACTGTCATTTTAGTTCGATTAATCTACTTTCCTGTCAGTTCTCTATCCTGAATGGAATCTAAAAGATTCAAACCTATGTCCTAAGTAGCCAATTTCATTCAATATGCTAGGAGTTTATGTGTATGTAGCAAACAAATACCAGCTTGAACTCAAAACTGTTGATTGCTAGGAAACATGGGAATATTGTCTAAGGATCATGGTGACAATAATGCAAATATATTTAATAAAATCTTGTAGTACTGTTAATAAGCACAATAGCATCAAAGTAGATGCTCTCCAGTTTTTATATATATGTATATGCTCATATATTGTTATATACATATATTTATGTGTGTGTGTAGGTGTTGGGTGTGTGCTTATACTTAAAAGATTTATTGTATGCAGCAGCCATCTGACCAGGATTATGTCCCATAAATACTGGAGCTTTGCAATTGTTGGTTTTTGATTGGTTTTTTTTGGGAGAAGCAAAATGGGTAGTTCTAGCACAGTGAAATCATATTCCTGCAAGCACTTAGAAAAGAACTGTGCAAGTCCTCAAAAAACTTGTAAAAACTAAGGATGTCCATAAATTGTCTGTAGGAATAGAGTCTTATGTGATATAATTTTAATTATGTTTTTATATACCTTTTTTATTTTTATGTTCTTTTTCTTCATATTGTTGCTTCTGAAAACAGCAATTAAGAAACTATTTGAAAAAGCTGTCACTTTTTTAATGCTGAATTACTGACCGTCTCTAAAGATGACTGCATTAGCAAAATCAGCCTGGGGAATGGTATTTGAATTTAAGAGAATGTTGTGATCGTAATAAATAGGATGATGTAATTATACTATCTCATTTACTGAGTCATTCCTGTAATGTTTTCACAAGTAAATATCCACAGAGAGAAACATTTGAAGTACAGATATTTCTCTATACACATTGCTATGCTTCAGAAAAATATAATCCTAAATTAGAGATTATTCCACTCTGTGAAATTTTGAAAATATGATAAATCATTTTGCTTTATGTTCCATATATTTCATACATTCACAGAGAGCAAATAAAAATTTCAAACTTTTAAGGCTCTAAGGAAAAATGTAGGTAGGAGATTTTGGTCCTTCTGTGTGATTATACATTCTGGTGAACAAAAGAAGGACTTACTCTTGTTGTCTTCATGCTTCTGAAATGTTTTGGAGGAGTGAAGAAGATAGTGTATATAGACATCTTGCTCGTCAACAATAATAATTGCATGAAGGTTGTCATGTGCATTCCTTATTAACACGGATTAGAGTATTAGGAATGAAGAGAAGGTGATTTTCCTGATCCGTGGTTCACCCTTAGACCTGGAAATGGATAAAAACCACTTGCTTGAAATGATGAATGTAGGGAATCTGACATATGAATCATAGAGATTAGACGGAGTTCTAAAATATATTTTTTATTTTTGCTAAGGAAAGATACAATAAAATGCCAAAGCTTTGTTGTTCACTTTGAAGCAGAAAGAAGAATTCAGAGTTTGCTGACAAAGCACTGCAATAGTGCAAAAGGGTGGTTTAGCCAATATTAGTGCTGAAAGCTTCATAAGCTAATCACAACACGGATATTTAATCAAGAAGATGTAGTAATGTCTTATGGTCATTATGGAATATCAGTGTGATTCTTTATAGGACTTTAAAGAGTGTAATACTTGGGTGAGCTTGGCGATGAATAAAACCTGTGGAGAATGTGCCACTTGAGTGGTGTGTAAGCTGGAGTGTGGAACATGAGCATTTTTATTGAAGGAGGGAGCAGGGAGAGCTATGAGAAATGTAAGTTCAGTTAAGGAACGCACACAGAGACAGGATGAAAACTATTAAAGAAAAAAATGTTCATACTAGTTATTACTGTCTGTTTCTGATGCATGGCTCAATAATTTTGGAAAGTAGTCACAGCTTGAAAAAACAAAAATAGGACAAGGAGATTCGTAGAAACGTACGTTTTTAACATCTCCTGTGTTAAACAGAAAATAAAAACATTAGTTTACCTTTCACTGGAAAATGTAATCCATGTGAAGTCTTTAGTTTTTTCTCATTCTTGTATGTGAAGCTGATATGGTATCTTTTCCATATAAACACTGGGTTTTAGAGTTTTAAAGAGAGATTATTTCTGTCATATCTAATTTTTGTTGAATGTTTCCCCTGATCTCAGAAAATGCTTATTTCTCTTTTACCTAAGAAATCATGAAAATAATGAAATATTGCATTTTGATTAGCAAATGTACTAATGTAATGATTAATGACCAGTTTTTATTTGAGCACTAATAGCAGAATGCTTGGTAAAAAAAAATGAAGAATTTATGTGTTTAAATATAAAAAAATCCAACTTAAATCAGACCAGAAGTCTCAGTAGCCTGGTTGGATGTAGCAAGAGACTTGAGAGGGAAGCAGTGTTATAGTAGCTGATCTCACTCACAAACCATAGGTGGGTGAGCCCAAGGAATGAGTCACAGGGGCTACCTGCACCAGTATTGCTTGTTAGCTAGGGGCAGGCAGCAAAAAATGGACTGCAATACAGTGGGAATTGGATGACTCAGGGGACTAATAACAGGAAAGAGTTTCATCTGTCATTAGTTTTGATCTTTCCCAGCTGAGAAATGAGTTGTTAACATCTGATGGCTTCTGAGTGCTGCATGTGAAGTTCGTTGATTGGTTTATCCACTTCACTGCTGCAGATTACCAACCTGAAATACAAGATGAAAGAGAAAGCTCTACTGCTTGGCTTGACAAGAAGCAAAAGCCACAAAGCATAGCACTTTGTTTGTCTGGTACCTTTGGAGCAAAGTAATGGTGCATTACAGGGAAATAAAAGGATGTTGGAATTTCCATTTTTGATAGATTTTCCAGAGTAAATTACCCACTTGGAAGAAGCTCGGGTTCCCATCGCCCAAGTCTTGAATTTTGTGAACATTGTTTTTAACTTCAATGTCTCCCCTGCTTCATTGATGACAGGTTCCTACTTTGTTGTTAGATGATCTGGTTCCAGTCTCTTTTCTTGCACTGTCCTAAAGTATAACTTAATGGTAGAATCATTGATGATTTCTTTATGTCAAATGAGCCTCTTGTTATTTGCAAACCAAGCCTTCAGTGTTAAAACTGCAAGCCCACCTCCTTGATGAGGTTCCAGTCTTGGAAAAATGCTTTGATGAAAAGCTTGCTGTCAGTTCATGAAGCACAGAATCTGGATCATTCCCTCTCCTGTGCCTGTTCAGGTGGGCAGATTTGAGCAGGGACTTACATTCTTTACAGTTTCACTTTTCAAAGAAGAATTTTGAGAACAAAAAGTTAATAATCCTCTGTTCCCCAATGAATAGTTCGTTTGAAGTTATACCACCAGTCTCTCTTGCATCTTGTTTCCATTCGTCGCTTTGCCAGTGACTGATTTGCATTCAATATTCACAGTCTTTTGGGAGTGGATATTTTTTGTTCATGATTTTTAGTCATGAGTAGAAGAGATTGACTGAATGGAGTCATAAGATTGGACACACAGTCATTTCCAGGTAGTGAGATAATTATGTGATAAATGACTGATGTTTTGTATGCTTTACAGAAAAACAAAGTGGATATTTGAGTGCTATCTGCATCCCTTCACCTCTTGTTTTTGTTTGTTTGCCTATCTTGGCCTCATGACTGGGATGGTAACTATGACCAGAGAAAGGTGATCTTAAGCTGCTTCAAACTTGACAGAACTTTTGTATCTTATGGGAAATCAGATTTGTGACAGCTTTGCTGTTGGGAAGTGCAGAATGAACACGCTGTGGTGGGCTGGGATTAAATAAGATGAATGCCTTTCAGGAAGAAAAGAACTCTTTCCAATACCTTTAATAATAGAATCGTAGAATTGTTTGGGTTGGACGGGACCTTAAAGATGATCTGGTTCCAGTCTCCCTGCTATGGGCAGGGATATTACCCACTAGATCAGGTTGCCCAGAGCCCCATCCAGCCTGACCTCTAACACTTGCAGGGATGGGGCACCCAGAACTTTTCTGGGCAGCCTGTTCCAAGATGATTATGCTCTCCATTCTCATTTTAAGGCATATGTTAATATCACATCTTTATTAAATTACTATTTGAATGAAAAGCTTTTCAAAACGTGAAGTTATTTTAAACAGAACAACAAATACTCATTTAGAGGTTATTGCCTCTTCTTAACCAAACAACAAAAAATTTTATTCTTATGCTCACTTGTCAATTCAGTGGCAATTGCCATTGGGACCATTAGTAAAAAGAAGGAAATAATGTGAAAAAAGTCTGAGGCAATTTTGCAAAATTGTCCTAGGAAACTGAAATATACTGAAAACCCATTGAAAAGTCTTTTAAAGTAATCTGTGTGCAAAACAGTCATCATAAATATCTGATCCCTTGAAATATGAAATGATTATTTTCACAGACATTTGAAAAAGAAATAGGTACAGAAGTAAAGCAATGATAGCAAAAAAAATCTTAATAGTTATTCTCTTGTTGTGAGATGGAAAATTGCTAGGAACATTCATTTTCTTTGCGGTCTGTCCACATGAAGTGCACAGTTTGAATCAGATGATCCTGTTTCCCAAATTCATGCTTCCTCCCAAATGCTTGTTTCCAGAGAATTGGCTCAGAACCTTGGTGATCATCAATAGAAATTTTTCCCTAACTTTTTTTACTATGCTGTTTTTTAATGAAAGTACTTCCGTCCCTTTGCTGCGCCTTCTTTCTAACCTCCTTTTGTGTAAGATTTTGCCACTGTTTTAAGTAGAATAGGATTGCAGCTTTGACATGTGAAAACTTGTAAGAGGAGTATGGAAAAACTTGCATTCCCCACAGTTAAAAATTTACCTAGTTTTCCACCCTTGACACCCAGTTGCTGGACAGTGGACGTGCAACATTCATGGAAAATGTAGGGTGAAAAGGGAGCCCTGAATCAGCCTCACGTAAACCTGAAATTACCAGGAATTCCACAATCTATCACAGCTTCACTTTCAGTAGTTTGCCATTTTTTTTGTCATTAACACCAGTTAATAATTGCGTTTTGCTGGTTTGCCATCAGCAGCAACGAGCAGTGCTTAGAGAAAACAGAGAAAATAGCCCCATCCAATCCACACATACCAACATAAGTATGATGCATATTTATGCTGTATGGATTTGCCTGTGGAGGCAGTGCATAATATATCAGCTTAACAGAAACCCTCTTAAGCTGATATAAGCAGCATCTGTAGTAGTAATAGCTTAACTAAAGTCTGTTATGTGCACAAAATCCATAGTAGGAAGAAAAGACCTTCTAAAGAAGAACGAATGTACAGAAATATGTTTAGGAGTTCTTTGAAAATGGTTTTCCTTCCTTCCTGTCTCTTGGAAATCTCTTAGAAAGAAATACTACCAATGTTGCATAGCAATGATTACAACTAGTGGAATAAATATGAGTGAGAATTTGCAGGGATGTGTTTTTTAAGTAATTGTTTTAAATTGGAAGCAGAGCAAAGTAAACTATTTGTCTCCACCAGTTTAAGAGGTACTCCTATGACTGCAAAGCTGTTTAAATCGCATTGGAATTTTTACACAGACAATTTGAGGGAGGCAAAAGAGAAGCGCTTTCTCACAAGAAAGGGGTGGTATTGTGTCTGCCATCACTAATTTCTGAGACAGGAGAGAAATTTGCAGCTCATTTTAAGAATGGGGAGAGGAAGTGTGTAGCTGAAGACTAATGAAGTCCCATCTTGAAGACCTTTTTCAGGGTTAGTAATGTCACAATGTGAAATCTGTTTCGTTGTACTGTATTTGTTAAATAGTCTCTGGATACTATTTCAGAAATTGACATCCACTTAGACAAAAGGAAAAGAAAACCAGTCTGGTTCTTCTAAGGTCAGATCCCTTGAGTCCCAAAACATATTCATTGTCTTGCAAAAATCAAAACTTTGCAATGTATATGGGATTTCTGAGTGTCAGTTTGTATGAGCGCAATATAATTCTAAAGCTGGGAATATGTATTAGCAGGCTTAAATACTGAATATATTGCCAGAATGGAATAGAATAGTTACATGGAATTTCTGCATGCAAGGCTGTAGTTAAGCAGGTACCGTAATTGTTTTATAAACAGAGACAGTAGTTATTAATACAATTATATTTTAGAGTCCCTGCTGAAAAATATTTAATTTTTTAATTTATGTGGCATTGTACCCTATTGTCTGGTGGCATGTTTTTGGTTGCGTTGTTTTTGGTGATTATTAACTGTATGTGTTTAGCAACCAGTGTAGACATGTGGTAAGTATTGCTGATACAGACACAAATAACATATTATTTACAGGTATCCTGTTAGGGATAATACACTGTAAACAAACAAATCTCCTTTTAAGATGATACATATGTGTCTGGAATAGTAGTCCCCTTTTCCTCTTAAATGATGTCTAACATTGGCCCATTTTGTGACATTTTGAGCAACATGATTTCTTTCTACTTCAGTTTAATCTTTTTAGTACATAATTTTCTATCTTACTGTATTTAAATCTACTGTTTACAAGTAATTTGAAATATTTAAATGAACTGTGTGCAAAGAGAAAGTGGTTCTGCATTTTCAGATTTAAATTTTCCGTTTTTACAGGCACATACGTATAGTTGGCCAACAGTTAAAATGATCAAACTAAATAAAATCATTCCCCGGAGAATATGCCCCTTTAGTAAGAAATCAGGTTAGCAAGGTTTACAAGATAACTTGTGATTTAGCTCCAGATTCTGTTGGTTCCAGCTATGAGGAAAAAGACTTTGTCATTGCACTTGCGTCAAAATATTGCAGACTTGTCTTTGCAAAAGGACAGCAAGAAATAAATCGTAGTGATTGTAATTGTTTGTATATCTGTTACTGCTAAAGTTATCCATAGGCTAGTTTTGCATGGTGATGAAGAAATTCTACTGTTATTTTCTGTCAGCTATGTTCCTGATGAAAAGTAACATACATTAAATTAGAAAGTCACCCTCAGTAAAGGTAATTTCATGCAGCATACTGTGATTGACAATATATCACAATGCAAATAAACAGACCATTGGTAGTAATTAATTTCCTGCCAATTATCAGAATAATTTTAAATGGAATTATGGTATCAAGAACAATTTGTTAACAGGAAATAAGAGTGCTCAAATGTGTGATGAGCGTTACAATGCTCGACACATTTGGCAGAGCCTATTATACTCCTGAGCTTCATAATAAAGGTCAATAATTGAGTTTATTGTGTAAAAATCTACTTTCTACTCTATGCAACTGGAGAGTGAGTCTTGGTGTTACAAAACAAGGACGCAAGCTGGCCGCAGTTCTGTTATCCCAACCCCACAGGCTAAGCAGTCCCTGAGGCCAGAGGATGTGGGCAGCTTTGGAGGCACAAAGCCCAGCGTTCCTGCTGTGCGCCTTGCACAGAGCATCTGCCTCTTTTTGTTTTGGGGGTGGAGAACCTCAGTGCGGAAGCTCTTGGTTTACTTGTGTCCCCTGTTAGGGAAGATCTCTGGAATAGGTGCTGCTTCCCTGCAAAGCTCTCCGAAGCAAAGGTCAGACCACAGTGGGAAATGGGCAGAGCTGTTGCAGCAGGTGCCAGGAAGTGAGAAGGTGCAGCCTGGTGAGTTTGGTGTCTGAGGAACAGAAACCCAGGAATCTTCTGGAATCCAGGTAGATGGCACAAAGAAATTACTTAAAATGTCCTAACTTACTGGTAGGAGGGAGGACGCAGTCATTGCCGACACTTGTCGAGTGAAGCCAAGCTAATTGGAAAGCACTAAGAAGATTAAAAAATAAAAAACAAAACAAAACACAAAACAAAACAAAAAACCAAACCAAAGAAAACCAAAAAAAAAAAAAAAAAAAAGAGAGAAAAAGACATTAGTATTAAACTCCCCTCCCTATACACACATTTTGTAAGATAATATTTTTTATTAAAAGGCCTGGTAGTGCTTGAATGTACAAGCAGACACATGGGACTGATGGGACTTGATCAGTGTTTCACTGCTAAAATAATGGAATGTCTATGAAGGATCTAAGTTCTTGCTGAGAATTTAGTTCCATATTCTCATATAGAAAACACCAGACATGTGGTGTTTGGAGCAGACAAACTACCATGGACCTTCCGGAGATATTAACCTTTCGAAGGATTTTGAAAAAGTGCTTTGAAAACAAAAAAAACTGTAATTAAAACAGTATATATTTTTTTACTGTCCTACAGGAAGGAACATATCATTTTCAACTACAACAACTATGTGTGTAGTTTTGAGATACAAACATTAGCAAGTATATGCATTTCAGGTGTTTAATATACCCATTTGGATCTTAATGTAGCCATCAATGCATGCAAATATTCCATCAGTGCATGCAATTGTCCCAAACTGAATAGGAGTTAGCCCTTTAAAACTGCTGCCCAGTTTTCTAACTTGGGTTCTGTATATGTAACAAGCTTATGAAAAATATTGAAAAGCTTGTCGATGATTATGTTGGGGGTTTTTTTGCATTTTTTTTCTTCATCCGCAAATACCAGATTAATATACGCAAGCAAGGCTCTCATGGATGCCAACACCCATAAGCTTGTTTGATGCCAGAATTTTCATCCTTTGAGATTTTATAATAAATCATGAGATACATAAAATGTGGAAGTAGTTTAAAGACATATAGACCTGAGTCTGTAGGTATATATGCCAGATGCTTTGCCTTTTCGTCAAGACTATCTGCTTGTAAGTTTTGGACTTATTATGGAAAGAAGCTTGCAGATGTTTGGTATATAGTAAAATGCCCAGTTGTTTCCTGAACTGTATTTCTAGACCAGGGAATATGTTGTGAACAGGGAAAAGGCATTGAGCCAAACGTATCTGTTAATGGTTTGTTCACATAAATTCCACCTTCTGCTTTTCTTCCCATATTTTTATCCTCTCCTCGTTTTTCTAGTTGCTTTAATCAGTAATCAAGTTGAATTCTCCTTTCTTCCATACTCTTTAGAGGAAAAAAAAAGACTTTGTTCTCTATTCGCTTGTTTTCTGAGTAGTAGTATTTTTGTGTTCCTAGTACCTGAGTTCTGGAAGTGGGTGTTTTTTAAAAAAAAAATTTATCAAGTCCTTTCATACTTACAAAAGCAACTGTTCAATAGAACAAATCAGAATCTGTCTAAATGAAAGGTGAAGGCGGAGTGACTCATCTTTTTGGCTTTTGTGCCTGGGGTCAAATACAGTTTTACAGAAATGTTTAGGCCTTGCATGCTACCTATCTTTTCAGGCTGTTGATATATCATCTAAAAAATTTGTCAAGAGTACTAAAATGATAAGCTATGAAGACATAATTACAAAGGTCGGCATTTGCAGAGGGTCCCCATCTGCTCTGCATGAGCAACCATTGAGTTTGCTGCTCTGGACTGGAAGTAGATAGAAAATATAGTTGTGTGAAAGAACATCACATTGCTCAAGCAGGGTTTATGAGGTTAATCTTAATTTTGTGTCATGCTTACATGGAAGCTTCCAGCAGGTGTGATGTCCCAAATCTCTAGACCATTTAAAGGCCAGGAATTGGGTGTATTTTCCAGATAATTAATGGAAAAATAGTCATAGTATTCACTCTTCTAGAACAGTAAGTAAGTAAATAGAAGAGCGCAACTTGTCTCACCTGTTTTTCTCTTTCTTAAAAATAGATTTCTTCATGTTTAAAAAGAAAAAACAAAACAAACAAACACCCCCAAACAAATGGGAAGTCCACCTCTCTCCGTACTTTGGTCATATGTCCTTTGGACAGCCATGCAAGGGACAAGGGAACACAGCTCCAGCCTCAGTGTTATGCTGTTGAACTACCAAGCAGGTACAATTCAGCAGTGGCTGTCCTGAGCTCTGTCACAGCAGCAGAAAGGCAAAGCATGCGTGAATTGAGTGGTCTAATATATTGTTTAATTTCACGTGACGTAGATGAGATCTAGGACACTGCTTATAAATTACCTCTGCAATGAGTTAAATCTCTTCTGTAATTTAGTCTTAATTAGTAAAACTCTCCTCCTATTATTCTAAGGGATGATATGCCATGTTTAATCCAAACAGTCAGCTAGTTAGTTTTGGATTTAGTCTGATATAACTACACTTCTGATTATTCTGAAACCTTTTATTTCTAATCATTAATGATGGGATGCAAAATTAAAAAAAGCAATTGAAGAAGTTTATATGAACGCAGCTATATTGAAGTGGCATTGCATATTAGGCAGAAAAAGACCTTATAGGGCAGATAATAAGCTGTGAAACACAGGCTGTTGTTAGAGGCTAGAGGGAAACCATTTTCAGTGAAATACTAAAAATAAGTTGAACAAGAAATACTGTTTTGAAAAATATTTTAGTAGAACCAAGATAAATCGATAGAGTAATTAATTTAAACTGGTGTACTTATTGGGAAGTCCCAATAGAGAAATGGAGGACCGCCTGATTTTAGAAAGGGGAAAGGTGCTTGCGAGCTCTCAGTTGCAGGGAAGAATTAAGCTGGGAAGAGGGAAGGCACCATTGAGGGTTTTAAATGAAAATATGGCGTTACCAGACACTCCCAGGTTAAAGGTTCCAAAGTGCTTCAAATATATACTTTTTGATCAAAAGCACTGCATGTTTTTGTAAACAGTATCTGTTTGGGTTATTTGGGAACAATGATTATTCCTGTAGGAATCAGAAAATAGGAAAAGACTTCCTGGGGAAGAAGCAGAATTTTATCTGGAAAGTGTGTCCTAACTTTTGAATGATGTTTTGAAGGGCATTCATGTTCTATAAAAGGCTGTTTGACAAGGTGTCTGTGTAGACATTCTCTTTATTCTCCGTGACACTCTTATTGTTTTGTAAGAATTAAGTACCTCCTTTACACATGTACTTGTGTTTTCAAATGTAATATTATAATTGGTTTCAACTGAAAACTCACTGCTTCATAGCTGAAAATTAAAAAAAAAAAATCCTTCCAATTTTATTCCCTTTAGAACAGAACAAAAAGCACAATAAACACTGAGGTTAGGGAGTGAAATGGCAATTTAGTCCTGTATGTATTACATCTATTTTAGTTCAAGTCATAATTGTTCATCTGAGAAGTAGCTCCCAGTTCAAAGGGTTTGTGTCAAATAGTTTTGGATCCTTTGTTAAAATAGATGAGATAAAATCTCTAATTCGTTGTATTTGAAACGTTCTTCTGGGACATCTCTAGAGCCTGGGTATTCAGGCCACTCCATCAAACTTAGACATCAATATTTGCTGAATCTTTATGCTCAGTTTGTTACTAGTCAAGCCAAGAAAGAAATTGTCTGTACTATCTGTGCTCAAAAATGGGATCCTGATGTGCAGATAGATGTAGTGATAGTTCTAGAAGTCCAAGAATAAGAGAAATAAATAAAATATACTTTCATGAATGATAGTTTATGATCTTCTGTCCAAGACACCAGTTACAGGTGCAGAGAAATATTTGTTTTAAAAATTGAAATATCATTTGTGGTTTAGCAAGGGAATTACTCCGTTTAAATGTTCTATTTTATAATGGGTGATCCAAACAGGACATTTTATTTACAGAAAAATAGCAAACAGAAAGGAAAAGGAACACTGCACATATTACAAGCAGGAGTTCTAAAGTTTTGCATTAGCTACAGCAAGCACATAAACAGGTAGAATATATGGCAAAAAGAAAAATGGAACATACTAGTTGTAACATTTGCAGTAGGTGTCCTCAGTCAGCTGAAACGCTCCTCAAATCAACATATCTGTCAAATAAGGAGATTTCAGCCCTGGGTGTCATATAATGAAGATTTTTATCAGTGTTGGAAACCTTTTGGAGCTATCTTATCTATCATTATTTTGGAAAGGAAAAGGTTCCTCTTGCTGACATAATTAAAGAAAAACAGAACATCTTTATCATCTGTGATTAGTATTGACTTGGTGAGAAAGAAGACTAAAAGCAACAGAGTAAAAAATTCTGCCTCAAATCCAAAATTCTTACTTTTTTTCTGAGTACTACTATTTCAATATGGGATTTTTCTATTGGTAAGTGAGCCCCGCAACTGTAGTGCTAATAAAATAAATAGATTCATTTGAAATATTTGTATGCACAAAAACAATACATAAATATCTTTTACAGGAAGAAAAACTTGAGTAAATTCCATACACATTTGACTAGATCTTCCGTCACTCAGAATCTAACTAAATCACTGAACTAAACACATACCTCAGCACCGATACATGAAGTGTCTTGGCAGCCATGAAAAAGTAGTCCAGTTTTTATGATTATGGGTGAAGAGTCTGAAAGTATTAATGGGCAGCACCCAGCAAAGTCAGAGGAGATCCAAAAAAAGCCACCTGCCCCTGTTATTGGGGCCCTGGGCCACTGCTGTGCTCGAGGAGATGGGAGTGCTGTGCCTGCTCCTGCTGCTGCCAGGAGCTGGGTGTGGCATGGGGGCACTTATTGGAGCTGCCACCCACTGAGGAGCAGGACTTGGAGTTCCCTAACCACTCTCAGTGCTGCACTGGGGTCCCTTGTATGAGACAGACTCCCCTGTGGCTGCATTAGAAGCCCAGTTAATTGTCTGAAATCTAACAAAATGTGGGTGTACCCATTAGGAGTGAGAATTTGCCTTGGGTTCCCAGAGGTGTTTGCTCGTTATCTGCAAGGTTCTTCTCTACAGTTTCCAGTCGAGAGTGTTTACTAACAATGTCAAGCCTAGCACTGAATCACAAAAATTGTCCTTTAATGACCGTTTGTAACTGCAAAATTATCCTGTTTTCCCAAAGCAACTTCTGTATAATACAGCAGGCTGGGTGTAATTAGCATTTCAAAAAATGTAAAGGACATGAATGGAATTAAAGTGCTGGAAAAGAGTGATCAGTGTTATATACATGCCATATTTTATCATGACTTTTTTATCTGGCAGATACTCAGGGTAATATATGGTTACGGTGCAACAAAACCAGGGAGAAAGCCTGAAGAAGAGCTCTTTTCATTGCTCAAGTGCTCAGTTTATATTCCCTCTCACCCGCTTAAGTAACAGCAAAAAAAGAAAAGCCTGGCAAAACAGTGCAATTACAATAACTTTTGCACAAAATAGAGTCAAGATTGTATGCGCTAGGAGGCTGTTTGACATTAGCAAATGAGGACTAGTGGGTGCAAACTAGTCAGTTCTGTTTCACCAATACAGGCTGTTCTGAATCAAAATAAGTCAAATGTTGCTACTCGAAATGCGACCTTAAGAAATCAAGCCCACAAATGTGCATTTTTTTAGAGTGATGCAATTAAGCAGCAAACACAGAAAAAGGTGTCAGTGTGAGATAATATATAACTCAAGGGATTTTAACCTGGGAAGCAAGGTAAAGCAAGCAATCTTGAAACACCGAAACCTTTACGGAGTCTTACTGGGGTTAAGAAAATGGCAACCCTCACAGAGGAGAGGATAAAGAATTAGCTATACAAGGCAGCTACAAGCTGTCCATAGCTGGAGCTATGTTTAAGACAGAAACTGTTAACATCAAAACATATATTCGTAAGAGGAAAATGAGTTATGGGAGGGCAGAACTTGAAATGAGTGCTATGTAATATGAGCATATGTTAATTTGCAGCACATGCCAACTCTAGGAGGGCAGCTGAGAAATTTTAGTTGCCCCAGCAGATAATAGTGGTCCACAAAGAAAGATATCATGTATATAGGCTGTAATGACAAATATTGTTTCATGCTTTTGGCACAAATGGGCAAATTTACTTGCAAAAGTTTGCAAGCTACTACATAAAAGAAAAAGTCTAACAAGTGTCTTAAAATCTCTTTCCATTAAGGAATACATAGGATAAAATATAATGGATTAAACCTGAATTGATTGCTAACCTTAATAAAAAAAAGTGCTCCAAAACCCATTTATCTTATGCCCAGCCATCAATGCAAATGATATGAAGAATTTTCATATGAAATAAAATCAAGAACAAGCCTGATATACTTTGAAGTCCTGCCTCACTTCATCATGTTAAACACTGACCTTTATCTGTAGATTTCCTGTATCTTGCATGGCTTTTATAAATAAATAGACCAAGGGTCATTCATTATTAAAGAAATACTTGCAATAGATAGTGCAGCAGTCTAAAAATCAATGGTTTTAAGGCTGAGTCTTCCCATTTGAAGCAACATGAAATTTGCCTGTCATTCTTTAATAACGTTTTTTTAATATTTTGGGCATAGTATTCCTCTTGTAAAGGCACCCAAAAAAACTCCCCAAAAACTAGTGTTGTCAAAGGCATACTAGCATAACCTATGGCTCATAAGTGGGGCTTAAAATTAAGTCTCTTGCATTTTCATCATTGGCTTAACTGTTCTCTCTTTGTGGCAGCAGTCTTTCCATTTGGCCTCTGACCGCTGCTGCCACAGCTGTAAAGTGAGCTGGGTACTCACTTCATCATTGTAGTACTACAGGACTTAATGTTGCTGGAGTTCTTCCATGTACCATTGTACAAATTGTAAATCAATTTAATCATTTTCTGTAATTCTTTGCAGGGCACTTTGTAAGTTTTATATCTTTAGGAAATAAGACTTTAATAGTGCATCTTCTGTGACAAACTGAGCATTGTTTCCCTTGCTGAAAAGCTTTTTTAAGCAGAGATCATTCTTCTGTCAAATCCTTTCCCTTGTGCCAACTATAGGTAACCAGCCTCGGTGCAGGTGGCCACATCTGTCCAACCCAAGACAGGTCCTTCAAATAATACATCCCTCAATAACCTTGTCCTACTTGTTTGTACATACCCACTTTTCTTTCTTTTTGCTTTGTTTTCAGCATAGTTACCTAACTGGCATCTGAGGCACTTTGTCTGACACTGCAGAGACCTCTTCTCCCTCCACTTCCCTCCATGCAGAGAGGAGGGAGCACAGCTGCTCCTGGCTTTTACATACTTGACTAATTACCAGCATTTGTCTAGGTCTCCTTGGAAGGCATCAATTGTACATCAAAGGAAGTGTTTTTGATGAAGGGAGGGAATATCATCACATTGCTAATGCCTCTGGTAAAACAAATGTGTTTCATGTCAAAATAGTCTGAATGTTTCTACTTTATAGAGTGTGGTGATGCTCAATTTAAAGCATGGCTGCTTCAGTTTGCATAGCACAGGAAGCTGCTTAAGAGGCAGTCAGAACATCCTCTTAAATGAGACGAAGATTTGGATATGCCTTTTTTTGCATATGCCTTTCACCTGTGAGGGATAGCAAAGGTGCAACTGAGTATAAAAATTTACTGTATTGCTTAGAGAAGTTTTTTTTATGTTAGAAGTATGCTTTGTTATGCTTTGAGTACAATTTTGCATGCATACTGACCTTAGAAGGAATAAAGAAATAGACTTTAAGTTTCTTATGCAACTTTAAATTGCCATTTGTTTTACATAAGTCCCAACATATGTCATAGATGATAATTTGAGCCATATTTCAGTATCTTTTTCAACTTCTTGAAATTATGTTGATTTGAAACTTTTGAAATTATTTTAGTTACTGTAATGGTTGCAACTCCCATTGCAACTGATAGAATTGTTTTATCATATTCTCTTCAATTTCTCATTCACTAAATAGAAATTACTTTTAAGTGTAGCACCAGAATTAAAAATATACTTGAAATTAAAGCTTAAAAGGACATGATTCAAAACTGCCAAAACAGTAAGTTTGCTCTTACTCTTACTTTCAAAGAAACATCTTTTAGAAGCTAAATTCCAGATACTTCCCAGGTGTTCTCATCCCCGCTGTATATAGCTCACTGTCTGGAAACTGATATAGTAGTTGCAGGAGTTGTGATTTTACAAATGCATTTTCCAAATGGTATTTGCTATATATAATTGCAAAACGTGTTAGCTTTTTTGAGGTTCATCTGTTTTCTTTACTACATGGTAAGAGGAGAGATGACTCATCATCAAGAGAGAGGCAAGATATGAGATAAGCAGAGTGATCACTGCTATCGTTATGTGTTTATACTGCAGAATAAGAATATATTTGAATTCAGTTCAGATTAAAATGAAAGTGGCAAGTTATTAAAGATATACAGTGGAATAAAAATGTTACTTATTCTGATAATGATTGACGAGGTAACACCTTGAGAGAAAAAGGCAGATGAAATTGCCCATTATTCTCCTCATATTTTGTCTCCTGTGTCTAAAACTGTCAATGGAATGTCCCTGAGTGCTCTGTGTAGCAGATCCTATGACACTGTCCTCTGGTCCTCTCAAAGAGATCATGGAATCATAGGATAATGGGGCACATCCATCTTAGTTCTGTTCAAGCCTTCTACATCTGCTTAATTTAGAAGAATTATCCGTTAAGAGCATTTCTAATGCAATATGTGGCAAAACAGTTTTCTGCTGTGAAATGTTTTCTGAGCCACACTTTTTCAGGAGAACTTTTTTGACATTGACATTATCAGGAAGTACTGAAATACTGAGTTTTTATTTTATTATTTTATCATTATACTTCCATTAGAAGCTGTTATATGAGTCAGAAAGATGAAGACGAAAAATTCTGTTTGTTTTATGGTAAAAAAAGGTTTTACCCCTGATGAATCACACATTTTTGTAGCATTAAAGGAAAATATTTTAAATTTTTCAGTTTGTGCAAAGCTTTGATGTTTGATGTTGGGGTTCCACTTCATATCAAAATGAAGTTTGAGAGCCTCAGAATTTGCTACAAGGTAAGAAACTGGTGTCTCACAGGTTCTGTTGTGGTTCTTGAAGCATCCTTTTGAGTAATGAACTTTTGGCAGGGGAAACCCAGAGAATAAGGAGTCAGGGGCTTCATTGAGCAATGACTGAACATGATCAACACAGAAAATCTTCATTATTCAGTTAAATTGTCTCATCAGAAATGCTGATTGTAGGGTCCTTAGCTGAGGGACTCACTGTTCCAATGTGTTTGAATAGCAATTAGTATAAAACGCTTCCATACTAAAATTACTGAATGAGCTCTGCAATATGAAACAGCAGAATAATTCCTACCTCTGCCAGATCATCTGCCTTCACTGATAGGGTTGGTTTGGTGATCATCATCTTTACTAAGTTTAGATTACATCAAATTTAGGCATCACGAAAGGATTACATATTTGTACTTGCTATATATGTAGCAAGAGATACGTGTGGGTGCTTCATTATAAGAACCTGTGCTGAGAGCAGTAATTTTCCTCTGTTTTCTCTCTACTCACATGTTCTTATTTGAAGAACACGAACTTGTTTACCTTTGTTACCTTACTTGCTAAAAAGAAGAAAACACTAACTAGCAAGGACATCTTTCATAACGCAAGCTAAATGATAATTTTAGACATGTGAGAAGAAAAGATTGCTGAAAAGTAAAGTGTATTAACAGTAGTAAAACCTTGCTGCTTCCCTTCCCTGAGTGACAGTCATTTCTGGAAGCATAACATAGGATGGGAAACTCATTACTATAAGTACGAAAGGAAACAGTTTTAAAGTTGAATCTATAGATCTTTTTTAATTTACTCACCTAAACTAGTAAGCCATCACTTTCATCACAAAAAAAAAAGATAATTACAAGCATATAAGTATGTTTCATCAGCCATTACTTTAAGGCATGGAATATTGTTCCAAAAATGGCCATGGTCAAAGACATACTATTTGAGTATTTGTTAAGTCAAGTTTGTTTTTTTTTTTTTGTTTGGGGTTTTTTTTTTGGTTTTGGTTGGTTTTTTTGTTTGTTTATTTTTTTGGGTTTTTTTTTTTTTGGTTGGGTTTTTTGGGTTTTTTGTTTGTTTGTTTGTTTGGTTTGGTTTGGTTTTGGTTTTTTTAATGTAATCTGCTAATGAATTTGTTTTAGCTCTTTTCAGGATGTAAGAAAATTAAGTAAGAACATGTTTTTCCCAAACATCCTTTAGCCCCTTCCCTCCCAACCTTGGGATCATATTTCATGTACATGACACAATTCCTTAGCTGACTGACAAATTTTTATTCTCTCCAGGGGCTCAGCAGGAGAGTTGTGTCTACTTTTACCTTCCAATAGTAAACAGTAGTCCTAGTACTGGATATCTCTTTGCTTTATATTTCTTTACTGATTCTGCCTTTATTTTCCCAAGTGTTCCTGAGTCTTCAATCGATGATTAAGGAAGGATGGTAGCCATCAACAATTTTACATAAAATATGTACAGGCCCTCAAAAATTACATGGAGAGACAAAAATTCAAATAAATGGTTGTGTACAGGGGTTGGGAAGAAGAGGGCCAGGACTGGTTTGGATAGGTACCTGAAAGGCTGTGTTCCTCACCAAGGATGATTTTACATCTTGGTACTATTTATTCTTACTCTGACAATGTAAACAGCAAAGACGCAACAGGTGCTAAAAGTGGTATTCACGTCACTGCATACTCCTAGGCAACAGTATGAACCTAATTTTTCTCTGCATTTTGTGAAGAAGGAGAAAAATAATGAACTACAGTCTCATCTTTGCAAGTAGCTTCTGTACTCACAAGTCTAAGTTATGAAAGACCCATCCTATGTTCACAGTTAGACACAATCAGTTCTCAGATGTTTCATCTAAAGAAATAAAACATTGAAACGTACAGTGAAATAACATGAAGAACAGAATCTAGACTCCAGGACACACACTTTTATTTATTGCACTAATACTTACAGGTTGATCTTTTCAAAATGCTTCTCTGTTCTCTAGCCCCCCCCCCCCCAAATCTACAGCACAGGATGAGGAACTATTATCTTTACTGTAGGAATAAATACAGTAAATCTACAGCACAGGATGAGGAACTATTATCTTTACTGTAGGAATAAATACCAAAGGTTACATCTTGGGCTAGTGGTCCAGGATTGTTCAGAATAATGTCTTTTTTATCATTCTTATACTTGATAATGGATGGTGGAAAATTACTCTCTCCAACTTTTTCACATAAACTTACAAATGCTACCCATGAGCTTGTGAACTAATGTTATTAAAAGATTGCTCTGGATGTCACGAATGTGAGGGTAGGGATGGGAGAAAACAGAAGCTTTTTGCGGAGATTGTTGCTTTGTCCGGGCTCCAAGAGACATTCCTAAAATGAAGACATTAGTGATGGCTCTATGAACATTGCCTGATACTGATGGAAAGCAAAGTACTTTGCTTCAAAAATGCATTTGATTAATGTGGTACCGAGTTACGTGTCAAAGCAGAAAGGTTACCTTTGAATTCCTATAAAAATGTCATAGAGAAAAAGCCAATACTAGCTACAGGGATGGAATTAATATCTAGCAAATGCTGATGTGAATGTCCCTAGGGAAACACAGCAGCAAGAGAATGAATTTGGTAAGCTGAAATGTAGAAGGATTTATTTTCTCAAAGTTTTCCTTCTTGGTTTGCCAAGTTTATTGTGATGGATAGCAGCATAATATATAAAATGACTGGTGTATATACTCACATATATGAGCATATACCATACTTCAATTTTCAATTTCTGATAGAAATATGCTTCTTATATGGATTATATGATTAAGTTTAAAATAAACCCAAAAACTGTTGATTGCAGTTGTAACTCATGTCTATCTCAATTTTTGAGAAATCTCCATTGATGGATAAATCATGTTAGAGAATTTCAACTGTCAGCTGAATTTATATTTCAATGAATATTTGGGAATTTTCCTCCAGAGCTAATAAATTTTACCTTAAGTGTGACAGAATGCTTGAGGTGCATATGTAAAGAACTACCATGAGAAGAGCCATGAGATTTTTATGTCTTCGAGAACAGACCCAAGTAATATCTGCTTCAGATAGTTGTGCAGCATGATTTTTGACATTTAGAATGAATTAATTCATAATCTCTGAATAGTGATGAAAGACTGCAAATGAAAAATAAGCTGAATTTGGTGGAAGTATCAAGGTGGGGCAAATGTCAATTTTATTTCTTACACTTTCCATACTATATAATGTAAGTGATTTTTGTTATGCCAAGCAACTGAACATGATAAAGTCTTGAAACAGTCCCATATTTTGGTAGAAAATGAATGGGATTAGTTTGTCAGTCATACTAATGCTCCAAAATATAGGTACTTAAATTTGAATAACTTGATTTCTTTTCCCTTTTGAAAATGTAGCCCTGCAGCACATCTTTGAAGTGTAAACTCTGAGACATAGCAGTATTAAAATAATCATGGATCTGGAGGAAATACCACAAAAACATCCAGCACAGCTTAATCAAGAATAGAAATTCATTTGAACTTTCTGTGGTCTATTGAATATTAAAGCATTTCATATTTCAAATAGGAAAAAAAGAAGCCTTGAGCAAAGTTCTGATCAGTCAGTGACATTTCTGGTGTAACTCTTGAATATTAGGATTAAGGTTGAAGGTTTCAGCAAGGTACTCAGCTTCAGCAAACTTTCTTGTATCTCATATTTTGTATGTATTGCTACTAGTTGAAAAATAGCTGATCTGTGCTACAGGCTGTGGAACAATGGGAATAAAGAACTAAACTCCCAGATGACAACTTCAGCCAAAGTACTATTATTCTGCACTGTCTTGGAATTTGTTATGGAATTCATGCCTTGGGACTTTCTGTTATAGCCTGTGTCCCTACACCAGATTGTATCTCTGAATATAAGTATTTTGTGCAACCGTTGTATTGTAGAATTTTTTTATTGAGAAGAGGCTTCCTGTTGGAGATGTTTCTGAATGTTTGAGAATGGCTCGGTAATGATCAAATTCTTGGGAAACTTGTGGTTAAGGAGCTTCTGCAGAGCATCACATTTTGATCTTATACTTACAATCGCTAGATCTCTCTAAAATTTAGTATTTTAGTGTATTTTAGTCAAAATAACTAAATTAAATAGATTGGGTTATTCAGGAAATCTACTGACAAGGGGGGTTTTTTTGGACATCAGTTTTGAGAGTCTTAAGCAAAGAGAACAGTAAGAGCATGAGTCATTGAAAGAGTGTTTTGAAATAGCAACAGTGGAAAAACCCATTTTCAAACCAACTGTATAAATTAACTATTATTGTGTAGGAGCACTTTGTGAGGAAGGAAGTACATTGACATTGTTGCTGGGCAAAAGTCAAAACTGAGAGTCACTGTGTCCCCACTTACTTTCTTCCTGGAGTCAAAATCCCAAGTCAAGTCTTATATCATTTATATATTTTTTCTCATTACCCTGAATTAGGACTTGAGGATTTTCCCCTGTGAAAATCCTCCATGAATGTTAAAGTGTCTAGCAGAAATTACATTGCTCCTCACTTCCTTCCACTGCCATCTGTGTGTGGGTGTCTTTTGGGGGGCAGTATGGCAGGAATTAGAAGCATTTTTGAAGGAAAATATTGTATTTCTTAGAGATATTAATGTAGAAATATGAAAAAAATACATAATTGCTTGAAGCATGGTGAACAGTTTTGCAAAGCTTTTTTGTTGAACTTGGAGGGTATTTGGTTTTACACACTATTTTCAAACTGCTGATGTAAAAAAAAATAAGAAAG
Organism: Origma solitaria; assembly: GCA_013397895.1. Classification (NCBI taxonomy): domain Eukaryota; kingdom Metazoa; phylum Chordata; class Aves; order Passeriformes; family Acanthizidae; genus Origma; species Origma solitaria. Next base: position 3,501,534 of record VZRL01003241.1, read on the forward strand.
CAAAAAGAATTTATTGTGGCAGAGATAAACTCAGGCAGCTTTTGCTGTGTTGTTAAGATTATGAAAGTGCAATTTGCAAAAACCCTTATTGCTATGTGTATGAGAGAAAGAACATGTGCTTATCAATCTACCTGGTTTCTATATACATAGTTTTCACCAAGACGCAGTAAAACATCTAGTAGGTACAAAAAGAAGGCTAGATGAACTATTTATAGCGAGCAGCAAATTTTTCCCTTAAGAATACGTTGTCAGTTTTCTTGAAATAATCTTGGATGAATTTTTCAGAGCGAGAGTTCAAGATAGTTAGACAACAATGATGTTACTGTTGCCCTTTTATATGTTATTTCAGGAATGGGAGGTCAAACTTGGAACAGGAGTCACATATCCATTTCCTTGTCAGCTTTTCTTGAGGGTGACTGCTCTTACATTCAAACCCTGCTGCGTTCTGCACCAGGATACACTTGCCAATGCTGTTCTGTTTCCCATTAACCAGAGGGCACAGCAGGAGGGAGGGGACTCCAGGCGCTCAACTTCCCACACGGGTGTCCTACAGGGTGGTAAATAATTAATTTTCTCTTCTTATCTCCCAAGCTATTTAACACAAAAGAATTACAGCTCCAGCAAAAGGAATTAAAAGGGCCCACAACCAGAATGCCCCAGCGAGAATGCCTAAAGACTGAGGTGGAGACACTCGTGTTCAAATACCTGCAACTGCTTGTGTCTGAGCAGAAATTTAGACTAAGCTGCCTCATGATTTAAAGAATATAATTAGCAGACAGTAGAGACTGTTCTCTTCCATGTGGAGTTTCTCAATATTTTTAAAAAGAAATGAAATCATCTCTGAGAGAGATAGAAAAAATATTCTGTAAGCTGGTGACTAGGGACTCACCTACAAGGAGGGGCAGAACAGCCTCAGTGGCTGTTGATTTACACAGTACACACTGGTGCTGGGAAGAGCATGGACACCATTATGCTTGGTCTTTAGGGGCTTCTTGCTCTCCACTTGACATTGGATCCAAAACTATTTTGGAGGTTGTGATTTAGCTTGGGTTCCCAAAGTTAATGATGGATGGAGAACATGAAGAGTGGCTGAATTCTTGTACCCAAATGTGTCTGCAGGGGTTTGAAAGATAAAGAGAGGAAGTGATTGAGAGAAGAAGGATTGGACATGATGAGAAAAGCTGGAAGCCACTTAGCTTCTTATCTTCTTTTACCATTGTTTAGGATTTCTGATGAACAGGAAACCAAGTAGGTGTCACCGATAAGTCTCCGGGCCTCCTTGTTTACCACAGTTTTTAGAAATTTTTCTTAGAAAATGCACACAGTATTTAAAAATGAAGTGTGTTTTTTTCTGGTTTTGTTTGGTTGGTTGGTTGGTTTTTGTTTTGTTTTTCTTTTTTATTTGGAGGTGAAGATTTCTCATAAATGAAATATCTTCAGGGCATTTTTATGGTGTTCAAAAGTCTACTTATATTTTACGGGCTTTTTCCTCCACAAATACTGTTTACATAGAGGAGGTTGTTAAGATTTGGCATGTCATGTGCACACTCTATCATAGTTCATCAAGATTACAAGTCCGTACATAATTTTGAAGAAAAGCGTAAAAATTCCTTTGCAGTAGAAAGGCTGTACTGGGCTTTCATGCTACTTAGTTTTTCTAAACAGCATCACTCTTGTCTTGCAAATGTTTAGCATGGAGCAATGTTCTTCAGCAAGATGATAAACTAGTGTTTAGGATAAGAGCATTGGGATTACAGGGGTTTCATCTGTGGTTACTGGTGTACTGCCAGTTATGCATAGCCAGTGTCATTTGTAAAACAGTCACTTGTGGCTGTGGAGGAGATCTAAGTCGGGGATGTCTTTCGGGAAACTTTAAAGATAAATGGTGCTGGAATGAAGCAGCAATTCCTTTTGCTGGAGGAGACAGGGACCTGTGTGGATTGACGTGTTTAGAATAAAGACTGACACAGATGCACAGCATATTTAACTATCCTTTTAGTGTTTATGAACTGGATTTCTCCTCTGAAGCTTGGTTATGAGACAGAGTGTGACTGCAGGATTTACATAAATGTAATTTGTTGGTCAGCACCATTGATTTATTTCATATCGATATGGAAGGGGGAGAGATTTTTGCATTCTTTATTAGCTCTTTCAGAGTATGAATGGGGATGAATTTTCCTCTTTGAAGCAGAAAGTCATAACAGTATCAACCAACACATTGTTCTTTCACAAGGTTAGGCTAGGCAGAATTATGGATCCTTTCTGCCCTTCTAGGCTTGAGTGTTGCTGAGGACTACTTACAGCAGAGAAAGAAATAGTCCAACTCAAAAGCAGTAGGATGATTCATTTGAGGGTTTTATTTCTACAAATTCCTGTATCTACCTTCACTTTGGAAAAAAGTATATTTCAGCTTACATTGTTTTAAAACTAGAAAACTGTAATTACTTTTGTGCTTGAGTAGTTTCATTAAAATGTGTCATATTCTCTGTACAGTTAGTATTATTCAGATGAGATTTTAAAATCAGACTTCCTTGAGGTTTAATGGAACCCCAAAAAAATGCATGGTCCAACATCAAGTATAATAAGTCAAAAGAGTAAGTTTGTATATTTGTTTTCATCAGTAATTCTAAAAAGCAAGTGGCAGAAATGGTGTGAAAGTTAAGATGTAAATAATTTCCTTAATCAAATTGCACTCTGATCAATGATGTTTTTTCTTTTAAAAAGTCAACCCATTTAAAAAGTAAAGGTCAGAAAGTTAAATATGTAAGTGCAATCAGCAGGGTATTCAAATTATCACGTCAGCCCTGTTGCCACTCATGGTAAAAAATTGTAGCAAGTTAAATCTGTAAATCTATTTTACATTAATTAAAAAAAAAAACCCAGAGAAAAGAGAGAATAAAACCTATTAACTAAAAATATAGGGTGGAAAGAATTTAGGGAGTATATGTTCCTTGAAGCACTTCTGCAACCCCAGTCTCAGGGAGGAGTCCCTGCATCCTTCTTTTACCTTTCTGTGGACACTGCAATCAAGTGATGCAAAGGCTCTCTTTGCTCAGCTGTAATAGACAGGGAATAGGGAAAAATTAATCTGAATAATCCAGTATGGGTACTGGATAATAGTGTACTTTTCAATACTTTAATCCAAATATAATATAGCCTTTTTTTTTCTCTCGACCCTTCTGCCTATAACTATATGGCACTTGATTTCTTTGAGATATATGCATGAAGAATTCATACACAAACTGCGCTTTTTGGATAAAGAAAAGAAACTGTAAAATATCTACGCTGATATGACTGTAGAAAAATATGCTATAGTTTGTGACTGTGAAAACTTCAGGGAGGGTGCAGATCATTTTTGTGATCATCAGGGAAAGTGATTTCTTGCAGAGTCCTCCTCTCCATTAAACAATTTTTTGTGCAAAAACAGCTGGTGCTGAGAATCTGAGAGGCCACTGGCTTTTACAATCTCCCTACTCATCTAATTCAGTTTCTGTGTTTCCAATATCTGAATCAGTGGTGAGAAATGAAATTGCACATTACATTTTTTTCAATCATGACCAAGGATTTTGAAGTGTATATCAGTGACTAAACTTAATTTCCTGATGTATCACCATGAAGTGATCGTGTTGAAGACAAAAGTTAAAATGACCCAATTCCCTCCTCTCCCCATATAAAAAATAAAGAGAAACAATGGAAATCCAGTACTATTTCCTTACTAATTTAGTATTAGTCTTGTCTTAAATTAATACACGGATACTTTCTAGTCATGTTTATTGCGTTTTCTGTACTGTGAGCTGGCCTGCAAAAAATTTTCCAGGTTCTCAAGGCTAGGTGGTAATGAAGCTCTGAAGCTGAGCCAGCTGACCAAGAGGCTCCCTCGAAGAAGCACCCTAATGATCTATTCCTGCCTTTCAGCACCAAACAGTGGTTCCAACACCAAACCAGATTCCACAGTGCTGTGCAAACATAGCCATGGTGGTTATGTTGCTCCTGAGAGTTCAGATGGTAAAGTCAGATCTTGATTGTCAGCAGCAAAACCTTCTCTCTTGACATCAGTGATGCAGGGGAGCTTCCTGTGTCACCTTCCCTTGTCATCATCTGCAAATACTCTGAGGTCTGAAAGTAAACAGCAGAACAGATTTTAGTTACTAAACAAGGATATTAACAGCAAAAGACTATTTTCTTCTCAAGGTTAAACATGTCTCTTTATGAAGCAGAAATCATTGAACTAGGTTTCTCAGTGGTCTTATGGTTTGTGATTCTGATTAATAAAACATACTTTCTTGCAACCGTCTCTTCTAAATATGTTTTTGAATTCTGAAAAAGAGCATTTTGAATTTTACTTTTCTTTTGCAGTACTACTATTGTGTCTTTTTTCTGTCAGATCAATGCTTGCATGCCTCATTGAGTCTATGCATAGCAAAAATTTGATTTATAATTCCTGTGAAATTTTCTGTAGGTCAGCACCCTCACCTTTTGGAAATGTACTCTGTAAGGACTTGTTTAAAATAGGTGATCTTCTCTGAAAGGTAACCTTAACAGTATCCTGGACTTTATGACTTTGACTTGGAAGTCAGTATTGCAGAGTTCAGAGAACATGCTTTCCTCAAAAATATTTTCTTAAAATGCTGCGACAGCTTTAGCAGCTGCTATTTTTGAACCATTTCATTTAAAATTAATCACTTGTGGAGTTTTCAGCAAGTACATTTTACAAAGAAAATGACTGTCCTTTTTTTGGTGAATGAATATAGACATGGTTTTGCTCATTTCTTTAAAGAAGATGAAAGTCTGTCTTATTTTTGGACTTGAGTAAGATCTTGTGAATTTTATTGCCTTTATCTGGATAGGTGCTGGCATTTAAGGAATCTCACTCTTGGCTTTCAGGCTCTATGTCTAAAAAAACCCCTTTTTTTCCAAATGTTTTCTGCTTGTTCTAGCTTTAAGATATTATTAAAAGTCATTACTTTACCTTGTCCAGTTTTATTTGCTTTAGAAATTGACATGACAATTGAATGTTCCTGTGGGATTTCAAAATTGTCAGCAATTTGACTGAAGTCTTCTGCACCTTGCAGATCTAATGGCTAGCTTGTCTTTTAGCTGCTTGCTGGAAGTGAGGCAGGGAGACCTGGAGAACTTAGCTTGAGCATCTGCTTTGACCATGTTATAACTGGGTCTTTGATATTACACATTCAACAGTATAGAAAAACTGAGTATCTGACACGGCAAACATTTTCTATTTTGGATTTCTGAAATTTTTCTTTTCAGGTGAGTCCAGTACCAAGGTGGTAGCTTCCATGAAATTTAAATCATCTGAGTAGCTTGTCTTTTTGCCAGCTTATCTGGTGATAAGACAGAATCAGGCTTGAAGGTTAAAGATTTTTCGTCTCATAAGTATTAGTTCTTGTTTACAAATAATGAAGTTTATAGTCTTGGATCATAACTCCTATAGATGTGAAGTGTGATGTATGAAAAATGAAAAGAATTTATTGGTCATTTTTTTTCAAAGCTAAACTCACAGGAACTATCATTTTCCTGTTTTCACCTGTTTTGCTGCCTCGTTTTTTTTCCTGAGGTAAGAAATTAGAGTAATGGTTTTGCTTTTAGAAACACATTTGCATAAGTAATAAACCTTAGAAAAGGGCACAGGAATGATTGAGTGAAACAATTTTGTTGATTAGACATTAAAACTAGTCGCTAAAAAACACCAGCAAGCTCTACAAGTCAATACATTTATTATTATACTTTTAGGACTAGAGTGGGCCCCAAGATCTCCCAAATAAATTTGAACTGATACATTTCTCACTTGCGATACAACAAATTACTTGCAAGTTTGTTTTACTTGAAGAGCCTTCACGCTAGAAGGAGAGTGTTGACGTTGATATTTATTCATCTGTCATTAAAATCATGCACCTGAAATCATCAATGGGTGCGAATGCAATCGCTGGCTTAAACTCCTGTCCAGGCTTTCATGTGCCAGGGGAATGGCTTCAGGGTAAAGCGTGAATAGAGCAGCAGTGAACTTTCACAATCAGGTGGTGCCATTTTCAAGAAAGTCGATTTCCCACTATCATTTATAATAAGGCAAAAGGCTGTGGAACATATGGAGGTGGAATTTCTGATGGGCAGAGCATGTACACACAAATGTGATGCCAGGAGCTGAGGACTGAGGAACACAGCATGTGACTGTAGACAGTTTTCAAAAGAGGCAGAAAGGAAAGAAGTGTTTGAAGACGAGATGAAAAGAATAGAAAACTTCTTCCCATATGGTACCTGAGAGATTTGAAAGAAGACAAAGTTAAAAATCAGTTTCCAAAAATGTCATGTTGTTTTTCTAATTTTTGTCTTTGATCTTTGAAGGTTTAGGAAAATATTTAGGTCTGACTAACTTTACTAGTCAGCTGACAGAAAAATACAGCTCTGCTTGGAACTGCACCACTGAAGTTTATGAAGTTTCATTTTATATTAAACTAAAATTCTTCCTTCAGTGTCAGCCTCTGTGTCAGTAAATTTCATCTGCATAAAAAAAGGACCAAAATTGTATTTATAAAAATACATAAAAATAGAATATTTTTGGGTAGGAATATCTGAAACATTTTGTACACCTCCAACAGCATGCAAAAGTAAATTGTCTCATTTAAGGAATAAAGACATGTAGATGCTATGAGAAACAGTGCCACTGCAGTTTAATATCTCTCAAAATTTAGACATTTAACACAGTAATGAAAATGCCAGCTCTGGACATAGTTGTAAAATCACTAGAGATTTTCATTGCTGTGTAATCAATTTAGTAATGCATACATGCATGGGAAGCTATGATATAATCAATGAGGCTTTGTAAAATACATGATAAAGACATTCACTAAGTGTAATAAAATAAAACCTATAAGGAGAAGTAAATTTCCTTTCTTCTCTGAAAAGCCTTTTTAAAATATAATTTTCATTGCCTTAAGAAAAGCAAAGGAAATTATGCAGTATATAAAGTAAAGGAAGAAATCTGAATCTAGGGATTGACAGGGGAAATGTGCTCCACATTCTAATGTTATATAATATTGTACCTTAAGAGATGTTAATATTTTGGTTTGGTTTATATTTTGTAGGTTTTATAGATTTTTATTATTGTTTTAAATATAAGGTTTATAAAAGAGTTTTGTTATCATCCTTGGAAAATGGATGAGCAACTTAAATATTGGTTCTATAAGGAAATACTATGTGACTTCTCTATTACATTGCTTGTCTGAACTGGAGGTATCATGAAACGTGAAGAACATGCATGTAACAGTCTCCCTCTAAGCCAGTTTGGTTATTTCAAGGTGCTTAAATCATGAATGGGATTTGTTTTTCTTGTCTGCAGCAATGCTTCATAATTTATTTTGCAAGTCATGTTCTCAGTGGGTGAAGTTCAGCTGTAGCTTTCTATCTGAAAAAAAAAAAAAAAAGGCTGACTTCAGCTTGTGGCATAAAGTGCAAAGTGTGATAGAAGTGCAATTGATAGAAGTGCATGCCCCAGAGGAGCAGATGCGTTAGGAATTAGGAGGTGAGGTTGGAAGGATACTCAGTGTGAAAGGCAGCAAGAAATCTGGTATCAAAGGTGTTGAGAGGTGAGCAATAGCATGGGACCTCAAAACAAGGCAGGAGGTTACACAGAAAGAAAAGGATAGGCAATAAGTGAAGGTATGGAGAGCAAGGGAGACTGGAGTGGTAAGGAAAGCGCTGTAGCACTGAGGGAAAAATTAATTTTGTCAAGAACTTAGCCATGGGGTTGAATTTGATACATTGGTAACATATGTAGGCAATTGAATATGTTTTTACCGGCAAATTAATTTTTAAAGGGGGGAAGCTAAGATTAATAAAATGTTTGTTTTTCTATACAAATTTTGCAGTAGTGTAATTTTTAAAATGCAGACTGTATTGTACACATAATGCACTTCTATAACTTTTTATGTCTTAGCCTAAAGAAAGAAGTTCTATGTTTCACTGCTAAAACAAACTAAAAAAAAAAAAACTAAACTAAAATAGAATGGTCAGTAGTTTTTTTTTTCTAGAAAAACTGAGCAAAAAATGTACATCTCTTCCATGGAAGAAAAATATGAATTGCCACTGGGATCTGAAGAACAGGGAGAGAAAACTTACTAATCTATAAATGCCTTTTGTTTTTCTCCTAGGTTCAGATATTGTTCAATGGTTAACGAAGAACTTATCGATAGAAGACCCAGGTACTTTCTCTTGTTTTCATGTCTTCATATTCTAGTTTGGTATTTTTTTTTTTTTAATTATTGGACCTGACTTTGTTTTCTGCTGGGGTGGGAGTTCAACCAGTATAATTTCCATAGCAAAACAGACATCATCAAATCTTAGAAACCTTTGCTAAAAATCTGAGGATTTTGATTATCCATTTTATTGCAGCAGGTGCCAGGAAACAATATAATGGACGAGAATGATAATGATAGCTCTTTGGTAGAAAATATGTTTGAGTCCATGAGGAATTTATTCAGTGTTATACTAAATTGTTAAATATATGGTGTTTTCCTACAGAAATTTTCAATATATAAAGAATGAATAGAACTATTAAAATATATTCTTGTACTGTTACCAAAGGCTAATCTTAAATTTGGACACTTTTATAGCATCTTAAATGGAAAGTGAAATGCAAATAAAATCAGTGAAGTGAGGAAGAACAGTTCATTGCTTGATCAGCTGGTTTGGGACATGGAAGTGAAGGTTTGATTTCAAACTCTGCCGCAGGTTTCTTGTGTGGCCAGCAGGAAACACAGCTTGGTAATTGTATTTAGCTATTATTTATTTCCCTGATTTACAGGAAGCTAATTACCTGATCAGAAATTTTTGATAAAGGAATAATTTCTAGTAGAAAATGGTGAATTGTAGAAATAAAATATTCCATGGAAGTTCCCATTATCTTCTGGTTAGAGGAAAGATAATCTTCCTTCTTAAAATAATTATGAAATATACTTTTTTCCTTGCCTTGTTTTAGGCTTTTTTTTAGGTTTTGAGCTTTTTTTCTCTTTATTTTTAAAATGTGTTTTTCTGTTATATTAGAAATCAAAGTATGATCATTGTAAAAAGCAAAATCACTGCATTTAAAATTGTGACTTGAGCAAATGAGGGACTATCAATACATAATTTGATATTTTGAAGTAGTAAGTTCGCAAGGCCTTGACATGTTATGTGAAAGAGATCACTACATTTTAATCTAATTTTAAACAGTATCATATGGTTGCTTCCTGAAGATAATATGGAGGTTTCAGGAGACCTAAGTGTAGTACTGTATTTCTCAGTTGTCAGCTACAAAACAATCATCTATTTGTATTTACCAGAGTTTGAAAGATTGTCGTGCTATGTTTATTTGATGTGGAAGCTTAACCTTTGTTTGTCAAACCAGAACAGCAATACTGGAATAGGCTGTCATTCAGATTACCTGCGTGTTGCAAAATTTGGAAGAGAAAAAGCTTTTCCAAACAGAAAACATGGCTCCTTGGTTGCTTATGTTCGTATCCAATTAAAATTAAACAAACACACAAATTACTAACATATGTAACCAGAACACCACAGTAATTTAACTTAAGCTGGGTTTTATCCTCTCAGATTGCACGGATGGAAAAAAACTACCCACAATGACAAAAATGTCTTATGTGTATTGGTCCTAGTCCAAAGTCAGCTATCTGGAGCTGGTTAAATTCAGATCTTCAGAAAACAAATAGCCCTAAATGCTTCCTTTGGGTAATGCTCAGAATTGCCAGATAACAGTGAACTTGACGGATGGTGAGCAAGTGCTTTTCACATGAGAACACTTCTGAAAATGTTTTGTTTGTTTCTTTTTAAATCCATAAGTGTGTGGCTTGTCGCTTTAGTTCTGGAGAAGACAATCTAGAACTTCCTGTGGAAAAGCCCTAAATTTCTGTGATCTGCTGTCACCATAATTTGGATTTCCAGTATCATCTGACTGCTTTTAACAAAGTGTGTCAGGGTTTAATGTGGTTGTCTTTTAAAACTCCCCTGTAGGGTCCTGTTACAAATCACATGTAAAGCTATGCAGTTTTGCGATGCAGAAATAAATAATGCCTCAGTTTGCACTGAAAATTATCGTCTCTGTCTGATTCTGATATCAGCCACATATGTAAGAATAACATAAAGTAGACCTTGGAGCACATATTTTAAGAGTATATTCTACTCTGTCCAGACAAATGTAAGGACTATTTGCACACCTCATCTCCCAGTGCTGTGCAACTACTCCTGCAAGCAAGGCACGTAAATTGTGATTTAAGGGGGAAGTAGAGAGATTCACAGAATCACAGAGCAGCCCAGGTTGGACCAGGCCTCAGAGGATCATGATCATCCAACTTTTCATGGAGAGGTGAACCTGGGTGAGACTATTTAGCTCTCTGCCCTGTCTCGTCCTGAACACTGCAAGTGATGGGAACTCCGTCCCATCCAGTGATTGATTGTTCTTACTGTAAAAAATCTGAAAAGATGAAACCTCTCTCCATGCAGCTTGTGCCCATTGCCTCTTATCCTCTCAGTGTGGCTCCTTGTGAAGAGAATCTTTGTCCTCTAAGTGCTTGAAAACTGTGATGAGGTCCCACCCTGAACCTTCTGTTCTCCAGGGTGAAAACACCTAACTCCTTCAGTCAACTTGTTCTTTAATAAAACTTAGAACTAGTAAGAAGAAAGTGATGCTACCACACTTTATATTAAAAAAAAGTCGTATTTTGAAGTGCAATTTTTCCCTTTGTTTTACATAGGGAACACAACTCCAATATCATTGAAGAGGGAATGAAATAGGCAGCTTTATGGGTAGTGGGAGAACATAAGGCAGAAAAAGGCCTGACAGCAACATTTGCTTCAGTGTGTTAATAAGTGTAAAGCTTTCACCTGGAAACAGCAATTTCCTGTAAAAAATAGTAACAAGGTGGGACTTGTAAACTGCCAGTCAATAAAACCACAAAAATTTTTCATAAATGGAAAATCATTTTTGGTGGAAGATTTGAAAGATTTTGGCTTGCTGCAGTAGATCTCCATCAAGAAAATAAACTGGGGATGATAGGTGGATTCTGCCAAGTTGTACCAAATTTGAAGTCATTTTGTGGAGAAGATTGTGCCCAGAATAGGTGTGCACAACACAATGTACAGTCACTGTTACATTGTTTGCTTTGCGATATGTACTTCAAAAATGCTTGTGTTTCAGCCTACAACTCATCTGTAAAATTTTAAGGGACAGAAATTTATCTGTTATTTTTAACGGGGAAGTTTAATTCAGGCATAAATATAAGCATGATCTCAACCCAAAAAGAAGCAATTAACTGAGTTTACAGAATTGTAAGGGCTTGTGGTTTGGCACTTAGACATGTGTTGTTGAATTGACCATTACAGGGTAAGTGCTGACTCTTCACTGGTGTTGCCAATTACCCTTAATGTGGAAAATCTACTCGGTTTTTTACATTGTGTTTTTCTTTTCTGAAGTGATCATTAGTGACGTGAAATGCACCAGACTGACCACACCAGAGACTGAAGTTCTTTTAATCCTTAGTGGGAAAATAGAATAAAAGGGGTAGAAGAGCTGATTTAAAGGTATCAGCTCAAATTGTCAAGAGACTAATCCTGTACTTGGTTCTTGCACTGATTTCTTTGATGACCTTTCAGCAAACACTTGATTTCTCTATTCCCTAACATTTAACCTGCTAATAGTAAATCATGCTGTTGTCTCCTAAGAGAGAAAGAACAGTGTCGGTTTTCCAGTTTTTCATAATGAAATGTGTGTTATTCACAAACACTAATTTCATCCTCAAGTCATGTCATAAATAATTTCCACCTAGGTATCTCAGAAAATGTTTTTAAGAGTAGCTAATATGTTTAGACATCATCTTCACGTTCCCTTATGATACCTTTATTCCTGAGTGTTGCTGATTTAATTTGCTTGTAGCTGCAAATCAGGTGAATTTGGCTGGAGGCACCTATTATCGGCTGGTTGCTCTAGCAGAGCCACTGCAGCCAGCTCCAGAATGCTCACCCTTTGCATTCACATTGCCTTGCTCCAGCTCATTTAGGCAGTTTGTTGGAGTAGTTTGCTACTGCTCTTGGACATCAGGAATCACACTGAAGTCAAAAATATGTATGACTAAATCTAACTTTTATAGTTATGGAACAAGACTACCTTGGTATTTAAGCCCTCCTGTGATTTTTCAATTTCAGTTCTTGACATTTATAGTCTTTTCTGTAACTGTTTTGTAAACAGATGCCCATCAGCATCCAGGTACACTGTGGTCACTGATCCAGTGCAATAAAAAGGGATGGCTCAGTAGCAGAAAATCTGTTTATGTTTCTTCGAGTTTTCCCTCCTTTGCTTTGTCGTAAAATCTCTCCAGCAGTTGCTGTACTAAAAATGACCTTGATAATGCACAGCATTTGCTTGAAAGAGTGAGAAGAAAAATGTTAGGATTTTGATTGGAGTTTATAAAAGTGTACTTGAAAAATTGTTCAGTTTTAAGTTATTTCTGCCCTTTCCCCAATGATATGCAGAAAGGCAGCAGCAAAGAACAGGAGCCAGACAAGATGTTCTAAACAATTGCCCTTTGGGAAACAGCACCAGAGGGCTGCAAGCAAAAGGGAGGAAGTTCCAGAGATTGCTAACAGAGAAAAGAGTCTCTTATGAAAAGGAGGAGAGAAGGGAATGGAAAGGTCATGCTTATCTTAGCAGCCTTTGCATTAATTAAAAGTTGTGGAAGAGCAGCCAGAGTAGAATGTTCTCATTTATCAGCTTGACTTAAAAAAAAACCCACAAAAAGCCTCCAAGAAAAGTAATTTATACTGCCTGCACACACACCATACCCCTCATACTGGGAACCCAGGGACACCAAGACACTTTCATTTTTCATATGCTCGATAGAAAATCAGGCCCATTTTGTTTGATAGAAAACCTCATGAACCTTCTTCAAGTCTAGTGTAACTAACTTCCCAACTTTCTTCTACTGGGTGAATTTGACCTGAGCTTGTCAGATCCTGTAACATTTCAATGGAATAATGACTTTAATCTCAGATGAACAAAAAGAAAGTAAAACAGAATTCTGTGTGAGAATGGAAAATGTCAGAATTTACAGACACTGCTCTAGTACCAATAATATTAACATTGCGATACTCATGCAAAAAATGTGTCAAGTTTCCTGTAATTACATGCAGCATAGGTGGCAGTTGTCTGTGTGTGTGGCCTGGACCCTGTTGGCGTTTCAGAAGCGCCATGGTAAATGTTCATGTGTTTTATTTGCCAAAATCCTTTAGAGAGATTTTGTGAATGGTGAACCAGAGGTGTAATGTCTGCAACTCATTTGTGACAGGATAAATCAGATTTAATGGATTTCATGTTTTTTCCACTGAAGCTTCTTCCAGTTTAGTATAATTTATTATCCTGTGTAGACCGCATGTGTTAGGAGTTTTCCCAAGAGCACACAGACCTGCAGGGCCACCTGGAGTGAGCTATTTTTCTACAAATGTGCCAGGGCTGTTTGAACAGTCTCATTGCCATGTAGTCACTCTGGAAAGTGATTAATATGTTCCTAGTTTGGCCATTTTGTTTTCTCGCTTGTAGGTAGGTGGTAGTCTACATCAGTACTCATTTTCAATTTTCTTTGAAGGAACAGTAATTTCTTCTGATCTTTTTAGTAGTGTGGCATCTGGTTAAAAATGAACAGGTTTTTACATTTAGGGGAAGACACAAAGTTTGTGACTGGTATTGATGTAAAGTGTGGTATCAGTACCGTGATGCAGAGTATATTATCATGGTGTTAGTGACAAATTGCTTCCTTCACATAGGCAGGTAGGTCAAACTATTATAGCTGTTTCATCATGACAAACATGTCTAAAGAAAATTCCTCCTCCCTTATTGTCTTAAGGAGGCATTATTTTTGCAAATTTTCATATAAAATAGCTTCTGTTTTTTCATCCTAGCAATTAAAAATTTTTATAAACCTTTGAATTACCTGGGAAGTATAAATGAGTTGTGTCTGTTTAATTTATGAATCAATATCCATCTTGGAGTAATGGGTAAAGATGACAAGTATGGAACTTGCTGCTGTCTAGCATAATCTTCTGTACAATGGTAAAAATAAAATGATAGTACTGGGTATTGGTATGACAAAATACACATGTTCTGTACCACTGTTTCTGTGAGTAGCCTGCCTGATATTGTCAATAGCACAGTGATTCAAAATAGATCTCTTTGGTTCTAATTAGGTTTTGAGCAACCTGACCTGCTGAAAGGTGTCCCTGACCATGTCACCAGGGTTGAAACTAGGTGATCTTTAAGGTCTCTTCCAACCCAAACTGTTCTATAATTCTATGATTCAACTATAATGTGTGTGCCAGACGCATTTTCTGTATAAAACAGAGCTCTATTGATGCTTCCTTACCTTTAGTTAAAAGCAAGGCATCAACTGATTTTTTTTTTATTTACTTTTTCTTAATACTAGCCCTGATTTCATGGTGATGCCTTCAAAGATATTTATTTTAATAGGAAATAATTAATGCCTTTAATATTAAAGTCTCCAAATTCTACTCAGAATTATTTTCTGTAGTAAGTGAAATACCTTCACCTGACATTCACTTCTTCATCCTTTGTTTTAATCATTAAGGGTGAAATTCCAACCTCTGCACAAAGTTGGAGGTTTTATTTATAACTCCAAAAGAAACAAGATTTAACTTGGTGCCTTTTAAAATAGGATTAGGTTAACATGGCCTTTAAGCTACATCTCAGGCTAACATCCAAAATCTAGTTTATGAGAAGTGTCTGATACACAGTTATATTTTAAAAATTGAAACAAACCAACAATCAGCATATTCTTTACAATTCAGTAGGCAACATGGGCTTTATTTTTCTGAGGTCTTGGAGAGTCTTATTGAGAGAAAAGGAAGAAAAAAAGTACTGAATAGAATAGAAAGTAGTGATTAAAAAAAAATAGTCTGAACAAGCCTACTGAGATAAAAAGTTAATGTTAAAAATGTTACCTGATAAAGATAATAGAAGGTGAAACATCAGTAAGCTTTAATTTAAAGTAATTTCATTGGAAAGAACTTCAGATGCTCTGTTGCACCATTGAAGGAATGAATTTCATCCTGTCTGTCACAGAACAAATTAGACCTTAAATCTAAATTACGCAATCAAAATCTTTACCTATGAAGTTATGTCAAAGCACACAGCTTTATCATAAAGCTGTACATGAGATGAGCCATTAAAAAGTGATACTTGCTTCTCCCTAGTGATTTATAAGGCCTGAAAAGCTTTATAATCAGTTCTAAGAATCAAATCCCAAACTGGGCAATTTTTGTTCCTTAGTTTTCTTTGAAAATTCTTCACATTGTTTTCCTAAGGAACCTGGTGTTCCTGAAGTGGGTATTTCCTTCTGGATGTTGTAGCAATATGTTTTCCCTGATGTTATCACTCAGAATATGGAAGAAATGTTTCAGCATAAGGAAATATAGGTAAAGCCAGTATTAACTTCCTATTGATGCATCAGATTTTCAAAATAACAGGCTTTGGATCCCAAATCCTCATGATTCAAAAAGTATGATGTGTTCCCCATCCTATCTTGCACTGCAACTCACCACACAAGTAGCAGTGTGGTCAGAGGCTATTATGATATTGACTGTTAATAGCAACAAACGTATATTGACTTAGCAAAGGATGAAAGTGAAAATGAACATTCCTTGAAAAAGTATGCTCTTTTAGGGAGAACTCTGATAACTTTTAGAGATAGAACTGATTAGTTAATTGCATTAATTGAATTCTAATGACCTTTTTTATAAAATATTTTATCTCATTTTTACTGAAGTTACTAGGAATTTTTGCCCTTTTCTTACTGTTCGACAGCCTCCTTCTGAACCTTTGGGATCATACTGAGTTTTGGAGGTTTAGGAGGAAGAACATTTACTAATTCCCAATTCACACTGGCATAATTAATTAAAAGCAGCTAAATAACTGTCTTGAGACTTCATTAGATTTCTGCTTCCTTGTTTGCCAAAGAACTGTGTTATATAGTAATGGAAAATGCAAGTAGGTGGAAGTGAGATTTTAAATCTGGACAACTTAATTGAATAAAAGCAGTTGAAATCCTATTTCATCTTGCTGACAGCTGCTGCAGCTATTTATAGCCAAGTAAACAAAAATATTTTGATATTTACATGTCATATGTAGTATTTGATGACTGGAAGGTTAATGTAAGGCTTTCTCTTGATTTTGTTAATAATTGATCTGAAGAGAGTTTTATGTTTTTCCATAGCACATGTAGAGAAATACTGCTGTACACTCAGGGGCTCAGTGATGGTCCAAGATCAATCGCATTCACTATGCAAAGTACATTGCTTGCTATTAAATCTTGGACAGATTAGTATTTCCTAGGCACTCTCACATTTTCTTTTCAATATTCCTTTCCCTCTTTTTCTTCCTTTTTTTAATCTCCTCCCCCTCTCTTTTTTTTTTTTTGGTTTTGTTTTGTTTTTTTAAAATCTCTGTCGTTCAGTCTCCAATTTTACTTCATAGAATCCTCTGGTTCTCATTTGTTTCTGGCCAGTGGTTGGATCTAATTCACGTGTTCTTCTCCATTCAGATGTTCTCCCTCTAATATTTCTCCATTTTTCTAATTTTGCTGGTTGCATTCAGTCATCTACTCAAATTCCACAAATTATCAGGACTTTAATTGTTTGTGTGGCAGGGTGGGTGACGAGAGCCATGTCAGCTCTGGTTTTGAAGCTGCAAGACCTCATTTGGCTTCAGAACACTTGGATCCACAAAGTATAAAATATTTAGTGTCAATAGAATTTAATTTTTATTGGTGATAAAAAATTACTGTTCTCACTAAAGCTGACTCTTATTAATTAAAAAAAAAAAAATCCAAGCCATAAAAAGACTCTATTCACCTCAGTTAGGCATGCAGAAATTATTACAAATAATTTACACATACTTTTGAAATTTTGCTTCCTAATTGCTGTCTTCTTTATGGTAATACTTCAGTTAAACTGGAAAACTTAACCTTTTAGTAACCTTTAGGCCTATTACAAATGTGAAATACTTGCCTCTTGAAATCTGAAATTATTTACATCATCAAAGATAATCACTAGCGTGAAATTTTAAAAAAGCAAAAATATAAGAAACAACTAATATATCATGGTAACTGTGGAATAGACTCATAGAATCATTAAGGTTTGAAAAGACCTCTACGATTATTCTGTCCAACCATTTACCCAGCACTGCCAAGTCTGCCAACAAACCATGTCCCTAAGTTCCACATCTACACATCTTTTAAATACTTCCAGGGATGGTGACTCAGTATTTCCCTGGGTAACCTGTTCAATGCTTGGCAACCCTTTCTGCGAAAGAATTTTTCCAGTCCAAATCACCCCTGTGCAATTTGAGGTAACTTGTTTGTCCTGTTGGTTGTTACTTGGAAGAAGAGACTGACCCACGTGTGGTTTCAGCCTCCTTTCAGGGAGTTGTAGAGAGCAGTAAGGTCTCCCCTGAGACTCCTTTTCTCCAGGCTAAACAACCCCAGCTCCCTCAGCTTCTCATCACAAGATTTATGCTCCAGACCCTTCAGCAGCTGTGGTGCACTTTTCTGGACATGCTCCAGTACCTCAAAGTCCTTCTTGCAGTGAGGGCTTGGAATTTATTATGTGCTATGGTTATGCTCCTGCTACTTCTGGTTTGTTTTCTATTTCTTCCCTAATAATGCATTATTTTCTGTTTGAGATTTGAGTGGACATTTTCACAGAATTACATATAAGTCCTGTAGTTTTTCTTGAGCAGCAGTAGTTACCATGAAGCCACTTACTGGGAATGTGAAATAGGGGAGGGAAGGTTCATATTTAAAATGTTTTGCATTTATCAAAATTCCATTTCATCTGCTGTTTTATTTAGTGAATCAGTACCATGTAGTTCTGTATCTCCTCACAACTCACTTTTTGCTGACCTCAGTTATGTTATACTTTCACCAAATTTTATATCTGATGTAATGTCATCATTCACACCATTTTGTAGATAATTTAGGATTATCCTAACAGTCCAGGACCTTCTAAACACAGTTACTGTGGTTACCCCCCCCTTCAGTGTAATATTATTACTTCAGTGTAATAACTGATCTGCTGGGCGTAACCTTTATTCCCTCCTTTCTGCCTATTGCTTTGCTCATGATCGGCTTAATACATTTAGAAAACATTTGGGGAAGTCATGCCAAGAGCTCCCTGGTAATCCAAGATAATATGTTACCCAGATTTTCATAACCTTATATGCCCACTAATTCCACATAGGAACACTTACTGAGTTGTAAGACATTTTATCCAGCAACATGAATCTTCCTAAATATTTCTTTGCTGTTGCACTTACCTTTATTTTCATTCATTCTACCCTTTATTATAGTTGTTATCGTGTTGTCTGTATGGGTGTCTATTTTGTACATCATTTTTTTCCCCCAAATTTTCCCTGGATATCTTTCTAAAACCTAAGGACATATTTTCCAACTTTTTCCCTTTAGTGTTGAGGGTGATTAAATGGTAAGTGGCACACTGTGGCTAACAGTGCAGCAATTTAATATATTACTTGCCATCAAACACAGATTGACCATTATGTTGAACCAGGTACTTTTGGTCATTTTATCAATTTATTTTAAAGCATTTGATAGTTTTTGCTGCTACTGTTGTCATCAGTCCGATCTCTTTCTTCTACATTGAGATTCTGTCACTAGAGAAGAAATAGGTCATTCATTGAGGCCTCTTTTTGTGGGGAAAAAAAGCACTTACGGAAAGGGTTTTCATTGAGCTATTTCTGCTACTTAAGATCTGTCAGTATTTCTATATTTTTAATAGCAGAGTTTGTCTGGCTGAACTGATAGTTCTCCACAATTATGTGTGTAAATCCCTTGCAAAGGGGAGAAGTGAGCACTAGGACTGGGAGTTATGATAATAGGAACATGGGGTGGCATAAAATGGACTTTTGCAATGCTGGAAATTTTGCTCTCGTCCTTCATTTTGATGAGGACAGTGAAATATATTTTATTTTCCAGCTAAAGTACTATAAATAATGGACAAAGAAATCTCTCTAAAAGCGGCCCTGTTTGTAATAACTGCCTTGGGGATTTTTGTGTATGTGCATCCCAGATAACCATATCTGATCACATGGGGAGTCACATTCCTGTGTTATTCCCCAGAAAAGCCACCTCCACATTCTTTGTTGTTACTTTTCCTGAACTTTGATGGCATTTTTCCTTGATGTGTCTCTCAATGACACCAATTTACTTATAAATCTTTTAACTCTTGGTGGACTTTAAAATCTTCCCATAGAAAAAAATACATTATTTTCAGTATTTTATGCTCTCAGTTTGCTGGAGGTATGGAAATTGTTATAAAGATGATTGTATTCTTCTTTATTGTATTGAGTGCCGTGAAAGTGGCAGTTTTTTTTTGTAGCTGTAGCTGCTGCATGTTCTTTGTATTTTCTGAACTGCCTAGTCATAAGTGGGTGTTCTGTGGTTATGATAGCAATGCATGACAATGACACAAAGTTAATGGTTGGTGCAATAGGAATTCATATCAAAACAAATTTAGAGGCTAAAAATGTGTCATGATTCATCTTGACCAGCAGTAATCATTGCAAGAGTTAGTGCTACCTATTGCGTACCCTCACCCGACTTCAGAAACTCCACACTAGCTGGTGTCCCTTGGATTCAACAACATTATGTTCTATA
Organism: Origma solitaria; assembly: GCA_013397895.1. Classification (NCBI taxonomy): domain Eukaryota; kingdom Metazoa; phylum Chordata; class Aves; order Passeriformes; family Acanthizidae; genus Origma; species Origma solitaria. Next base: position 3,521,270 of record VZRL01003241.1, read on the forward strand.
GTTCCTTCAGGAACAAATATTTTCTACACTGAAAAAGCCTCTGCTCACTTTTCCTGTTTGCTGGCCACAAATCCAAGTGGTGCATCAACCACAGTAGTTATTAACTCTTCCCAGATCTGCCAAGCCTTAAAGATGGGTGTCCTCCTTTGAAACCCCATCCCAGATATAAAACTATCTGTGGCAGTTCCCCCTGGCCATGTGCTTGGAATGTGCTTTTGTAAATGCTCCAGTGCTTGTGGTGTCCAAGCAGAGCTGACTGAGAGGAGAGCTGGCAGCTGTGCCTTCCCTTGAGTGTGACAAAGAAGGGGAGAAGCAATGGCTCTGTGGGGCAGCCAGGAAAGCACAGCATCACACAGGGTCCGAGCGAACCGTGATGTGAAATACATTTCCTAGCTGATACTAACGTGCACCAATTCTTGGGAGTCACGTGGAGAATGAATCACATACTTCCCCACCAAAAATTTGCAGCCAAACGATTTGATCACATGTCGGCAGACTCAGCCACTGGAGGCGGGAAAAGTAGGAAGATTTGGTGTGCTAGCAGCAACTGGCAAGCAGTACACAAGAAAACCTGAAATAACAGCATAATAGTTATACTACTGAGAAGAAGTAAACTATGTCCAGTATTTTGGGTCTTTTACAGATGGTTGAAACTGTGGAACAAGATTTCATCTGAGAGAATTTTCAAAAGTAGGGTATTTGCAGTAATTGTATGTTTTATAAATTTTTTTTTTGTCTTTAGCAGGTTTGCTCAAAAGAGTGCACATATGACTTTAAATATTAGCTCAGAGTTTCATACTGGAGGGGAGAGTGAGTGAAGTGTTTGGAAATATCTTATGGAGATAAGTTCAGAGAGTCATTAGGGAAAACAAGACACACAAGTTTTGACGTTCCTTATTTTGCCTTGAAGAAGCATGGGAATCAAAGCTTAAACTAAAAACTCGCCGTTTCAGAGGAAGAGCCAGTGGGAAAAACAGGAAACCCATACTTCAAAGGAGTTTGGATTTCACCCTCCTATCACTTCAATTTAGAGACAAGAAATATCAGTAATAGAAGAGCAAAAAGTCTGTGATTTCTACAAAATTGAAAGTAGAAAAATTCAAGAGTAGCAATACTGAAATTAGAAGAAGGGTTTTCTAAATTCTGGCTTTCATTGGTAGGTACAGAGCTAGATTCCACCACTGATTAGAAAACCTGATTGCTGGTGTGATATTTGTAGATACTTAAAAAAGTTGCGGTGGGAGATGACAGGGAAACGATAAAGGCAATTTTAAACATTCTCAGGCCACTTTTCATGACTGCATACTGAATGAACTGTGACCAAATATATTTACTGAATTGTGCTGTGTTCTGTTTTGCTTGGTAGTTAAGTCTACCTGTTGGTTAGAGCTTGGATGGGTTTCCTCCATCCTCTGTAGTGGCACGTTTCCAGTTTGCCAAACAAACACCACAAATACTTCAGAGGGGAAGTTATAGCACTGCTCAATGGCAATGCCTCACTCCTCATTTGTCTGCTTCTTGAGACTGAAGCTACAACTCTATTTTTTTTTAAATTTCTTTTTTGGTTAACATGAAAGCTTTGGTAGTCACCTCAAGTCCTTACATTTTGAGGTCTTGGGGTTCTGCCTTTCAAGATACAAATTTTTTAAGAGAATAAAAGCAGATTTTAATAGGACATAGCAACAGTTAATGTGTAATCAGCTGAAATGCAGTGGGAAATGATTACATAAAAATTTTACAGGCAATAACTAAAAAGTTTTCAAGTGGAGGGTTTGTGTGTTGCTAACAGGGAGATGCAGCTTCTTTCTCAAGGAGTACTTTTTGCAGGGCTGGTAGTCTGTCCCTGTAGCGGTCAAGAGAAGGCTCTTGATCAGGCATGAGAAATAGGACACGGTGATTATGTGGATGATTATGATTAGATTTATTGCTAATACAGTATCTAGATCTTGCCAATACAGTATCTAAATAACAACAGCATCATCTAGTACAGTGGATTATAGTGTAATCAGGTTGTGGTCCCTCTTGTTGAGTCAGTAAGACTTCCCTGCTTTCTAAACTTCTCGGAGAAGTCTGGGTGTGGCTGAGTCCATTTAATGTCACATTTGGTCAACAGTTGCTGTTTAAAGGTGTATAACATAAGCAGGTTCATCTAGAAATGTACACGTTTGCAGTCTTTGGCCTTGCAGAATTCACAATTGAAAAGCAACAAAGCTTCGATGTAGCTAGTCTAGGATTTTATCTCTGCATTTGACTGGACCTTAGAGCATTTTACTCACCTGTCCAAAAGAGTTCCCCACCTTTGGGCTAGATGTACTCTGCCGGCATCCCTGCTCAGGGGAGTTTCCGCCCAGAAACTCTTTCCAGCCTTGGAAGACCAGTTTGCCCAGTTGGACCAGTCTCTGGATGTATTTTATACCCTTTTGCAGGCTGATGTGGATGAGAGTCAGTCACAAGCATCTCATCTCCCCATTCCTGGGATGCACTAATTATATGAGCATCCAGAAATTCCTCCAGAAATACCCACCTGGTGTTCTTATCTTCGGACAAACCACACTGCGCATCAGAGACAGCGGGGTGTGGTGAGGGGGGGATGCAAGAAGACCCAACTGTCTTTTATCACTGTCACAGTCCCTGTTTCGCCGGATGTTTTTGCAAAGAGAGTAGTCAATGTTTCAGGTGTGCATCATTCTTTCTAGACTCGGGATGCACTGCATGTTACAGATCAGCTGAGACTGTAGGTGTGGAAATTGCCATGCCTTGGGCAGATGAGGACTCGTGGCCCATCTTTGATAGGTTTTCCTCCTTACCTGCTGAGGGGCACCCCTGCCAAAGCCTCTGCCCTGCTGATGGTATTAGCAGACACTGCCTAGCACAAGAAAAATCCTACCTTTTTTAGGTAAGATGCTTTGTTGGCAGATAATGTGGCTTGTGATTGCTATTTTGAAATCAAGTATGAATCTCACTTTAATTGTGTTTGGGTAAATAGTGCCTCTTCCTTCACCACCTGCTTTATGCTCCTTGAAATGACTCTCACCAAGTGCTGTTCCCCTTACAAATTCAATCCTTCAGATGGGACAAAAGAGAGAGGTTTACAGTGTTGTGGGTGTTCAAGAACATTTCTAGCTGTTTTATTTTCTCCTCTTTAAACACCACAGTCAGGCCGAGACAGTGAGTCTCTCCTACGCTTTATGTCAGCGTGAGAAGCAGGTTGTATTTTATTACTCTAATCCTTTGCAGCTTGTGTTCACACTGGCAATGAAATGACAGCAGGAGTGTGGTGAGAGTAAGTGATAAAGTCTTGGCATTCGACACTTACGGTGAATGTGTGCTTGTGAAGTTCTGACTCATTAATTCTTTTTCCAGGCTGCTGTGGGGCTTAGCAATGCACTTCAGTGCTGTGATGGATTTTAGATTCGACAAATAACCCAGAATACCAAACTCTTTATTGTTTCATGGAAAGGGAGGTTTTCATTTGTTTGACATTTTTGGATCCAAAAAATATATGAAAACCTGGCAAGTTTGGGTTTTTCACTGTTTTTTACATAATAAAGCAGTTTTAAGGACCCAAAATGCTCCAAGTCATGTTCTTTGTAGGAAATCTTTCCACACAGAACACAAGACAGATTCCAAAAAAGGGTGTTTGAAAGTGGAGCACAATTGGAAAATACTCTATTTTTCTTTTCTCACTTTCTCAAAGATTACTGCAAGGTGCTTCAGATATTCCGTATCACAATGGTGTGATACCATAAAGTGTTTTATGGACTTCAGTGTAAAAATAAATATAGATACCACATCACCTGTAGACCTGAGATGTGTAAGAAAAAGTGGAATCCACACTAGTCACTGAAAACATATCTTTTAAGTGGTTTCAAAGCACAGAAACGTTTATTCCAAAGAAAAACAAGGAATCTTCATCCTTTTTAATTCCCTCCTGTGGACATTATCATAAGAAACAACTTGTTACACCAATACTACCACACCCTACAATTTAAGATGAACAAATTATCAGCAATCCATGCAATAGTTATTACAGTAAGGAGAAAATGACACTATGTTTTAAAGGAAAATAAAAACTCAACCACCAGGATATGTTTTTCATTCCTTAGATTTCATCAGGTTTACATTGTCCCTAAACATTGAAAATATATGACTCTTGTATAACAAAGCATATTAAAAGTGACTGACATTTAATCTGTCAAGATCACTGTCTTGTAATGGCACAGCAGATGGCTGGGCACTATTATTTCTCACAAAAATGATTGCTGATCAATCTATGTACATGTGTTGTTCACTTCACCCACTCAGCTAAATAAAGTTCAAGAGCAGAGTGAAACATGGAATTTTTAGCTTTTTCTGAGCTTTTAGCCCACCAATAACATACACATGAAGAACTGAGCCTACATCCCAAGCAATGTTTTTGTTTTATATAAAATATTTCGTATCCTGTTGAAATACAACAGGCTCATAAAGGTGCATTTCTGTCTTTCACCTGAGGCGTTCTTCTTCCATTAGCTGTTGTAACTCTCAACACTACCCTGTTTCTAGCTATAAAAACTAGAATAGTGGCTTGGGTAAATTTGTTTTTTGAATATACCATTCCACTTTTTCACAGTATAACTACTGAAGTATCTGGAACCTTAAATCAGATAATTCATGTCTTCAAAACAAGGTGTCGAGTGGAGGAAGCTGAAGTCTACTCTATTCTACCACTTACACCTCCATGAGCTCTCTCTTCCTCCGATTTTTTACATGATGTCTCTGGCTGCAGTTTTTATTCACTGTAGAGCAGCTGACTTCCATTTGAATTATGCCTTCTCAGTGAGGCTATCTGGGTGTGGCTGAGGATGTAGTTAACATTGCATATTTTTTATACACTGTGATTTAGGATTGGGAAATAATAGTTATGTAGATATCATATTTCTGTGTGCATCTGTGTACACTTGCCATGTAAAAAAACAGTATTTATTTTTAAGTCTGTTCCTCTGATTTTTTGAGTCTTTATTCTGAATACATATAAACATTACTCCTTCTACCTGGCAACCGTTATGCGTAAAAGCATTTCTTTCAGACTTTTTTCTTCTTAACTAACGCACTTCATAGAAGTTTTTGATGTTGCTAATCTACATTTGCCATTTTTCCAGATGAAATGTGCATTCTTAAATTAAAATCCTCTAACTGCATACACAGGAATATCTGGGAGATATAGAAGCTGTCTGTTTAGGCATGTTGTGTTAGTCTGCTGCTAGCTTCATTTTCCTTTTCAAGCTCATGGGCTTGTTTCCTAAATCCTACTGTTGTACTTCACTGGCTTCTTACAGGAGTTGTTTTTCAGTCTGATTTTAGCAAATTGAGATGGATATCAAAGTGTTGCTTTTGTAGTGTCTGTAATACACTGGACAGCCTCTTGCTTAGAGATTAGAAACCTCCTGAGAGCCGAGTTTTCTTTCTGTGCTGTAGCTCTACTACCGCTGCACAGAGAGCCTCAGCATTGGTCCCCTACCAACCTGGTGTGAGGCAGGAATACAATATCGTGGGTGTTACTTACTGGGTATAGTTTCATAACACTCAAAGTTTTAGCTGCAGTGGATCCTAGGTGGATATTAAAAGGGAATAGTTGTGCACTTATATTCATGTAATACTGGAATAAACTGATGGATTGATAGCCATTAAAAAAGAAAATTAATTGTCTGTCAGTTAAGGAAAGAAAAATAGAAGTTTATATGTTCCTATTAAGCCTTAGTGGCTGACGAGACAAAGATGCACCTTAACACTGAGTTAGTGTGGATTCCAGCTGAATGAGATTGCCTGAGGTAAGAGTATAACCACCTTACTCTACATTTATAACTGGAGAAGAGATATAGGCTGTTATTGGAACTAATTAAGACCTTAAATAACTTTAATTGACTTCTGAAGAAGGCCAGGTCACTATTTCCATTTTCTCATAGAGAACTAGTAGTGACTCCATACTTCTGTTTATGACTCAATGGTCAGTGAGAGAAATATAAGCTCTTACTGCTTCCTTCCCCCCTGCAGAAATTGTGGAATCCCAGGGACTGAGACCCCCCTGGGGTGGAGTTGAGGGTGGATTGCCCCAGGGAAGGGTCTAGTCCTGACTCCTGTCCCTCAGTCCATAAATGATTATCATATCTCCCTCTCTCCTTCCTTCCTCCTTCCCAATTGGTCCCTGTCCCTTGTCCCTCCCTGGTCCTTCCCCGTGCCGTCCCAAGATTGGTTGTTACCCTCAGAATAAAGTCTGGTGTCCTGCTGGGCTCTGGGTCTCTTGCCCCGAGTCCAGGCAGATGGTCACTGCGTGTCTGTGTGTCTGATTGCTCTGGGCAAGGGAACCTCCCTCTACGCCTCCAGCTTGTGGATGCAGAGCGGCTGCAAAGAAGGACGGCGCGGCCTCTGGCCAGGGGACCCTAACCCCGTCTGTGGTGAACCCAGATTTCGGGGACACCGACAGAACACACCAGAAGGCTGCCCCAACCCTGGCGGTCGCCTGGTCCAGCCCAAGACAACAGCGACAGTTTCTTCTCTGATTTTTCTCATCCCTTTGTTATGTTCTGCATTCCACTTCTGCTTGACCCATGTAAAGTCACAGACTTGTAATATAATTCCAGCTGAGAGGGTCCTCAGTACCTCTGTAGTCCAACCCTTTGCTCAAATCAGTGTAAAGTCAAACAGGCTGCCCTGAACTTTATCTGTTCAGGTTCTGATTCCGTCCAAAGATGCAGATTGCAGTGTGTCTGGGCAGCCTCTCCTGCTGCTTGGCTCAACGTTAGAACCATTCCTGATTTATTTTATTACCATTGTCTCTTTTATTTATTTATTCATTTATTCTCTTTATTGCCTTGAAACTCCGTAAAGATACTGGCTCCCTCATTTCAAAATCTTCTTTTTAGGTATTGTAAAGGTACTTCTAGACACCTCCAAAACGTTCTTTTTTTCAGTGTAACCAAGCCCAGCTCCTCCAGCCTCTCCTTATAGGGTGCATTCTCCAGCCCCTGTGGTCTTGCTGGACTGCCACTGGACTCACTCAAAGTTTGTTGATGGCTTTCTTGTACTGCTATGGACATGTTAATCATAACTGGACATAGTAGTCCAGATGTGCTCTAAAAATTGCTGGGTAAAAGGAAATAATGTGAACTTCTTGTGATCTTGAAAAGTATTGCAATTCAGAATCCAGGAAGTACATGAAACAAATCTGGAGCCAGTTTAGTGTATGCTAAATCTGAAGAAAATGCACTCTCATCTGTGTCAGAGTTCCCTGGCAAGTCCTATCACCCTTCTCTGAGAAAGCCTTTCTCTAGAAATGTCAGCGCATTTCTTCCTTGGTTTTTTCTCATTCCACAAAGATATATAATACATTCAAAAATAAAGAAGTGGCAATAAGTTGCAATGTGAAGAACAAAGAAAAGCTTAATGAAATTAAAATGCAGATGAATTGAAACAAAGTAAAAAAACCTCAGTGACTGACACCCTAGTGAAAGCACTGACTCAAATCTTCTGATCCAAGGGGTAATAGAATTTAGCAGCTTGAAATGAATGAATAACAACAATATATAACCTTATAATAATTAGGACAAAGTTCAGATGGGGATTTACTGACATCACAAGCACAAGGAGCAAAGCAAATCCCTTCCTTTTGTTGGAGAGATTTCTTGTAGGATTGCAGCTGGGAAAAATCTTAACAGCATTGTGGTGTTTTACCTCAGGCCAGAGAGCTCACTGCCAGAGAGGGTGTGCTGTATTTTCTAATGGCTCTGCTGGAGGGACAAAAACACAGGGGTGGCAATAAATATTTGTTATCAAATAAACCCTGGTAGGGTTATGTGGTCTCAGTAAAGTACTGTCCAGATCCCCTTTCTTGTCCCTTTCACGTGCTCGCTGGCTTTGGGTTAGCCTAAAGATGCCCCACTGCTTCTCCTGTACCTCCCATGTGAGTGAATGTCTTTAGGTGAGCAAGGGTGAAGGAGGGAATTTTTTGCAATGCTGATGAATTATAAGTAAATAAATAAGTCTTCTCATATTGAAAATAATAATGGGTGAATGTAAGTGAATGCCTCTTTCTGTGTTTGTTAGCAAGAACACAGATATCAGGCCTCTCATTTCTTTCTGTGTGATGATGCTTGACTGCTGGTCAGGTGCTGCAGTGATGTTTTCAAGAGTTAGGACAAGAGAAATCTGTGTTTGCCTTTGCTGAAAGCCAAATTATAGGCAATAGGAACGAATGAGCACTTCTTAGAGGATGAATATGAATCTGGGCATTATCCAGAGAGGTTGTGGTGTCTTACTCCTTTGAGTTATTCAAAAAACACTTGGACAAGGTCCTCAGCAAGTAACTCAGTGTCTCTGCTCAAGCAAGGGAGTTGGACAAGATGACCTCCACAGGTGCCTTTCTACCTCAACTGCTCTGAGATGCTGTTATTATTTGCTATTTTCCCAGTAAGAAGAAACTTTTAAGGAAATATCTATTCTTTACAGTATCTCTAATAAAGCTAGTGAGGAAGATCTCATGTGATTTGAATCAACTATTTTAGCATGTAATCAGAAACTGCTCTGAAGAAGAAAAGCAGGCTGCACCATCAGGGTAAAAATGATAGCTGTTTTCAACTTCAGAGCAAGAAAGTGAACATTAAGGCTATCTGTTAATGTCAATGTAAGTAGTGGAGCTGCAGCTACAAGCGGGACTCCTAAAAGCTATTTGTTAAGGAAAGTACAGTGTTTTTCTGGCTGCGTCATTATATTACATAGAAAAAGACAGCTCTTTCATGACTGTAGGACTTGTGGTTATCTGCAAGATATCAGGTAAATCTTATCAACAAAACGAATTTGCTGAAGTTATTTAACTTTATAAGTTTATCTTTCTTTTTTTTTTCAAACAGTTGAAGCTCTGCATTTGGGAACTCTGATGGCAGCACATGGCTATTTCTTTCCAATCTCAGACCATGTTCTAACACTGAAGGATGATGGCACCTTCTATCGATTCCAGGTAAATATTTTCAATATGTTCTTGACTTGCACAAACGGAGGCTCAACGGCTTAACAGAAAAGTTCATAGCAAATTTAACCATACTTTGTTTCTTACATAACCTGGTAAAGAGTGTAAATTCCTCTAAAAATAAAAAGTGGTAAAAGGATTTTATTTATAAATTGTCACCCAAGTGTTAAGATGATAATGACCATTTTTGTATCTGGAATAAAATTGTGATGATGCTAAGTGTGGTACTATCTCTTATGAAATAAATTAATACAGTATTTTGGAAATATAGTGAACTAAATTATCTTATTGCCTCTTATTTCTAATATAATCTTAATTTGAAAAGGGGGAGATATTTTAAATATTATTTCTATAGCAGAAATCTGATAATTAACGGAGGTTAATATTTATTTTTCTTCTTTTGTGAGAATTTCCTTACTGGTAACTCAGTGGTACCATAGTAGTGTGTATTCTCCTAACAAGTGCATACACATTTTTGCATTGATCTGTCAGTCCCATTGTGTACAACAAAGATGCAGATGGTTCCGAACAAGCTGGAACCATAAATATGTATGTATGTGTATACTTACACTTGCACATACATCTTTCAGAAACCCACATAGTTTTATTTTATTATATTAAATTTCAAACTAAGGACCTGGGAACAGAAGTGGTTTTTTTCTAATAATGACTAGTGGGCTAGAATTTTGCAGAACAATACTTTTAATGACTTGAAACAAATATGACTGCAAAGTACAAGATTCTGTATTCAATGGAAGGAATTAACTTTGCTGGTCATGTGCCACTTTGGACAATGGTGATTGTGTTCTGTATTGCTCTTTCTATTAGATGGTATTCCTGGTAAGAATCACCAACAGCTGCTCCAAGGTCTTTTCTAGATATTTATTGCTTTGAAATGATATGATGACTATCACTATGAAATTGAGTTTGTTAATTCTTTTCTGTTACTTCTAGCTATATTAAATACAGTAAAATATAAACTGGTAGGAAAAAATCTATTGTCTTCAAGATATGTAGGTCTAAGCTTTGTCTTAAAGATTGTCTAAATAAGAAGCCATCAAGAATAAAATAGAACTGAGGTTGTGATCTTTAAAATGCACAGGAAAAATGGAGATTGGAGACCAATCATAGTCTCAAACATTGTATTGTATTAATCTCTGTATAGTACTTTCACCAATAATTTGGCTTAAGTCCTATAGACCCACATAAAAACTTGTAATATTTGTATAAATCAAAATCCTTCCATGAATATAATGAAATATACACAGCACAGTCTGGCAAGAAAGAGAATTATTATTGCATACATGCAAACAATATTATCTTATTTTCATGTTTATATCCTGTGAGTCATACAGTGCAAAAAAATTTGTTCTTCAGCAGAACAGAAAGCTGGATGTATGTATGGGTAATGGTAAGAGCAGGCATTCCAAGCCTCCTCCCCTAGATCCATAGTTCCCTTTGATCCTGGAGAGAATATTTTGAAGGAAAAGGGATTTTTAAGCTCATGAGGTTTCATTCTTCTCAGTGCTCAATATAAAGATGAGACATGGCGCATGGTTGGAGAGGCTTATGAGGTAGGAAAGGAATCATGGAGTGGTTGAGGCTCCAGTTCTTGGCTTGGTGTCTGCATAAGCAGCGTCCAGAAGGACAAAATATACAAGGACTTAATTTTGCAGAGAATAGTACTTACAGGAGTGCTAGTCATTGCATTCTGCACAGCTGCTGGCCTGCCTCTGTCTTTAGCATGGGAAATAAGCACCTCTGATGCCATGATGATTTGACTGAAGGAGGGCTCAGACCAGAATTAGCTGCTCTGTGGACTGTTGCCTAAAAGACAGGCTACCTGAAACAGAGGCCAAGACAAATTAGGAGTATAAAAGCAGACAATTTATTCAAGGCCTGCAAAGGCCTTGAAGGTACATTCAGGCAAACAAAGCCCCCCCGTCGGGGATGACACCCAAAATGGACGCTGGGTCACGAGCTCTTCACCTTTTATGTGTTCTGTCCCATTAGCATATTGGCTCCTAATTCTCCAGTCGCACCCTTAGATGATGATGTTAACTATCCCAGGCCTGCTCCCTCATCTCGCAGTTGTTTACATATATTCAGGCTCTAAGGCAGCGGACATGTCCTTGAATCTGTATTCAGAGAGCCTTGTTTTGGCTAAAGGTGCTGGGAACAGAGGACTTCTAGCACTTAGTAAGAAGCACAGAACTACAGCAAGTTACAGATACATGAAGAGTAAAAACTAGAAATACCTGAAGGCATCAGGACCACTGAGAGTGCTGCAGCTACCTTGCTGTGAACTTTCCTCAGAGAGGTCTACAGCCTCCATGTTTGGACACAGAGCTTCAGTGAGGGCTAGATTGTAAAATTGTCTCAGTTTATTTGCATAATTTAAGAATTTGGCACCTATTTGACAAATGCATTTGAAATAAGAGGCTTTAATCAAGTGTTGCTCAGTCTGAGTATCTGCAGTGTTTGGGCTGTTTGCTGTTCTGTGGTGCCCTTTGTGTTGCTATTCCTATGCCAGCAATGTGACTTTGCTGTTGTGACAATGCAACTTTAGCTGTTGATGTATGGGATGAGAAAAAATTCATAGTGGTGACATAGTGTTAACTGGAGTTATAACAGCAAAATTACTCCATGTTCCTCACCAAAATAAGGCTAGCATCAAATCTGTTATTTAGCTGTTAAATTGGAAAATGAAGAGAGCACCTTCAAACAGGAGGAAAGGTTGTCTACAAATATGTGAATTTTGGACTAGAATAGATGTTCAGGTGCTTTGCAAATAGTACCCTCTAAGGTACAGGACAGGATTCACAAATTTCTGGGTATTTTAACAGAAAGAGAAAACCGTGCACCTGCCAGCACTGAAAAGCACAGAACATGTCTGCAGTACAAAGACCTGACCTACAAAAACCAGACTAGCTATAGTAATGTTCTCCATGCACTTGGTGTTTTGTTTTCCAGAGGGTGACACATTCCCACCTGACAGTAAAATTATCTGCAGCTTCTTCTAAACTACCTTCTGTTGTATAGAAATAGCAAAAAAGCAGTGAAGATTGTGCTTCATTTGGACAAATGCCCATTTATGGGCAAAAATTATACTTTTTCAGTTATTGCTTTTGCCATCAGGAGCAGTTACATCTGCTTTTTAAAATAATGTGAAATTTAAAAAAAAAATCTGGATCATTCATTGACCTACTCAGGTGTTAATTAGGTTTGTTTCTGTGATATCAATTCAATTCAAAGAAGATGGATCTAAATATTAATTGCCTTATTAAGAGAGGAATTTTTTTATCAGTCTCAATAAGGAAATGCAGACACAGCCGCATTGCCTTTTCCTGGTAATTTAAGCCTGGGACGAAGGAAGGAGCTGAATATTTGCTCACCATCTTCCTCTACCTGAGAGCAAATAGATATGAGGGGCCCAAATAAGAAAAGCAAGCTGCACCTTAGAAACCATATCTTCCCTGGGCCAGGGATTACTCATGGAGGCATTTCATTTATGTCCACACAAGTGATAATATGTCCATCCTGGTGAGGAATGCCTGACTTGCCCTCTCAGCTGGTAAGCTTCTGAAATATCATCCCTCAGATAAATACTCTTATTTCCTCTGTAAGTCCTAAATGCATAGTGTCTCTCAACATTAATAGTGACAAAAAATGTTTCCTAATATCTTTTGGCTGTAAACAAACTTGTAGGATGCTGAGACTAGTGATAGATACACACTCTCATTTTTATGAGTTTAATTAATTATTTAACTTAAATTAATTTTCAGAGATGAGGGTTAGATGTTGCTGTTGTTTTGTAACTTTTAGGATGAAAGGCATAAATATCTGAGAAAAAGTGTGAAAATGGGAACAGTTTCACACTTTGAAAGCATGACTGTGGTGAAAAGAGCAGCAAAATTCATGGACCTTGGAAAGATGAAGGTGTGGACTTGGATGTCTTCTCATGTTCTATCACAGGGAACACTTTCTTGACAAATGCATTTAACCTTTCTGGTCTTGTTTTCCCTTGCCTAAATTTGGGATAAAATTATATAGGAATCACAGTAAGGATCTTGAAATATCTTTGCTGCAGACCAGTTTAGAGTGTGAAGTGTTGTGGACACCTCATGTCTCAGGTGGAATTGCATTGCTGTGTGCATCTCTCTGAGTCAGCCCTACTGAGCTGGCTGCCTCTTGGCTCATGCTGGACCGGCCTCTGGCCATTCTGGCTGCTGAGTCTGTGGCTGAACATCACAGAGCTTCAGCCACTCTCCAGAGCCTTTCTGGATCATCTACTGTGCCTTGAAGGAAGGATTTTACTAGAAGCTAGATTTTAGAAATGAAGAAGAAGTAGGTTATCTTATCCAGCATTTGGCAGATTTTCTTTGCCAAGTGCAGGTGCAATAACTAATTCATTGTCTTTTCAGCTCAGGATTGTCATATTCAGGTTCTGTTAAGGTTTCTGAGGGAAAAAGATTTCAAATCCTTGTGTCTTTCTGACTGCCGCATCAGTGCCACTTTTGATTTTTTTAGTTCCTTACTCAGACACACTTTACCCCCCACTGCTTTCCATGCTTGTCCTCTTTTCAGGTTAGAAAAGAGGAGTCACAGATCCAAAATCTTGTTTCCAAATTCCTCAATCTCTTTTTTAATGATTCTGAGCTAACCATGGAGCAATTTGCTTCCTGTATGGGCTTGACAGTGCTAGACTAGCAATCTTACCCTTTTACTTTACCAAGAAATCATTTTTGTCAACTGCAATGAATGCAAAACAGGATGCCAGTGAATTCTGCCATCCATCATGCAAAGCATTTGAGACTGTGCATAACTACTTTTCAGCAAAGGCTTGATTTCTGCTGTTTATAAAGACTCCCTGGTGCTTGTGAGAAGAATAGCAGTGGTATAAAATGGTTTATAAGTGATTTGAATACTCCTTCCCCATCCAAGTAATTGGATTTTAAAAAATTTCATGGAGTGGAGCAGCTTCCGAGACAACAACTCTTTTCTTATTACTATCAACAAGCGGTAGCTGAGAGATGCTTGGTGTTTTCCCTCCTTGGTAATACAGTTTAATGCATAGAAATTAATCATGTTTTATAAAAGCTGATGGGCAACACTGGTTTTTACAAGTGGCTGTTTCATTAGCTGAGATATTATTATTGATTGATTAGAGGTAGAGCCAAAGTAGATCTATTTACTTTATCACTGGATTGCTTATAATACATAGCAGCCACTGCTGCCAATTTGTTTATTGTGGAATATGTTTATTATGGAATTTGTTTCATATGACTTTATTAAAGAGGAGGATTATGGATTTATGTGGTTAGGTTTACCTAATGATATTAGTGTATAAAGCAAGAGACGCAGTATGTGTTTGTGTGTGCAAAACAAGTTTTCTGTCAATGGCATAAAGAACCTTGTGACTCTCTTGTTCTGAAGGCTTAAATGTATCTGCAATCACATCTGCAGTGCTAGGTAAGCCTTATTCCTCTCGATCCTGACTTGTCCTGGCTGCTGATTCAAATCACACCTACAATTAAACAAAGTGCCTCAAAAGCATACTGATAAAAACTGGCAGCATTATTTCTGCCTGGGCTGATAAACAGTACTTGACTTTCCCTAAACCGTTCTGCCACCCACCTTCCTTCAGCTCTAAGTGGGATGTCATGGCAAAATGACAAACGTTCGCTGTTTAATTCTTCTTCAAGATGAGCTGCTTCATGTTTCCTTCTGAGGGAAAAGCAAAACTCTTAAGTATGATAACTCCTTTAGGTTTTCTACACTCACAAAAGAAAACCAAAACCCCTCAGTATTTTATAATCTTCTCTTTGAAAATGGTGGTGTTGTGGTACATGTTATACCACATCCATAGCTCTCCTGGGTGAAATCTTCGCTTATAGGTTTCTAGATCATGAAGCAAGCCACACAGTTTGTGCAATATTTGTGCTATAGGAATATATGACATTGCAAGGGATGTTATAATTTTTCTACAGTGTATTTGGATATGGGATTTGTAACAAATAGTTGAACCAAATTTTGTTTGCATAGTCCAGCTGTTTAGAAGGTAGTTTATGTGAGCAGAGCCTCTCTGCATTTTTGTGGGATTTTTTTCATAGATCAGATGAGAACAGGCAGCTTTTTCCTTTGCACATGCCTCCTATTCTCATTCCTGACCTCGTTCCATGGGACCAGGGATCTTGTTATCAGGCTTTTCATATTTCCTAATCCTTGTGTGTTGAACAAAGCAAATCTTTCTCCTGTAGTCCTCATGGATAACCTCTCTAGCAAATTCTTCTCAGAGATTGTTAAATATCTGGAGTGTGAAATTGTGTGGAGACATTTGAAACAGAAATGGAAAGGTAAACTCGGCTCATGCATTATTGTAACATGTTACGTGATTAAACTGTTTGATGTCTGTAATAGGGAGCAAGGTAAACTTCAGATTAAGACCAGAATTTTATGACTGTTAAAACCAAGCAATTAGACAAGAAAATGTGGAATATTCCTTTGGAAAGACATCAGTCGTGTTAACTACATGCAAGTTTTTTGTTTGTGTTTTTTGTCCGTACAATCACAGCATTGCAAAAGTCCATTAATCAGAAATTTATTTTTGTACCATGCTTTACTTTCAGTGTCTAGGGTTTTTTAAAGATTTTTTTTCTTGGTGTTTTGGACTTTCTTTCTGTTTAAGTCTTAATCTGTCCCTTATCCCTATTTTCTGTTCCTGTTTCTAGGACAGTTTTCCTTGTCTCTGCACACACCAATGCCATTTCTGGCTTTGAAAGTGAATAATAGGTATCTATTCTCTGACTACAACTTTATCAGCAGCTATAGCTGATATCTCAGGGTGATACCATAAGCCTTTAATTGTTGGTAAGTAAGTAATGTAGGACTTTGCCTTGGTCAAAATACCTAGCATCTACTGTATATTTCTCATCTAGTAGGGTTTTACAGTGTCAGTGACCTAATATGTTTTTGAAAATTCAAAATATTAGTAACCTTTAGCTTTCAAAAATTAGAAACATTTAGTGTAATACAAGTGTTCAATCTAGAAAGCAGATATAGAAAGATTATAAGAAAGAAAATTTAAGCTTCTCATCTTTTCTGGAAAATAGAGTTCTTTTTTCTGTAATCTTCCTGAAGCTCCTCTGCTTTATGTAATTTTTTTTTTAAATAACTGTCCATGTTTCAAAGGTTACTTGAATGAGTATTTTTTCCATGTATAAATTACCCTTCAGGTAGCTTGCACACCTTTAAACATCATGTGGGTTATTCATTATTTTTGGTAACTCTCACCAGCGAGATAGCAATTGTTATAGAGTACTGGAGAGAGAGGAGAAAGAGAAATACCAGAGCACTAATTTCATCATAATATTTTCACATGCATATAAATCACAGTCCTGAGGAACCAGGAACAGTTCTTTAGTTTGGAGAGGCTTTTCTTTTTTTTTTTTCTTTTCTTTTTCAGAAATAAACACAGTTTACCCACATGAAAACACAATAAATCCTTAAGCTTTCTGTGCTGAATTTCATCAGCCTTCTAACCTGAACTGTCTGACCTCATAAAAATATTTTCCTCCCTGATTTTTTTTTTTTTTTGCCCTATGCTTTGCCCTGTAGCCTTATCTCCATGTCCAAATTAATTTTGGGCATGTTCGCAGAGCTGATTGCAGGCAGAATGGAACTTTGTTCCCTCGGGGAGCCAGCTGGCTCGGGGCCAGCTCTGGCCACGTTGCAGTGCCTGAGAGGATGAGCTGTGCTTCTCAGCAAGTCCCATTAAATGCATCCGAGCACCAGGCAGGCAGGGTCACGTCTTGCAGCTCGGAGACAGCTTGTGCCTGCCCAGCTCCGAGCATCGGCAAGGACAGCTCATGCCTGGGTGTCATTCCCTGGGCAGAAAGACTTTATCTGTGCACAGTCTCCCTCCTTCTGGACGCTCAAACAGTTAATAATCTTCTCTACTTATCTGTGGTAGCTGCTATTTGAACCCCTTTCTCATATTGTAATGTTTGCCTTTTACTGGGGTTTCTTTTTGGCTTACCTTATCGCACATCACTGAAACCTTTCAATATGGCTTATCATGTGCTTTGATAATTAAAACTCATGTTCTGTTTTAACTTTTCTGCTTTTAGCTCCCTGGCGCTGGGAGGCTTAGACTCATCCTTAGTAGGCAATGTATTATTTTGTGCTTTTTTCCGTGGTCTCTTCTCCACATTTATGATGCACCTTTCTACCCTTCAGAAAAGCCTTGGCCATCTCTGTCTCCTAGCGAGCTAAAGTGACGACATTTCACAACACTGAAGATCATGTCCCCTTTCCCATATTCTGTGTAGTGCCCACACTGCCTTCACCACCAAAGTGCAAATTCCAGTAAAAGTTAAATGTGTTATTTCAAATAAATGCTGAAAACAGTACACTGGTCATGCATAACTTTTCATTTATGTATGAAGCAACAAAGTCCTCCTCTAACACCACTAACATATTGTTGAGGATATATAGTATTTGCTCATAGCCTGTTGTGCAAAAAATGCTGAAAGCAATTTTTGTGATTTTTCTCTAAATCAGAGGATGGAATTTATTTTTTAATCTCAACTGGGATGGGAGTATATGTAATTTGTCAAGAGAAATTCTAAGTATGCACAAGGAGCTTTAATATG
Organism: Origma solitaria; assembly: GCA_013397895.1. NCBI lineage: Eukaryota > Metazoa > Chordata > Aves > Passeriformes > Acanthizidae > Origma > Origma solitaria. Next base: position 3,538,925 of record VZRL01003241.1, read on the forward strand.
GATTTTGCAGCAAGTATGCCTACAACTGGAAGAGTTTGGGCTGAAGTGCTGCCTGAGCAGATATGGTTTCTATGTATTTAGTAACCCACACTATATACTTTTCCCAGAAGCTCAGCTTGTACCTGTGAGCAAAGGTTAACCTTCCTGTTAGGGAAATGATGTAGCTGTGCTTTTCTTATTGGGCGTCTCTGGAGATATATTTCATGCCTCTAAGGAAGGCCTGTTCTCCTTTCCTGGGCTTATAAACTGTATATTTCAATGATGGTGACTTTTTACTTTATATGCATCACACTACTGAATTAATTTTATAGTTGCTTCTCCAAAATGTGCTGAGTACTGCAATTCATTCTTTAGGAGTTCTTCTTCTTTCCATTTGTGCCTATATGTGCTTCTATTGGCCATTTTGGATTCAGTGGCGCTGTGAAGGAATGGTTGACCAGAGAATTACTTATTGTTGCTCCCTTACAAAGTACAAAACAGTTTGCAAGAAGCACATCTTAGCCTTTGAAGTTAGCTTGTGATCGTTCTTTTTTTATCCTTTAGCTTCTTGCTGTTGCTTGCTAAATAGCAAGTTCTGAAATGCTTCTGTTAAAGTTGATGTGTTAATGTTACAATACCGAGAGATTTTTCCCAATAGATATTTAATTTGACAATTGGTGTGAATGTGTGACCCTTCAGCCCTGTTGGTTTCCAGATTAACATTAAAACAATTTTGAAGGGAAGTGGGCAGCAAAGAGTTTTCCATTTTTGCAGCTGGGAGATTTTTGAGAAAAAACAATAAGAAACAGAGTAAAGAAGAAGGTTTTCCTGAAGAAGCACCTGTGTTTTGAAATACCACTCAAACCAGTTCACACACTGAATGAGTTTCATTCAACTACTCAAATATTACATAATTCTCTGTATCTGTGTGTGTGTATGTATATATATATATATAGATCAGTCACTCAGTCACAGAATATTCTGAGTTGGAAGGGACCCACAGGGATCATGGAGCCCAGCTCTCAAGTGAATGGCCTGTATGGAGATGATGTGCTCTGTAAAAAGTGCTATAATAATTTACATTTTAACAAAAAGTTGCTATTGTAAAAATGAAGTTATTTGTATGAAAAATGCCTACACAGTCGTGATCTCTTCATTTGTTAGAAATGAATTCTTTTAACAATACATTTAGTGCAGTTTTATTAAGCATAGTGTTGAAGTACTTTTTGGCATTTTATTGTCTTTCCCTTAAAAAAGCCCCACATTTTAAATCACAACTGGTAAACAATTATTAAAAAGTATACTTTGGTATCTTTGTGAAAATTTTTAGTGGCATTTTTAAACAAACAAATAACTCCTAAAAAAGAATATTGAATATTAATCTGTACTAATGAAAACTCTAAGAAATCAAGAACTGAATGAACCTCAAAGGATCTTCTGTCTTTATGCCTTCTAAAAGTGATTTTCCAGGACATGTGAGAGGTGTATTTCTAGGGAAGATGTAAAAGACAACCGCACTACCTAGCTTTGTGGGTTTTGTTCCCCTAACTTTGAGAACAAAAAGAGCACATTATTTTTCTTTTTCAATGTTGTTCTGACACTAGTGCGATAAACAGGTGTACAAATGTAATTTTCCATTTTGATGTCTATTTCTAAAATATCAAGTTAACAGTATAATAGATCTACCAGAAATATGAATTGATTCTGAAAACCAGTATCAATCCAAGGACTGTATAATGCTTGCATTGTCTAACTTGAGTTTCCTACTTCTTTGTTTTATCCATAGACACCCTATTTTTGGCCATCAAATTGTTGGGAGCCGGAAAACACAGACTATGGTCAGTGTAGAAATATTTCCTATTTCTTTTGGAAATTATGCATTATATTAATGAACACATCATTGCGGTCTGTCTTGTTTCACCATCCCACTGTTTAAAACAGAATTATATGTCATGTAATTCCTGTGCTAGAGCTGCTAATATTGAAATGAATGTGTTATTACCTTTTTTGAAGTTTATCAGAAGTTTGTCTAAGTCATATTTTGGAGTGGATTTGAGGAGAAAAAAAAACAACCCAAACCTCAAAATTCAAGACTCATCAAACCTTGCCATTTACATCCTCTGTTTGCTCCAGCAAGTGTAATTATTTACAGTGAGAAAATCTCAGTGAAGCAGAGAACACTTTGTTGATGGTTGTGCAGTGGTTATGATCAGATTGAGACCCAGTAGTGCCTAGTTTAGAGCTCTCATTTCTGATATATACCATGTGGAAAATTACTTATTGTGGAAACTAATATACTTCTAATATAAACTATATTGGAAAATACCTTGTTTATTTGCCTGTGTCTTGGGGATTTATTAATAAATTATGTATTATAACTGCTGATGTGTGCTTTGACAGCAAAATCTGGTGATAATAGGTAGTAACGTATTAGGAAAAAATCTCATTAAAAATTATATTAAAGTTAGGTGCCTCTGTACATCAAATAGTGACCTATTTTTAAAAGAAAGTGGGTCTATGAGCAGCCTCCTGTTCATTCTAATCCAAACTGTAAGTACTGAGCCCATCTGAAGACTAGGTCAGTTATTTAGGTGACTTAGCATGTGCATGATAGATTACATTTTCAAAACCTCACACCATGAAAGTGTCTTTCTACAGTTTTTTGGAAATTCAGGTGGGTGTTCACTTGCAATTTGGATTCTACGCCCTTGGGAGCCAAAGTGTTCAGGGATGGATGGTTCCAGTAGGTGCTTCCTTCGTTTTTGCAGCAGACACAGTTTAATTTCAAATAGATTTGCCAAATAAAGCTATTTTAAGCTGAGACTCTCAGAAGAGCTGAGTGTCTTCAGGGTAGAGTTTGAAAATGTGACAGTTTCCTTATCCAAAAGGAATAGAAAAATGTTCCATTTTTTGCTGATATTTGTAGATATACAGTAAATAGTTATTGAAAGCTCCCAAGGAGGAGGGATTCTTACCACATGCGTGTGTTTAGCCAGTCTATACGAGGAAATTAATCACTGAAGGAAAAATGACTGATCTACCATTTATTACTTCAGTATAGTCTCCCAATATGTTAAAGACCAGCAAGTAATTTACTGTGGTTTAAGAGACATTGAGTTGTTCAACTATAATGTATATCACATTATGAGGGCGATTTTAATAAATAATTATATGCTTAACATATAATGAACTTCAGATCAGGCTGAGAAAGTTTCTGTTAATATCCTTTAGCCTAAAGTGGGAGACATGAACTTCCAGTCACAGCTGATCAGTGGATTGGTCAATGAATTATGAACTTCAGTAAATAAAAATCTTGTATAATCAGTCCAGGTTTTGCATGCCAGGAGCATAGAATTAAACTTGGAATCAGTCTTCATCATGCAGAGAGGTGCCTTTGTTGAATGATAAATGTACTCATTTGAGAGCTTTTTAGATTTAAATATGTTCCACTTGCTGAATTTAAGCTCTTTTGTTGCAGAGGGCAGAAGGAAGGGGAAGCAAACCCTCCAAACTATCTTATTGCTCCTTCCATGTGGTGACCCAAAAGTGCAATCCTGTAAGAAAAACACTCAGCTTCCCCACGCAACAGGGCCAGAGCATTGCACTGGAGCTACCACAGGTGGCTGTGTGTCACCAGAACAGGATGGCGCTAGAGCATTTGCAGGAAAAGAAAGTTTTAAGGCACCTTTTCAATACTGTTCTTATTAGTTTAGCATTTTCTGAGTCCCAGAAATTAACATTTGCCTTGTAAACAATGGTGGTCAGAAGAACACAGAAAAAGTCAAAATATTTAATAGACGTATTTAAGAAAGCAAAAAAAAATCTAAAGTAGGTTTGAAACATTTTGGGAATATTAAAGGATAAATTTCACCTCAAATATATACCAAATAGGTTCTGCAGATTTGCACAATAGTAAATAGAATTTATGTTTTTACAGATACGCAAATGCATTCCATACTTATCATGAATTGTGGTGCTATGCAGTGCTACCAATTTCATGGACTTGTCCTGAACAAGCTTGAAACTGTGTCCTCTAAAACTAATGACTGTGGCAGGCATTAGAAGTCTCTCAAGACACCGAAAAGTAAACACTCTCTGTAATCTTTCTTTATCAAAGTTATTAACAAGGCAAACGGCTTTCTTTGGAAAACTACCACTTTGAAAATACACTAGAATTTTATTTTAATTTAAAAATTAATCCCAGCCATTTGTCATTATTTGCCATTGCTGGGCTACTGTCCAGAATGCAGCATACTGCCAGGAAAATAATTTATCTTAAATGAGAAATTAAATGGGATTGAGATATTGTGTATTAGTTTATTACCAGAACTAACTAAGAAACAAATACTCCTTACATATTTGTATAATATGTTAATATCTTTTTTAAAATATAACTTGATCTATGTGAGCTTGTAATATCAAATATTTGCCTTAAAATAATATTTTTCTGTAGAAAGTATGATTAAAAAAGACGTGCAGACAGAATCTTCCAAAACATCAAAAAAAACCAAACACATTCTCATAATGCTGTAGTGCAGTGCTATGTCATAGTGACAGCAAGGGAGCTTGGATCAATTTAATTTATCTCAAAATGGAATATAGCCTTTTGATTGTAATTTCCAAAGTATTGAATATGATCATTGTGAGGTTACTGAGAAACTGCTAATTTTCACAAAGTGCTGAAACCTCCTTTTTCTTGAAAATCATGCTTTAAGAGTTGTCAAGAGAGATTCCTCAAACTGCAAATAATTTTTACAAAGGCAGGTCCTTAAGTTTCATCTGTTGAAGACCCGTTTTAATGCCATATGTCTTGGATTCCACCCAGACAGGACATGTTGTTCCATGTAGAATCCCGTGGGTTTTAGTGAGATTATGTGAGTGAAAATAAGTAGTAATAATAATAATAATAATAATAATAATAAATACTGTTATTAAGGCCAGTGTAGTTCAAATGACTTTGTTTTTCCTGTTTCTCCTTAACTTTGTGAGTTAAATCATGTTCCTGAATTATGATTTGGTTTTGTGGCAAACGGAATTGGATCTCAATTCAGAAAAACTGGCTCTTGAAATGAACAGAGCTAGTGGCTGAGCATGTGACCTACTTGTAATTATCTTGTCTTTTCTTACAGATATAATTTTGTAACTGACAGATTTCTTTTTCTGGCATATTATAAACTGGTCATGTCATTAAGACATAATTAAATATGGAGGTTTGTTAAGACAATTGCATCCCAGAAAGGGGAAATATAAGGCCACATGAAATTATTATTCCACGTGCATTTGGTCTCAGGTCCCATAGAGCCTGTCAGGTTCTCTTGTAGGCTTAGTGACTCACAGCTGTTGCAAATTTAAGACATTTAGTCAATTACTGTTCTCTTTCTTGAATAAGCAAAAATTATGAAAGTTTAAGAAAAATTTCCATTCACAACAAAATAGCAGTTATTTGCTTTATTATTTTTTTTATTCCTTAGGTTTAATTTAACATAGTTGTGACAATGTAAGAGGCTTATAAGATTTTCAAATCTGTAAAGTATGAAGAATTAGTAATTTTTCCTCATTTTCTCTAGTGAACTTTTGCTGATGGTTAGACTCAAAAGTATCTGTGACATATCAGACTTTTTCTTACAGTTAAATTCATATTAAAAAAAAGAAATATGCTCAAAGGAAAGAATAAAATTTAGAAAGTGCCACAGTCACTTACAGTCTTAAGGAGGTTTGGACTCATACTAGAAGAGTCAACTGCATCTGTATAGTTGCAGCAGGATATTGTTTGAGCCTTGTAATTTTATTTGTGTGCATTTCTCTCCAATGAGTTAAATGTGGAGAAGGGCTGCAGAATGTTGGTAAATTATGGAGAACACAGTAAATAACTGATAATGCAACAGGAGTTTAAGAGCACTTGACCATGTGATCTTTAAAAGATACTAAATGAGACCATTTTTCTGTGTACTCAAAGCAAATTCTTAAATTCTGCTGCTGTGAAGAAGGACAAGTTTGAAAATGTAACCTATTTTCAGAAGCCTGCCAGGTAAAGTCATGTACTACAAAGGCAATCGCCTAGGAAATTAGGGCAATCATGGGAGTTGGGGGAAGTCTTAATTAATTGCTCCCTTGAAAAGTGTAAGATACCTGTCTGGATAAATGCTGCAGTTCTTCAGATAGTCATGACTTTGTTATCTAGCCTGCGCTACAGTAAAATGAGGTAGCCGTTTATTTTTGCTGAGTCAAAGCTGTTGTTTCATTGTTGTTCTCCAGCATTTTTAAGAAAGCGCAAGTCTTTCCTTATTAAATTTACTTGATAATCAGCTAACAAGTCAGTCTGAACCAAACTTCCTTCCTAATGATACTTCCTTATTGCTTAAAAGTAAACTGATAGAGACCTCTCTGTGTTCTGCCTCTGCTGCTGTGTCCTGAACAAGAGCCACTTCCCTTGTCTCATTTCCCTCTTCTCTCCCAAACTTGCAGTAGTGTTAAAACAAACATAGTGCAACAAAAGTAACTGCCAACATGTTTGTCACATGTTGAAAATTTTCGTATAATTTTCTCTTTAGAGTTTATTGCCTACTTATTTTACATGCCTAGCTTCAAATCCCTCTATGAAAATTTGATTAGTCTGGGAATTTTCTCTCTCATTTGTCTTTCCGTACCCTTTACCATAGAGGGACTGGAAGGAGAACTGTACAGAGAATGCATTAGTTATTTTCTTTGCCCAAATGCACAGGAAGGATTTCCTTGGCAACAGCTTATTAGCAAGCGATTTGTGTTTGAGAAATTCTGATCCCTTTTGCTTACCTGAACTCTGCTGGAACACTGTGTGTGCTCTGCATCTCTGGAAACCAACCCGTAACTATGAGTCAATAGCTTGGGGCAAAACTGGTAGCAGAGAAGCACTTTTGATACAAATTGTCATATATAAATAAAAAATTATTTGTTAAAATTCATGCCATGAGAATTTAACAAGAAAGTGTAGATAGTTTCTGGAGAGCTCTGCCATTCTATAATCTCAGATCTTGATTCTCAGTTCCCATTTTCTCAACAGCTAATGTCAGAGTATATCATCAAGGATTCCTGCAAGCATTTCTTTTAAGTTCTTAATAGAGATCCCCACATTAAGGACCTTGTTTCTCAAAATTTTTTTGATTTCTAGGTGTAGTACAAAACAGACTTTTCCCACCAGAACTCAAGTTACTAAATTGTTGCTAAGACTAGGTTATGACCCCTTAAGTGAATGACTTGCCTTTAGGAAGCTACGTATACAGAATATGTTGACTAAGATCTTGGTGGCAGGGCTAAGTGAGCAGTACAGTCTACCAAGAATAACAGCCCCTCAAGAAAAATGTGGCTGGTGACAGTGCTTGCTATGCATAAAATTTGATGTGGAAAGAACCGAATCAAATGAGCTTTAGGAAAGACACTTACATTAGCAGAAAGGTGGAAGAGATGACCTACAGTATTTTTTGCACCCTGAATTCATATACCATTATATTTCTCTGCAGAAATATATTGTTCACTCATTAGAAGCTATTGCTGGCAAATAAACGATGAAATGCAAGTCTTACTTCAACAAGCATGGCCTGAATTTTGTTCTAATCCTTTTTAATTCTGACATTGACAAACCACAGCAATGAGGGCTCTGTAAGCAGGAGGCATTTCCTGATAATGCTTTCCAGTCGTCCCACCACTTCAGAATTTTGTGCTTACCTGAAATATTCTTTCCATAAATTGGTAACTTATTCCCGTAATATGAGGAGCATGGAAAATGTGTTTGTCCAATGCATTTGTATGCACACATAAGCAAGGGTAACTGATCCAAGTAGCTGTTTCTGCAGTACTGTTTTAAAAGCCTTGATAATCTGCATCTAAGTCCCCTATAAATAGAAAGAAAATTCCGTATCAGAATTCTGAGATTCATAGTCATAACTTGGAATTTTCAGAACTGGTTTCAAGTTACTATGTTGAGTAAACTAAATAGGTTTCATAGAATATCATGAGTTGGAAGGGATCATTGGGATCATTCCAGGGATCACAGGGATCATTGAAGTCCAGCTCCTGGCTTTGCACAGGACACCCCAAGAACCACATCATGTGCCTGAGAGTGTTGTCCAAACACTGCTTGAACTCTGTCAGGCTGGTGCTGTGACCACTTCCCTGGGAGCCTGTTCCAGTGCCCAGCCTCCCTCTGGGTGAAGAACTGTTTTCTAATATCCAACCTAAACCTCCCTGGACACAGCTTTAGGCCGTGTCACAGGTCACTGCAGAGAAGAGATCAGTGCCTGCCCCTCCTCTTCTCCTGACAAGAAAGCAGTAGACTGTAACGAGATTTCCCCTAAGTCTTCTCTTTTCTAGGCTGGAAAGCCAAGGGATCTCAGCCCTCCTCATATGACTTCCCCCGTCCCATCCCCACGAGTGTCCCAGATTAGAAAGGTGTGGAAGAAGTTGGTGTGCTGCGGTGATCACCATGGTGTGTCTTCTCCAGCACCGCTGTCACTGGAACGCTGGGCGCTGTGGCTCTTTGGATGCTAACCCTGATGGAACCTTGGTGCTGAGGTCCCCATCACTGTGAGTGGTCTAGGCGAGAAGGGTGTGGAGGCAGCACTCTGACGTGCTCTACTTTGCATGCCTTTTCCAGCCCCATTGTCCCTGGAAATGCAGGCTTTCTGACTCTCTGAAAATGTAATCATAATGGCAGTTGAAAGCACTACGATAATATCAAGAAGCATGAAATAATTCAATGGGTGCAATTTTAAATCGTATTTGACAACTGGATATTCTTTGTGTGATCCTATAGTTCATGTAGCTTGGGTGACCTTTCTTCCACACCTATTTTTGTCACCCCGCATGATTTTCCAAGACCATAATCATCTGAGGACTTCTGTATGTTGAAGATGAATTCGCCTTTTTCAAATTCTGGAACTCTTTGGTAGTTTGAAATTTGGTTTCTTTCTAGCCCTCAGTTTTTGTAAGAAAGTCCTCTGCTTGTGTAAATCTATAATCAAATTGCTTTCTTGAGGTGTTATAGGAAATAAAAAGGTCAAAGAGTATAGAGTAGAGAAGTGTAGAGGTATAGAGTAGACGAGTGTTTCATAAGTTAAGGTTTTGACAGTTTGGCAGTTTAATGTACATAAATCATCATAATCTTCCTTCTAACTTAATGTTATTAGAATTTACTCAAGAGTGTGGTTCTTTTATAGATACACAAGGCTCTGAGGTGACCTATTTGTCCACCCCAGAATTGTAATAATTTTTTAAGACTAAATGAAACTCAATAGCTGTTGCAAAGGACTTTTTTTCTTTCTACTGACTAAAAGCAGAGGTGACCTAAAGATGGTGTGAAATAGCCCTAAAAATCCCAGTGTTTAAATAAGATATTTAATTTCATGCTTTACATCCTGCAGTCATGTTTTGTGCTGATTGTCCTGTAATTCTCCATCTGAAGCAGGCACTTGCATATAGAGGGAGAACTGTCTGCCTGCAGGGCACTTTGAAACCCTTAGACCTTGCAGAATTCTCTATTTCCTTTGCTCTTTAGATATGGACTAGGCTTATACACATTGACTCTGAAAAGAGGATTTTGCCTCAGAGAGTACATAAATTTAACCTGGCATCAGTGCATCAGTGGAAATAATGAGTGTTCACTGAAAGCATGCCCACCATCTGGGGTGAATCAAGCTGTGACACCGCTGGCCCTGGGACACTTATGTAAGGAGCTTGTGTTCATGGTGGTGGGTGTGTAGGTGGCATAATTTGTGGGCTTCAGAAGTCCAGTTGAACTTCCATTGAATTTAGCTGTGGCCTTTTCTGCACTGTGGCAAAACAGAAGATTTAGCCCCTGTTAGCAACAAGATAAAATTCTCCAGTGTGAGTTTTGGTGAAAGTTCTGGTGGTTTGGGTTTTTTTTTGTTTGTTTTTGGTTGTTTTTTTGGTGGGTTTTTTTTGTTTGTTTGTTTGGGGTTTTTTTGTTTTTTTGTTTTGTTTTTTTTTTATTTTTGTTTTCTTTGTTGTTGGGTTTTTTTGAGGGGGTGGTTATTTTTTTGGTTTTGTTTGTTGTTTTTAAATTTTTTATGTTTGTTTGTTTGGGTTTTTGTTTGTTTGGTTTTGGTTTTTTGAGTAATTGTGTATAATATAAGGTGTGCTAAGTCCAGTTTCTAGAGTCTAGAATGAAACCTGTCATAAACTCTATGATCTTATCTGAAGAAAAAATCTATAGCGGTTTCTTAGGAGCTTTCAAGCGCAAGTGAACGGTCAAGAAGAGGGAACAAAGGTAGCTAACCATGAAAATGGTTTTTTTAGGTGTAACAGTTTAAAAACTTGCAAGAGGGAAAAAACTTGCAAGAGGGAAAACACAGAAATCCTCTTTATGCAACTCTGGCTTTGCAGTCTCACTTGAAACTCTCAGATTTGCTCTTATTTTGTGAATGCCTGAACAGAATTTTCAAGAGTCCGTAGACTGTATTTACTGCACAGCTACTGAAGTGTGTTTCTCTTAATGCTGGTTTGTTGTTCAAATACCTATTTATAAACATCACTGACCATCTTTCATTATGAAACATTACAAATTAATATGGCCTTTAAAATTATTGGCAAATCTGTTTTCTCATGGTAATCAGTCACTTCTAAAGCACAAGCCATAGCATCTAATATATAATTCAGTTTAGCAGAGGCAATTATGTTGATTGCAAAATCCATCAGAATCCACTGTCTCTAAAAATAAGAGTGCATAAGGCAGTCCATATTTAGCAAATTGAGGTTATTAATCAGACCCTGTTCCTTGCATATCATTCATCCCCATGGTGAGCATTTTCTAGCACCCTTGTCAGAGGGTGGCAAGAGCAGGCAGCCCTGCAAGGGAAAGTAAGCAAAAGGACTTAGGTTGGCAACAGTGCAGGCAGGAGCAAAGTAGAGCATTGAGTCAGAGTAGGAATGTCCTCCAGCACTATTTTCTTCTGCACTAGTGGATGTGCTGTACTTCCCACAATATTAAATCTTCCTTGGGCATATTCTGCCTTATGGCACATTGGAACATTTCTGACATAAGGAATCCAAGCCACAGGTGTTATAACTGTTTGGCTTCTGAAGGGGAATGGATCTGAATATTTCAGATTTAAAAAAAAAAATTCTGAAGGATGAACATGATTTTTTGAGTCTTGGCCAAGTTATGCTCATAATGAAAACCAAACATTCTTATATGGACTATTTGCTATGGATTGGGAGCAAAGAGGGTAATTAAAAGAATCCTGCAGGGAAAATAAATGCAGTAGAGTTACACAGTGATGACACAGTATTAAATTAATAATGTGTCAAGCTAATTCTTCTCCTGGTGACCTGGTGGTTGTTTCTCCAGTGTTGAAATCTCAGTAATTGGAAGATACCTTTTTGATGAAACTTATCCTGACAGAAAGATGAGCAGTCAGCCACCTCTGCAACATCAATTTTCGTAGGAGGTAGCAGGAAATATAATCCCAGAATTTACCCACAATGGGACTCCGGGAAGAGCTAAACTAACTAAAAGTTCCTGTATTGAGACTAGAGAATCTGGTTTAAAAGTCCTGATCAAGTGCAGGAACAGGGAGCTTGTTTTGTTTCTGTTCAGGTAGTACTAGATTGGTAGACAAAATTTGACTCCTGGAATTCTCAGAACTGTCTACACATTTATTTTGAGTATGTATTTTATTGCTAATATTTACAAGGGGTTGAGGTATTTTTAAAAATTATTTCAATGAAATAACCAGATTTGAAGGAAAAGAGGAAAATATTTCACTGTAAAAGAAGCTGAATGATAAAGACCATCTGTCTCCTCAAGAATCTCTTACCAATGTACGGATTGTGAATGCAGCCTAGGTACAAAAGTTCCACGATTCATCCCCTCATCTTTTTGTGACATTTCAACATGCGTGCCCAATTCATTAGTGTAATTGTATAATAATATTAAAATGCATGAAAGCTATAGAAGCTATCTGTCTGCTGTGTGTGACATGGATACATATCTGTCCCTGTAGATTTTGTAGATGCAGAAACTGCTTTGGAACCAGCGGTTATATGGGGGTTCAGGGAATAGAGAAAGGGACCATGGCTTCCTATGAGAATGGAAAGTAAGATGTTATGGAAGAAAATAGACCAACTAACACACAAAATAAGTGGAGGGGAAGAAAAGACAAAAATTGCATTAAAATATAACTTCATTTTACATCAACTAATACCTACAACTGCAGGTAGAAGTGCTTGTAATCAATTCAACTAATAAAACATTCACTGGAGTGGGTTTGCATGCATTTGCAGGTGACTTATCAGGAATAAATATTTCCATGGAATCTTAAATTATATTTGATTGGACTACCTTAATACTCAAACCTGTATCTACAGTGAGCACCTCCTTCTTCCTGGTTAGGAAGTATTAAGTTCCCATGTGAAGTTATTTCACATGGAGGCTTTCCTTCTGTAGTAGTCAAGCTGGCAGTCAGGGAGCAGGCACATTTCTAAGCACACCCAGTAACTGTGAGCTCTTTTTGCTCATTGTAGATACAACAGATAAGGTTTTCTTACCTACACTAATCAAAAGATTCCTCCATCTCACCCATGAGCGATGCTCTGAAGTAATGAAGTGGGTAAATATTGCACAATTAGGAAGTGTGCTGCACTCATGGTCTCACTGCTGGGGGACACTGTAAAATATTCCAAGTTGTTTGTGAAGTATTTGCTGCTAAATAAAATCTACTGAAAATGTACCTCAGCACTTTATTACAAAAGATTCTGCTCTGTCTGAATGAAGTGGAGGCAGAACATGTCTCCTGAAGGATTTTTGGATTTAGAAAACAAATGAAAGAATATTTTTTCTCATATCTATTAGATGACACACTTTTTATCATTTTTTGGTCTCATATTATTTTCTGGTTTAAATATTGGTTATAGCAGACTAATCTGTATGAGACATGAATTTTATCTGGAATAATTTTTTAGCTAAAATCTTCTTAGGCTGAAAGTTTGTGTTTTCTAAATATAGAGTAAAAATAAATAAAAGCATGTATTCATGTTCTTAAAAACCTGTATGACTAATACAGGAGCAGGTCCCCCTAAAACTCTTACGCATTATGATTTATGCACACACAGTTTGAAAAATGTTTTTGCCATCTTTCTTTAATGTTCTAGTTCCCTGGCCATTAAAAAACCCTGACCTCAAGTACCTCATGCATTTTGCATATGATGTCTCTTGCATAAAGAAGATTTTATTATTATTTAATGAACCTCTGTATCTGATCCATCATTTCAGTTACAATAGTGGTAACATTGATCCCATATTTAAAGCTCTTTAGAACAAAGGGAGAAATCAAACCAAAAAGTGCCAGCATTAAACCATACATGAAGCCTTTATTTCTGATCTGCTCTGTTTGTGAGATAGTAGCAAATTCTGTGTTATTTTGTTCTGTTCCAGCTGTTTACCTCTGCAAGCGGACAATGCAAAACAAAGCAAGGCTAGAACTAGCAGACTATGAAGCTGTAAGTACCTGGAAAAAAGGTAATTTCTCTGCTGGGCCTAATGAGCACGTGAAATAATGTTAAGCATGAGAACTGGAGGCATTATGTGTGAAAATTTATTAGTTATCCAGTTTTTCCAGCTTGCGGGTCTAACAGTGCTCAGTAATCCTAAATCGTGATTGAGAGACGCTAGTGAAGGCCAACTGGACAAACGTTGAGATTACAGTCAATGCCTAATCTTACTCTGCTCAGATCACCATGCCAGGATCACAAATAACTTCACAAATTCCAGGTACACCACAAGTGCTTGGAAGCAGTTGTTCTCTACACATTTGAGGCTTGAACGAGGGATCTCTGACATTTCCAAAAGCACTTGATAGATGCAGAAATATAAATCTCATTCTTTATAAGTGATGCTGACACTTGAGCCTTTTCCCATCAGCTAGATGAGAGGCAAAGAGGGTCAGACTAGAGACATTCCTACTCCCTGACAGTTGTGCTGTGCCTCGGGCAAGGTAAGATAATTGGGGCCAGGAAGAGCCTGAAAAAGAGGGATTTTGATCAGCTGATGAGGATGGCATTCGATAAGGAGAGAGATGACTTGAATTCTGACTCTACTCCCAAAAAGTTCCTGAATTTTTCATGAGCTTGTCAACATAAAAATCACAAACAGCCCAGGCTCTGTGCTGAAAGCTGTCCAGCCGTGCTGCTGTGACCTGACAGCAGGATAGTCAGCCAGGCCTCTCGACACACCGAATGCTCCAGCCACAGCACCATGCTGACACACTGTGCTGCTGCTTCTGGCACAAGCTTGTTTTTCAGTGTACTGCACTGTGGGGTATGCATCATTTTATACTTACATGCCTTGGAAAATTCCCTTTCACTGTACAATCCATGAGAGCCTTTGACAAGATCTCTAGAAAGTCTTCTCTTTCTGCAGTCTTTATTTTCAGTGAGTGTGGCACAGAGGTACATTTGCAATGCATAGAAATATAGTAAAAACAACACATTTTTTCTTAAGAACACTGCATACTGTGGCTGTTTTAAGCTGGGGAGAGACTGAAAAAGCTCTGTTAGAGACAGTGGAAATGTTCCAGCATCAATGGAGGAAAGATTTTTTCAAAGATTTTATAGATTTTCTTCCTGTTATTAATAGTAGGCTGTAGGATAGATACATTTCCTCTACAGTACTGAAGGACTACAGTCTGTATTTTGAAAAATGAGGATACCTGTGGAGGTTTGATGATACTACCAAAAAATAACAGCCAATATTGTTCAGTGGAAACCATTCGTACAGATGACTGATGAAGAATTGTCATGTGGATCATCCAGTATGGAAATAACTGCTGTTATTTTTCAGTATTACATATTTTCAAAAAAAGGATGGTTCTTTGCACTGTTTCAAAATTGCTAAGTCAGCACCTTGTATATAAAAATATTTCAGAAATCCCATGTTCTGCTGAACACCCTTTTTATCAGACTTTCAAAACTAAAATAGTCAAGGCATTCAAAAGTATTCCATCTCTTTTGGTGTCAAGAAAAAACCTTATGTCAGATAACTAAGGTCCATCTACAGTGACACAAATATCATGACATGTATTACATTTTGGGGAGGGGGAGGCAAGGAGAAGAGGGAAAGATAAAGCCAGAAGCTATTAAAGAGTAAGTAACTTGCAAACTAACCCACTAAAATTGTGCTGTATTTTCAGGAGAGTTTGGCCAGGCTACAGCGAGCATTTGCTCGGAAATGGGAGTTTATTTTTATGCAAGCTGAAGCACAAGCAAAGTAAGTTCCTTTGGAGATGAGTAGTTTTCATTTTGCATGCTTTTTGAATGGGGGGAAAAGTGGTTGGACACTTTTTATGTTTAAAATTACTGTCATCAACACTGTTTCTTTTAAATATCCTGTAACATTGACAGGGTTGACAAGAAGAGAGACAAGATAGAGAGGAAGATTCTTGACAGTCAGGAACGAGCATTTTGGGATGTGCACCGTCCAGTGGTGAGTGCTGGTGGGGCCGCTGGGTCTGTGAGCAGGGCCACTGATAAATGTCAGCCTCTGGGGGGCTTTGGGGTAGCCTGGGGACAAGTAAAAGAGCAGTAGGGTGAGGGGTTGGGGCTTGCCTCCCTTTTTTTTAGGATCTAGAGTTTATATGAATCTGTTACTGTAGACTGCAAACGTGTGCAGTTCACGATTTTCAGTGAATAGATTTGTTGTGCCTGATTTCCTGAATCATAAGGTACCTGTCTCTGACTATTATCATCTCAAAGCTTTCCTGAGGTATGAGTCACACAACCAAAATTATCAGCAGAACTAAAAATACCCTTAAATAAGTCTGACTTTTTTATTTTTACAGTCTGCTTTTTTGCTTGCTAAGCCTTTCAACTTCGCTCTAGTCATGTTTCCAAGCTATTTTGAATTATATAAAGGTTAGATATCGGCTTTGAGCTGTGGGACTCACACATGGTCTAAACAAGATTTATCTGAGTTCTTTGTCAAAGTCCATCTGAAACAAAATTTTAAAAAAAAAGTTCTTCTATAGTCAACTACCTTTGAGAGCTAAAATTTTGAGAAAGAATGGCAGTTGCTACAATAATTTTTTGCTTCACTACAGAGCAGTATCTGTTTCCCTTATCTTGAGTTAAGCTTTCATTTTCTGTGTACGCAGTTTGGTATCATTACCAATGGAATCACACATGGACTATATCTTTTAGACACTTGGGAAAGCTACTTTTAGTGGGGGAAATAAAATTAGGTGATGATACATGTAGAAGAGTTGAAGGCAATGGGAAAGTTTAAATAAAAAATAATAAACTTGAACACGGTCAGCTTACATTTTTGATTATGGAACTGAAGCAGGCATAGAAGAAATGGATTTTTAGGTAGGATTTAGAATGTCAGAGAAAATAATTTGGAGTGAAGGATTCCAACCACAGGCAATAGATGCAAGAAGACTGGGACATTATTGTCTAATTGCTGACATAAAATAAGGAAGGAGGGCCGAAAGTGATTTGCCATTTGATGTGGATTGGAGCTACACATGGAATAGACACAGCGTATCTGTGGACCTGAGATGTGCAAGGTGCAGAGAGCTTTTACATTTGCTGCAGAAATGGATTTAAGGTTTTGAATCTGAGAATGAGATGTTATATTCAGGTTTGGAAGAGATGAATTGTTGAAGCTTCAAGAGAGTTAAAAGGACCAGGACAAGAGGAAATTGAATCTGATTAAGAGCTTTGGCTGAACTGTGGATAAATCTGCCTGGTCCAGCAGATGTTTTTAATCTGGCTGTAAACATACCTAGGAAATATCAGAGGCAAAAGACTGGCTTACAGTCAGCAGCGTAGGCTCCTGGCTTTAGGAGATATAAATAGATGAATGGAGAGGTTCATACTTTGGCTAACCTGCTCCTCTCAGGAGTCATTGAAATAATATTTTTGAAAACACTGTTATGAATTTACTATTATAGTAAAAGCCAGAAGCTTCTTTTGAAAAGAACAAAAGATCAAACACAAACAGACAGAAAAGAGGAAGGTGATGCTAGAGCTAATTACAATTTGTAGTGGATTTCCAAGCCCCCCCAAAGGCCTTCCAAAAACTTACAGAAATGCTGCTGCAACTCTGAAGAACTAAATTTTTAAAATTATTTTTGAAGGTAATGTTTGGATAAGAGTCTGTGTAAAATGCTTCAATTTATTTACAGTTTTTTACCTTTTTCATAAAAATTCAGAGGCTAGGGGCAGGGACAACATAGTTCAAAATCCATCCCAATGTAATTTTTTTTTACTGAAAATGAGATTTGAGGATTAAATGTTTCATTATTTTTGCTTGTTTGTTTGATTGGTTGCTAGCTTTTAAGGTGAGTAAATAAATAT
Organism: Origma solitaria; assembly: GCA_013397895.1. Lineage (NCBI taxonomy): Eukaryota > Metazoa > Chordata > Aves > Passeriformes > Acanthizidae > Origma > Origma solitaria. The sequence continues at coordinate 3,556,250 of VZRL01003241.1, forward strand.
TTTTTCAGGGTATTCTTGCAGGTGTCCTGGTCCTTAGTTGCTTTATTTCTTACCTACCCAGCTACAGTGCTGATACAGAAGCTTTACATGTCAAGCACAATCTATGAATGTTATATTTGCATTGTATTTCAACTTTACATTGATGAAAGGGGCAGAAGAGGGAGGCAAGCCACTAAGAAGCAGTGCAGCAGTGCACTGCAGGAATGGGATGCGTGAGAAAAGAGCAGCTGTATGACAGCGAAACCAGGAGAGTGGAGGTGCAGAAAAAGAGCATGAGTTGGGTATCAGAAACATCACTGTGACTCAGAAGTTTAAAATAAAGGAAATGAACCAAGGTTTGAAATGAAAAGAGGATTTGCCTCAAAAAACACGTATATTTCATAGATCCCAAGTTAAAGTCAACCCTGCAGGTGATTACAAAGGTCCTGGAAGATTTATGCCACTATCTGAGGGACAGACAAATGCTTGAAAGTCATCATGACTTACTTTTGATTGGCTAGCCTATCATATTTTTCTGGGTTTTCAGATAGAGATGATGCCTGGACATGAATCAGAGAAATTGGATTTGGAAAGTTTCATTCAAATAATCATCTATTCCTCAATTTTCTTCTGAGAGATAGTTAAGAGAACAGCTTTGTTATTTCACTGTTTAGTTTCCATCCCAATATTTATTTAATTGCGGTTTCCCTGTGGGGGTGATTTTTGTCTGGTTGGGTTTTTTTTTTTGTTTTTTGGGGGTTTTTTTGAGAGGGAGGGTTCTTATGTGTATCTCAGGGTATATGGCATGCAGTCTTGGTAATTTCTGTAAATCCCAATTTCTGCTTTATGTAGAAAGATCTTAGCTTGCAGTTAAAAAGAGTATGGCTGGGCTTCAGCTGTGGGTACTGCAGCCTGCAGAGACATTCCCGAGCAAGTTTTAATTTCACTAGTTCAGACACCAGCCATAGAAAACCATGGAAATTTGTGTCAGGGAGAGCTGTGTAAACTCCCTTGTTATCCTGAGCAGCAGACCTAGGGTAAAGTCCATGCTGTAATTTCTAAGGTAGAGCCAGTATCTAGCATGTGTCTGAGATTAATATTATTCACATACAGTGATGCGTTTATCTTTTTGATGGCAGAGTAAACATATCTTAAACGTCTTTCTCTTCTTTCCACCTGCCTAGAAAGTGTATTTTTTTTCCTAATTTTGAAACTTCTTTTGATAACCAACTGTGTAAATAAGCAAGAATTGGAGGATTAAGGTATTAGTCAAAAAACAATAACAAATCGAGCTAAATTGGAGAAGTGAGTTACTTCCAGGAGAAAGAAATTGAGAAGCAGCTTTTGTTCAAAAAGAAATGTCGTGCCCCTTATTAAAGCCTTTAAAGAGAACTTGTAGCTTTCCTGAATTATTATCTCTTTTTAAACCCCATAATCTTACACTTGTTAAAAAGGAACAAACAGGTACTAAAGCAGTAAATCCTCTGAAACGTTCTCAAACCCACGCCAAATACAGTCAGAGCAAAGTAGATGTGGCTTGCTGTAAAATTCACTCTTTTAGGTAACAAGTAAGACAGCTGATGGCTTGCTGTTACAAATGATTCACTTTTCTTCCTAAGTTATAAATTCATGCAATAAAAAAGGCCTTTTGCATACTTGTTGAGATTCAGATTAATTCAGAAAATAATGGGGGAAGTGTCCTTTCCTTCTTAAAGTCACCTGTATATTTTGTAACCATAATTAAACATTTCATTTTCTCTAATACCTCTCTGACATTTCTCGTCAGTCAGTGTTGGTTGTATTACAGTCACATTTAGCAGGTTTGTGTGCAGTTGTTTTTAAAAGGAAGATGGGAAATATGCAACAGGTGTGCTAGAAAACTGCACTGGTGTATGTTCCTCTCCAGAGTTTAAACACTGGCCATGGTTTAGTCATTGTGTGATTTAATAAAGTATGAACATGAGTCAAGGTGTGATCTCGTTCTTCTATTCTGTCATTTATCACTTGGTTAAAACCAATCCACAGGACTTCTTTTCCCATTGCTGCCACTAGTTTTCTGAGTTATGGTGATGATTTTGGGTCTTTGTGGAAGAAAAAGGTTATAAAATATTGATAAGGGTCAGACTTGATGATCTTAAAGGTCTGTTCCAACCAAGATGATTCTATGAAAAACAACAGCAGTATTTGTGCGATTTAATACAGGAAGCCAAAGTATCATGGTTGAGTGTGTCCAGTCAGGACAGCAGTGATATTAAGAGCAAGGTTGGGTTTAAGATAATTCACAGTTGCTGTAAAATTCAGAAATATGTATCATTTCTGGGTTTGATGTTTTTTTGCCATTGTCTCCTAGCACCAAACTAGGAAAAAAGTATTCAAATATTTTAAACTTTTTCACACATCCCACACCTTTTGCTTCTCTCTCTTTCTATGGGATTCTATCTCCATTAATTTAATTTTCTCTGTTTATATTTTTAAATTATATTTTATGTGGTCTGAACATGACCCTCAACACCTGAGTTAGCAGGTAACATTATCAGGTGTTGAGGGCCAGGCAGTTTAAAAGCTCATTGGTTTTTAATGATTTTTCCATTCTGTCCTTCAAGATCAGTCTCAGAGACTTGTCGAAACAGTGGATTTACCTTGGATAAGATGGTGCACTCCTGCATTTCACATTCAGTGCTAGACTTCTCTGGGCCAAACACTTGTTAAGCCAGAGAACACTTCTCTCTGCTTTATCATAATATTTTCAGAAAATTTTCAACCCTCTTCAGAAAGCAAATGTCATTCATGCCATCCAACTTCTCTAGTGATATATACATACAACTTTCATGTCTTCTTTTGCATCTGTTTGACCATATATCCTTGCATGGGAGTCACCTCTAGAGCAGACGGAATGCAGCCATGGTAGCCATTGTCACTCTCAGATAATTGCCCTTCTGGTAATGAAACAAAGCCTTGTGCAATAATTTCATTTCAAAAAATGGTTATAATGTTTATGATCCATGCTTTCACATATTTGGAGAATGTATTTATAAATGTAGCTAGCCTGCTAACTAAGACCTTTGTGGAATATTTTGTACATGTTATTTAACATTGTTATTTAGTCTAATACTTGAGTAAAAGTGGGGCAGATGGGGGAAAAGAAGCCAAGTTTCTTGCAACAGTGCAACAAAATGAATTTTTGGAAGTTTAAACTGAGAAGTCACAAGTTGTGAAACATTTAATTGGTGAGATGGTGGAAGGACACAGAAAAATGATATGACAATATGGTTTTTAGTGAGACCTAGTTCTGTGTGAAACTAGGAAAATAACCTGAAAAAGTAAGTATAAGAGATTTTTTTTATAAGTGCAATGTTTATGCGTTGATCTTTGTATCTGTAGGAATTAAGTTTGCTGCTTTGATCCAAAGCATTTTGTAAAGATCTTCTTATAAGTCAAAAGGCATGCAATCAATTTCTAAATGTCACCTGTATTTTGCCAGAGACCTTGTCTTTTCAGAGACCTGTGTCAGACTTTTCTGTTGCCATTCTTTTCAAGTGAATAACCTAAATTCTTCTGTATGGGATCCGTAAAACAGCAGTCCTGTCTTTTGGGGTAAAAAATAATTGAGAAAGCAGTAGTGAATCTGAGTATTTAGCATAGGGGCAACAAAACAGATAAATTTAACAAGTTTCCTTGTGCAACAGTGTCACAAATACTGGAATCTCCACATACACAAAAATCATATTAATATAGCCTTAAGTAAAATTATTACTACTGAAACACCACTTGAATAAATACAGTAGATCTAATTTCTGTGCAAGAATTTCTGGTTCCAAAAACCAGTCACCGCAAACCTGAAATGGTGTGTCATAAATTAACTAGAAATTAAATCAACTTGCAAAAAGACTTAAGCATAGAACTTCGATGCAGTAGTATTATCTTTGGTACAGCTTCTTGTTTGATTTCATATGGCTTGTCTCAAGAACTAAATTTTAACATCCTTTTCTTATACATTTTACATATGATGTGATTCTGTGACACAGACTACTAATATTTTGTATTTTTTAGAAGCAATGATCAAATATTGTTCTCTTAAGGTGAAAGCTTGGCTTTTAACAGGATCTGTCCTTAAACAACCAAGTATGTGAGAATATAAAAATCCCTGTCATAGTTCAAGATATTCTATCTCCTATGGATTCATTTTATGGTTTCATTTATTAGTATTATATTTCTTGAAAATTTCTCTGTGTTTCTCCTGTTTCTAACAGGTCTTTCATTTGCACAGCCAGTGGAATGCCTTGTGTGCCTGATACTACTCAGGGAAAAGATCTGAACTATAGTTTGAGAGCACAAATAAGCATAAAGTGGAAATTGGTACAGTGCAGGTTTATTTTTTTTTTGAAAGATGCAATTTTAAGTGATCCTAAAGTCTATGTTAAGTGAGAATTCCCATTTCTTAGTTTGAAAATCGTCTCTTTTACCTTGCTTGCAAGCATAATTAAAGCTTGATCAAACTAATTGATCAAATGTCTCTCCTTTGTCTGATAGTGTTTGAACCTCATTTGTCTTGTCCAAACAAGATAAACAATTCACAGTTAAACTTTTATCCATTAATTACACACCTTTCTGTGTTTCGATTAGGTCCATTGCAGAACAACAGTGGAACTACTGTTATTTTGCTAGTAGTCAGTGATCTTCGAATAAATCATTGAATAAAGGATGTATTGATGTTACTAATTGGCCCAATGGCAAGTTTTATGTCCTCCATGCAGGGCTCACTATAGATGGCAGATGGTTTAACTTATGCATAACTTCAGAATTTATTATTTCTCCATCTATATGTTTTTAGTGTATGACGCAATAAGGTTTATTGATCATTCATTTCAGCTTAACAAATAAGTCTGTAACTTTTTATTATTTATCTCTGTTATTTAATGAGTCAAAATGAAATTAGCTATTGAGGACGTGTATTGAGCATTTAAATTCATTCAATCCTATCTGCATAATTCTCTGCTAAAACCTTCAACAGAAGAGAACACTTAATCCTAACGAAGTTTTTATTAAATCTTATGAATTAAGACAATCCCTTCCTTTGAAGGAAGCAGCTCAATAAGATTTTACATTGAACATTCTATGGCCTGAAATATCAGTCCAATAAATGAATAAGAAAAAATGAAAAGCTTTTATTTACTTAATTAAAATCCAATAGGTTTTACATTGTCATCTGCTGATAGCTGGTTTTAGCAGCTAAGCTGTGTACAACTAATTTGTTTCCATTGTATTACTTGACTGGAGATCACTATTTTCAGGTATATTTGCAGCATATTGACAGATGTATTGCATGTTTTAAAAATAGATTTGAATTAAGACATAGGAACAAATTTGAGGCTATTCTATGCAAGTCCAGATGCAAGTTATATTCACTTACTTCAGTGTCAAATTGTATCCATACATTGCAGTTATTTACCCTATCCTGAGTCCCAAAAATACAGTATTTAGAAGCATAACACATTTCTTATACATAATGAAAAGATTGTGGATAGAAGCAGGTTTTAGTAATTTTTTCCCTGATTATCTGCCAAATTTGTGAGGCCTCTAGGAATGAAATATGAATCATGCTTCTACAGAATTTATACTTGATAACAATCTTGGGATTTACTTCCTAAAAATTGTGTTTCATAGGTGGTAACTGAAAGGTCCCACTTGCATTATACCTCTGTACTTCTGAGAGGAGGTAATTTCTAACAGAAAAGAGTCCATAGGAAAAGCTAGAAACATTGTGAGCTAGTTTTAGAAGTTTAGTCTGGAGTTGTAGAGAGGTGAAATCTTGATAGGAGCTCTTTCCAATGCAGTCATCAAACTTACATACTTATTACAATTTACATTTGCCATTACCATGGCCATTGGACTGTATTCCAAATATTAGTCTCTTTGTGTTTGCTTCTTATTGGAACTACAAAGTACTGCGACTTAACAGCAGGTACTGGAAGTCCAGTCCCAGTGCTTGTTTGTCAGAGCCACAGCTGAATCAAAAGGGTTTTTTTCCAGAGAGATAGTTGTGCGAAAATTACTTATGCAGAAGCTTGGGCTAGGGTACTGCTACAAGTAGCATATAACATGATAATATCATATTTTATACTACTGTAAGTGTGTATGAAATGCTAAGTATTATCACATTATATACTACAATCATTAAGTAGCTAGACCTATCCAATTTAGTTTAGAGTTTGTAGTTATGGGATTATGCTACATAGTGGAAAAAAAAAGTCCACCACTTGTGTTTTAAGACTTCAACTCAATATAATATTCTTAATCTTTCTTCAGGCATCTGCTAATTTACTGGGGATCCTCTTGCTAGAGTGTTTTCAATTCCCAGTGTTCACACTGTTGATTTCTCAGAGTTATTTTCACAGAACTGCTGAACCAAATGGAAACAGTAATTAAAATATGCACTTTTAGGGAGGTAATAATGTTCGCAAGAGTGTTTCAGATTAGGTGCCCCTAGTTGATTGTAAATTAACCCCATGATTAAGTTGTGAAGTTGTAAGTAACAGTACCTTTTCTAACCAAAAGGAAGTTGTTCCTGTAGCCCTGTGGTCACTGGTTTATCTTCGCTGCCTTGGGTGATGTAACAGAGGTTGGTGAGATCTCCCCTGGCAGCACTGTCAGTACATAGTCCTACGTCCTTGCAGGTTCTGGCTTCTGGGTTTATTTTTTTCATCAGTTGAGGTTCATTGATCTCTAGTTAGAAAGTGAGCTACATTTTTTAAAAACACATTTTCCGAAATTTGTAGCCAAATTTGAAATTTTGGTGTCCTTTGACTGGGCCTTAAGATAACAGCTGTTTTTCCAAATCCTGTTAAAAGACCTGACTACTTGTACACACTATGTTTGAAATGTTCCTCTGAGACTTCCTATTGCACCAGCAGCCCTTCCACTGGAAAAGCCTCTTTATTCGTTGACCCTGAAGTGTGTAAAATCAGGTTAAATCCCAAAATACCCTGATGATCATTACCTAAACTTCAGCTTTTCCTTGTATGCCTTAGTGGATTCTGCACACTCGAATAACTTCCATCTCTCTGAAATAAAAAATTGGTGCATTGCAGAAGAATGTAGCCTGTGTTTTTCTTTATGAGAGCTTCAGTTTTAGCCATTAGTGACAACTTACTCAATATAGGATCTTAATGTCTCCTTTGATGCTAGACTGTGTATGAGAAAAAACAATCTTTCCCACATAACCAGAGTCAATCTGGGTATTTTTCCAGCTAGTAACTCCTTTGATTTTTTCCAGCTGAGTGCCACTGGATTTTTTTCTTTTTGCCTCTCCTCATTTCTTTATTTTGTAATCTTCCATTTCTTTTTTTTTTTTTAATAATCTTCTCCCCTTGATTTTTAACTATGCACTGTTTAGATAGCTGCACAAGTAAACTGGAATAGAAAACTTATAACTAAAAATGAACTCTGGTGTTCTGCTTATCATTCACTGCCTAATTAGCTTCTTTTCTCTACTTTAGAAAGTGAGTGATATGAATAGTTGCTGCTGAGGGTTAGAAGACTCCTAGAAAAATGACAGGAATAGCAGCAATGACAGAAATAGCAGAATAGATAGTTGCAAAAGCCAATTCTAACATTTGACATTTGGGAAATTTCAGATTTCAAACTTACTTTTTTGTGATAATCATCTGTTTCACATAATGTAAAAGACAGATCTCAGTCTCTGCTTTTTCTTTATGTTTGTGTGTCTGACTTTATCTTTTCCAGTGAAAGAGAAGATCTGTCATGTGTGTAACCAGGTTCATAATTTAAATTTACAGTCTTTAAATTCTGAAAGCCTGGAGATCTTGAAATTTAATATTTTGCAATTAAACTTAACAAATTAGCCCATGCCTGCAAAACAAATAAAAATATCTATTTCGTGGTGTATTGACACTGAAATGCAATGAAATTGCACAAGGTATGTGAATCAATCTGCCTAAATATTTACTGCCTTAATGAACTCTGAATTTATGGGTGTGCATATTGAAATGAGGTAATTATTTTAAATAGCACCTATGTATTTTTAGCTAAAGGGAGTGTGACATTACATTTCCTTAAATCAGCCCTAGGTTTGTTTGCACGGGTTGAGCACGCACTACAGGCCACTGAGGGCAGAGGCGGCAGTAGGGACGCAAATCCCAGTCTTGTTTCCATTCTGCTGCTGTGGGGCAGGGAAGGCAGGGAGATGAATTTCACACCAACGTGAATACTTGATTGGAGTGCTCTGTGAAGTGGATTATTTGAATTTCACTCCCTGCAGCTTGTGAAGAGTAGGCTGTACCAAGTGAAGTGTAGGCTGAGAGGGACCTCTGGAGGTCTTCTAGTCCAACCTCCCGCTCAAACCAGTGCTAACTTCTAAGGTGAATAAGATTGTCCAGGCACTCGGGTTAAACAAGTTTTGTACACCACTAAGGATGGACATTCCACAGCCTCTCTTACTTTTATTGTGAAGTGTATTTCTTTATAGCTGGCTGGAAATTTCTTTACTGCAATTTCAAGTTACTGTCTCCTGTCCTTCCACAGTGCACCTTTGGAAAATGTCTATCTCTGTAAGCTCCCCCTTAGGCACAGAAGACAATGGTTAGCTCTTCCGTTTCTCAAGCATGAAAAAAGTCTCTTCCTCCACTGGATTTTCCCATTTGGAATATATTTCTTGTGCTGTTCGTGGGGCTCAAATGTAGTCTTGGTGTCCCAGAAGTTTCCTTGTAGAAAGAAACAAGCTCCTCCTTTGCCTGCTGGCTAAGCTATTGCTAATGCAGCTGGGTGTGTGGTTTGTCTGCATTGCTGCAGAGAGATACTGCTGACTCATGCTCAGCTTCTCCTTCAGATCATTTCCCACAGCGCAGCAATACAGACAGACAGCTCCCAGCCTATCGAAATGCATGAGCTTATTCCCTCCCACATACACGGGTATATTTGTCTCAGATACAAGAAAACTTCTGGCTATTTTGGCTTAAGTAGATTCACAGTTAAATTGCCATCTTCTTTGAGAAAGGAAAAGAAAAGACATCAAAACTTCAGCTGACCTAATTACAAACACTAATTTACCGTCGAGCGTTTTGCACTTTCTGGAATTATGAGTACATCACTACAAAGAGGTTTTTACACAAAAAGACATTGATAGCAATTGATTGGGGCAATGTGGCCAGGCAATAAAAAGAGTGCTTGGAGTGTGCAACTTTGTACAGAAAACAGACTATAAATGCTCCGTAATCTGCACTGCTTGGATGAAAATGTGCAATGGCTCAGGCATCCCATTTTCTGTAAATAATTAATTCCTCCAAAGAGTTGCTACAGGTTTCAGAAAATTAATACACTGTAGCACAATTACAAGGTCTTAATTAATTCATTCACTGTTGTCACAGTTATCAGGGAAAGAATATTGGTATCAAGTGGATTTTTGTTTTAACTCAACATACTCTCAGATGGTTGCTTCAAATGCCAGCAATAGCCAGATCATAGCATGTAAGTTCTGGCACCACCTGTGCTGACAGACAAGGCTTCTCCTTCCTTTGTGTATCTCAGCAGAGTCTTGGTATGCATCCTCCTAGACAGCATCAGTAGAAAGTGCTGCTGCTTGGGATTCTTGCTAACATTGTTATCCAGTAGTTGAAGTAGGGATTAAAATTCCTCTATATGTGGGTTTTTAATACTATTTATCAGTATCTATTTATGTCAACAGTGAATTTATCATGACTGGACTGACATGTCCTTTGATGTAAATTATTAAAATGGCATTTGTACTTTGAGATAAGGACATGCTAATAGATGGATGAAAATCTAAGTGAATGTATGAGTTTTTCACCCAGATATTTAAAAATTGATGAGGACCAAATGCTGCCCTGGTTATGATCTTGCTGTATGACAATTTCAACAAGGTCACAAGGCTTTCCTCTGCCTGTGTTGAGGGGAAATAGTTTTCATACAGAATATTACTCCTGAAAGAATTAAGCAATCTATTTACACATATAGAAGAGTTCTCAAGTCTTACAGGAAATCTGTTCGAAAACTATTTACAGTATTAGTATGCAAATTATATACTACACACTAAATGGGAATCTTGCAGCAGAGCACACTGACAGGCATCTCACTATTTGAACTGTGGTAGTCCAGTTTAAAAAACAACACAAAAGGAAAACACAGCTGGATATAATTGTATCCAAACACATGCTTATTATGTTAATGGGGGCATACAAATAAAATTAAATGTTGTCCACCAAAGGTTTTCCCACAAAGACTGAATTATTTTAGCACAATGTTCAAATAATGCGACTTTTTGTGTTTATTTTCATTGAAAAGATGTTTGATATTTATTCCTAAATATTGACAGATGAAATTTGGCAGCACCAGCGAAACAATAAAACCTATTTTGTATCAAGTATAATTTTAATAAATATGCTTCAGTTGAGTAGAAAACATAAATTGTGGCCCAAACTACATTAGGTATTTCCAGTCATATAATTTAAATCAAATTATGAGTATGGTATTATATACATATTATATATATATTATATATATAATACCATTATAATATATTATAATGGTATTATATATATGCTATTAAGATGGATAAATATACATCTTAAATTGCTCTTGTTACCCTGTCAGAGTAGTTGATACACCCTTTAGCCACCCCTCCTTCTGCACTGAAGTTTCCTGGCTCTACTTTGCTGGGGCTGCTCTCCTGTCAGCTTCTCTTCAGTCCCACCTTGGTCCAGCTTCTCCCCTTGCAGCCTCCCCTGCATGCCCCTGCCACAGCAACTTCACTTCAGCGTGGGAGTTTTAACCAGCCAGGTGTCAGTAAGGATCCGCTAGGTGCTGGAGCAGGTCACTGCTGGGCAGGGTCTCTTTGCAACCAGCAAAAGCTTTGCCCTTGTTTCATTTCTAAAATCTCCCAGAATTTCTTGTGTCCCTTGCATCAGCCTGCACAATTCTGGCATGTAAGTCACCCAGGCAAGTTGCAAGAGCTGTCTGTACCAATTTACTGCTGGTGGGCTTGAAATCTTTAAAAATAAGAGGCTTCAGATGAGCTTTATGCTTTTTTTTTTTTTCCCCCTCTCCATTTTTAGGACACGCTTTTAACAAACCATAACTGAAAACTGAACAAATAACAGTTTGTGCCTTATGTAAGTGTGCCTGCTATTCAAATTGTTACATTCAGAGGCTGTAGATGTTGTTAAAGCCCCTGTCTTCTTCACTGCCAGCTGCTGCTGTAATCCTAAAGTAGATGCACTGGTTTTTTTTAAACTTTATATCTCAGTATACTGCCCTGGGGAATTGCTTTCGCTTTTCAATTGACCATCATGCAGAACTTTGTATTTTTCAAACTGCCTTTTTCTTTGAGAGTTGCAAGTTATTTCTGAGTTTAAAAACCCCCATTTTTGTTCAGAAGCACAAAAGGTACCTTCCCTATTCTAGCGTGTCAGATGCAGTGTTAAGAATATCATCTATTTTTATTCTTAGCAAAGAGGAACTGTTTCTACTGCAAATGTAATACAATCAAATGCACACTAATTTATTACTTTAAAATATAAATATATTTATATCATTATATATAAAAATATATTTTTATATAAATATAAAAATAAATATAACATTTCTTTATTAATTTTTAAAAACATACTGGATTTTTTTAAAAAAATCAGTCTGCTGTTTAGAATATTTTCTAGAGGCAAAGTACCATTGCTCTGTTTAATGAAAGCTATTTGTTTATTAGCTCTGCCTTACTAAGAAATTTTTATAATTTTGTCTTTGAAAATTTACAGTCACATCAAGCATTTTACGTTATGATAAGAAAACTGAGGTTGTATCATTAGTGTGATAATAAGTCCAGCTTGGCTGCTGGACAAGTAAATTCAATATCTAGCTACTCCCATTAAAAAAACCCGAATCTGCTTTCAATAAAAATCTGCTCCCACAAGAGAGCAGATTTTTTACTTTCCACTCAGTGTCAAATGTAATCCCTCTAAAATCAATAGCTAAAACTCACCTGAGAGCAAAACACTTATTATTAGTTGTATCCAGCAATGGGTAAAAAACATATTTACGTACAGATTCTGTATTTAGGGAGAAGTGTCAAAGAAAGATGAATTAGGAGAAACTAGAGTACTTGTGTGCTTTGGGATGCTACTGAGTTGTGAGAATGAACCATTGAAAGCCAAATCTGATGTGTTGAGAGTCATTTTATTTAGCCTGTCAATCTTCTGATTAGGCTGCAGATGCCTGTTTTGTTGTTTTGGTTTGGTTTTTTTCCTTTCTTTTCTGAAGAAACAAATCCTGTTTTGGTACTTTTTTTTTTCATTTTGTTTTAAAAGGAGATCATCTCTAAAAATTGACCCAAAACCAGATGCTCCTGAAGGGAGCCTGAGGTTCACAGCTGAGGTGAATATTGCACAATTTGTTTATTTTGTCTCATTAGGTCAGCCATGCTTCTTAGAGGGATAGCTAGAATGTAATGAATGTCTTCCTTGGCAAAACCAAAGCAGAAATCTGTGATTGGTTTCTGTTATCTTGAGAATTTACTTTATTTCAATTTCATGGTGTGGAATTTATTTTTCAGTCTTGCACACTGAAGAGGAGTATCTCAGTGAAGTTCCTTCACAGATTTAGCCTTTTGCTTTCCTTTTTCTTTCTTTTAATAGCCTGGCTGTGTAAACACTACTGAAGTGGATATAAAAAAATCTTCAAGAATGAGAAATCCACATAAAACAAGAAAGGTAAGTACTGTTATTATATCAAAAGCAGGAGATGGAGGAAATTTATAGCATGAACTTCCATAGTTTCTTAAAGCATTTTTTTCTTACAGCTGCAAGGAACAAATGCATGAATGTATGTTAATATTTCATAAGCTCTTAGTTGAATTAGTATTAACAAATTTGTTAAAGTTAAGTAAATGCTATCACATAAGATTTTGGACAAATAAAAAGAGATTTTGAATATGAAATTCATTTCTGCATGTTTTATTCATGTTGTTTAGTAGATTGAATAAAGCATATTAAAAGGTTTCTGTCAGTAATTAAGGAAAAAAATTAAAAATTCAGCGTAAACTCTAACAGCAGTTCTTGTCCTGGTCTTAATGAAAAGGGTGTCTCTATTCTACAATTATGCCCAAAATGGATGACCAGAAACTGTGGAAGAAATTAGCTGTATCTAAATTAGGATGTAATTAGAGTGTAATTTCTCTAGGGATGTACAGATGCATTGGCTCAACACTTTTAAATCCTTTGTACCATAACAATGTAAATTGACTCTCACTTTAAAGTACTTCCTTTGAAGTGCATTTGTAGGTTGACCCATAGAAAAGTATGTTTTGAGAAGGACAGTGGATTTAAAGAAAGTTTTATTTTGGCTTATTTATTGTAGTGAAAAGTCCAGACTGGTGTAATTTACCAGAGAGCAATTGCAACTTGGGAGTCATCCAAATTATCCAGGTGTTACTGTACCTTTCGGGATGCTCCTACTACCAGTCATCTCCACTGACTGTAACAGCATCTCTCAGTGTCATTCCCCATGTTTACTATGATATTAATATAGACACTTAATAAAAGTAGTTCCTTTGTTCTGTGGCTTTATGGAATTGTGGGAGATTGGGAATCTTTATTTTACTCTCTAGTATAGAAGCACAGTTTTCTCTGAATACATGGGTTATGGCAGTTTCTTTAAGAATAGATGATCTTTGCTAACTTCTCGAGCGCAGTGTACAAAACCAGGAGAGTTACTATGAGTGTGTGTAGAAAGCATTGTCTGAAATCAACTGTCATTATTCTGTATTTTTTTGCACAGTCTGTCTATGGCTTACAAAATGACATTCGAAGTCACAGCCCTACCCACACGCCAGTACCAGAGACTAAGCCACCCACAGAAGATGAGCTACACGAAGAGGTTTGGAACATAGCTACAAACACATAATTTTCAATGAACTTTTTAGGAAAGTAGGTATAAAGCCAAAAATTATTGTAGCTGGGAAGTTATTAAAACAGCTTTAGCAAACATTTAATAAACTTTTTCCTTGTTTCAAGATGTATGGATTTAGGCATGTAACTTCATTAAAACTAATGAGACAAAAATCTGAATTTTTTTGTATCTTGCATTAAACATCTAAAGGCAGTAGGAAGTAGGCCAGTGAGTGGATTCTTCATATAGCTAAGCCCATTAGTCCCTTCAGGAGAAGAGAGCCTGCTCTTCCTTTCAACACTGATTTGAGGTTTGGGAGTACTTAATGTGTGCATGTATAGGTCCACACATTTATCTACTGTTAAAGCTATGTTAATCTTTCCTGAGATGTTAGAATTTGGAGAAAGTAAATGCCTGAAGAAGTATTAGTTCACTTCAAAAACCTGAAAATGGCTAATTGGATTTCTGTTGATGAATCTTTAGGGAAAATGTTATATTGGGCACATTTTTTTGTCTCGGTATGATCTTTTCTCTTTAATGGAAAATTCCATTTATTTTAGAACTACACTGGTGAAATGTTGTTTTAATTCAGATATATTTCTCTTCTGTGCCCTAGGATAAATTAAGGTTCAATTACAGCCCTAATAAAAAAAGTTATAGAAATAGAGTCAAGCAATAAATTACTCATAAAACTCTTTGCCTTCGTTTCTTGCAGATTAAGCACTGGCAAATGCAATTAGACAGACATAGATTAAAAATGTCAAAAGTTGCAGAGAGGTATGTATATTGTCACATTTTCTGTTTTTTTTTTTCAATTACACTGATAACTATTGGGGAAATGTCAGTGTGAAATAGCTTCAAAGAGCTGTTCAGAGCAAATAGCTCTTCAAAGAGAGACATGGGAGCTCAGATGTCATAGAAATAACTGATGAGAGTTTACTTTAAGTGGAGAAGTATGAAGTTCTTTTAGTGATAAAAGATGGCCCAGATATTCCACGATACATTTCTGATAAACCCGAATCATTCAAAGAGCTTCTGACCAAGTGATCACAAGTTTCAACTTGCATTGGCAGAGAGGCTAAATGGAACAGGTCTGGGGATGTTTTGATATTTCAGAAGGGCAATCACTGATGAAGCAAGAGAGCTGACTGGCGTGGAGCTGTCGGCACTTGAAGAAAAGTGAGTCTGAGCTTAGTTTGGGTCAGAGATGTAACACTAGTAGGAATCTATCTCCAGATAAGACCAAAATTTGCCAGGAGAATATGAGAAAGCAAATGAAGCAAAAAGCTCAACATGGTAGAAAACTGAGCTGCATAAGGCTTAGTAAAGGAAATTAAGCCAAATACAAATTGCTCTTCACCTTCTCATATACATATGTGCATATGTGTCCGCTTATATATGTGTGCATATATATGCAAATACATATAAATATTTATTTATGAACAAAGCGGGTTAAGATTTTTTGTTTGCTGAACAGTAAAAATACAATGCACACTAAATATAATAGGAATTGAAAAGAAAGAGTAGGTGTCCTCAACTAAATATAATAGGAATTGAAAAGAAAGAATAGTTGTCCTCACTTGTCAATAATTTTACAAAAATTATGAGGCCAAAGGAAACAGAAAGCATGAATAAGGACAATGGGAGATGTAAATTACCAGAACACAAGCGAAGTTTTTAGTGTGTGCAACTGAGTCAGACCAATTCATGAATATAAAAAAAGTTGCGAAAAAAATTTGCTTTGTTTTTGAAAAAATAAACTTGGCAATAGTGCCATTTGATTAGGAAATAATAAAAATATTAATTATTAAGAGAAAATAAAAGGAGTGTTAGCAGCTGCAGGGCCAATAAATACAACCTGTGTAACATGCAGTGTTTTAGAACAGATTTTAAAGGAACTGATAATTAAAACCACAGGGATATAAAACATGTCTCTTTATGAAAACAAATGTGCATGGAAGAGGTGGCATGATCTAATTTATTAGTGCCTAAAGGAACCTTAAATGGAGCTGTATGGAAGTATTAGGGAAGATTATTTTATTTCTACTCTTGGTAGACCTGAGCACTCTCCTTCTTCAATGGTCCCCTTCTCAAAGGCTTGAGCAAACCTGTTCCACCCTGAGCTTGTAGCTGCCTTCTGAGCACGTGCACACACAATAACTATGGTTTGGTTCATGCAAGGGAACTTGTTAGCTGGGGTAACCTGATCAGGTTTCCTCGCCTCCTGACATGACAATGTTTGATGCTTTTATTTTCCTAGTCTATTAGCTTATACAGAGCAGTATTTGGAATATGATCCTTTTCTTGTGCCCCCTGATCCCTCAAACCCTTGGATATCAGATGACACCACTTTCTGGGAGCTGGAGGCAAGGTATAAAATTTTATTTCTTCTTCGGAGGTAAGAGGGTATAACATTCTTTTCTGGAAATGTGAAGATTTCTGACAAAGTTATTGCAGGAAAATGCTGAGGGCAATGAGGTACCCTTTTGGTCTTCCCAGTTTTACAGTTTTTTAGGTTGGGAAGTGCTATGGATTAATAAATTTGCGTGAAATGTTACAGTAACCAGTTTCCAGGATTCGATTCTAGTAGGGTGAAAAAAAGAGACAGCTTTTAAAATCTGATAACATTCCTGGCTGGAAATCTTTATTCTTCTGTGTATTACCTTCATCCTGTGTAAGTACTAACAGTCTGTTTGCTCATTGCTGAACGTTGTACAGATATGAGCACTCTTAAAAGTGAGAAAACCATGGAATTTTTGAACTTAGTCTAAATTATGAACACAGAGTATTAGAATACTGAAATATTGCTCACTTTGGGTTCTGTTTTTTCTTCTGTAGCAAAGAGCCAGGACAGCAGAGGGTGAAACGATGGGGGTTTGGCATGGATGAAGCTTTGAAAGACCCTGTGGGAAGAGAGCAGTTTCTGAAATTTTTGGAGTCAGAATTCAGTTCAGAAAATTTAAGGTAAATGAGAGGTATTTATTTTTTAAAATCTTGTGAGATACATTGGTCTTTTGCTTTGGGGTTGTTTGGTTTTTTCTCTGGTACTTTTCATTTTTTGAGCCCTTCGAAATTTTTCCTTACCTTTCAGAATTAATTTATCCAGATTACTGCCTGCTTTCATATGCAGGCTGAGGGAAAGATTCATATGGTTAACAGAGACTCAAAGCATATTTTTCCATTCATGTCCAACTTTATGGTCAAAGTACTCATGTAACAAGTTTTTTCTCAGTTTGTCTTGTTAAACATGTATAAAACATTGACTCATTCAAAGCCTGTTCAATATCTTTTATTAAGTCGAATATTATGAGACAAGTAAAATGAAAATAAAAAAGTTAAAAATAAATAAAAGATCTAAAAGTAAAAATCACAGACTCACTGTTGATCAGGTTTCTGGGAATTGTTTTGAAAATCTCCACCAATATTCTAGTACTTTTGGATCTGAGAGAACTGAAGTAGGATGACATCTAGCTCTCAAATTCCTCACTAACTGCAATATGGAAGGGTGTTCCTCGTATATGACGTGTATAGGGTATTTTTTAAAAGTATATTTACAGAATTACTTTTAAGTGAGAGAAAAATTATTTAATTTTTAAAAATGATAGTTAATGGCTAATAGCTAATGGCTAATGGATAGTTAATATGGCTAATAGCATGTTTTGGTTTTGCTGTTCCAAGGAAGTAATATTTCAGTAAGAGTTATTTCAGAGGGATTAATAACAGCCTTTCTACAGACAAATTAGGTTGAACATAGTACAAAAATATAGGCAACATTTTTTTTTTCTTAATTCCAGCTTCTTGTCAAATGTCATGTGTATCACTTTCCACTCACCAGTAACATAAGTAGTATAAAATTCTATTTGCATTTACATTTTAAAACTCAGAATAATCCTAACCTACTTCTTTCCTATGTTAATTCTCACTCTAAAGTGATGCAGCCATTCATACTAAAATTATGCTTTTGTAGCATCTTAAAAGAGGCTTTTAATATTTATGGTGTTGATTTAGAAATGCCAAGTAATTACACAGATCTCCTTGTTGTTAATTTTAATTTGTCAGCAGAATAATTGGAGTTGGAGTTCTCTAAGTTGCTGACCATGTTCATATTTAAAAATTAATTTTGCATCACAAATACAGCCTGACCTGTATGTGCATGTTGATGACTTTATTAGTCACAGATACAGATTTTTCTTATTGAAAAGTCCAATTGGTAAAATGAATTTTTAAAAATCAGAATAATACCGAGAAAAGGAAAGGTAATAAAAAAAATATTATTTAAATAGCATCCTGGTCATTTGCTATGCTGAGCAGCTGTTCAAACATGAACCTATTGAGCCCAGTGTGTGCTGCAGTTTCTGGTGCTTTTCTGTGATTAATTTGTCTCTCTGCCAACTAGACTGTTACCCGCATAATCCCTAACTCTTTTGGCTAATCCTATTTACAATACTAACCACAGGCAAACTGCAAGTGACTGATCCAGAAAAATTCCCACAAAAAATTTCTTCAGAGAAGATTCCTTGACATGCCATCCATTATTCTGTTTCTCCCTCTAAATTCTTATATTGGTATTATAAAATATAATATCTGAGTAATGGTGAATATAATCTTGAAGGCCAGGCAGGGGATAAATTTGCTCTGAAAAGGTGCTTTCTGTGAGAATTAACTGAAAGAAAACTGTCTCAGAAGCTCAGAATTACATTTGTAAATTCTCAAGCTGTAGGGAAATCAATCCACCATTAGGTTCACATAGGAAAGTTGGGTTAGAAAACATGAATTTGTAAAGCTTGTTGTGTATGGCTGTCAAAATGTTTTAGATGTCAATAACAGAAATTAAAAGCTTGATGATTTCAAGAATTACCACTGAATAAACCTTAGAAGACCACCACTTTCTCTGCTCAGCTGTTAACTCCATCATGGTTAATTTGGGGTTTTCTGAGCGGTATTATTTAATTATTATTATTTCAACAGCCACCTTGAGAAAAATAATTATTACTACCCACATCTTCCCACTGCAAAAAATTCAACTAAAATCACGTGCTGGTTCTTGTACTTGTATGGATCTAATTATGATAAAATTTGCAACACTGCCAAGCCTATAGTTGGATAGACAGCTGGGACCCTGCATTCAAGCTTTCAAGCAGAGTATACAGGATACAGCAGGGACTGCAGGCATGACAGGAGCTCCAGTATTAGTAGATTAGTTGTCTTATACCTCATTTTGGTGAAAGAAATACCAAAACCATGGAATGATAAGTCTCCCAGATACACCATTTCTGTTCAAGTGCAATTATCTTACATAGCAAAAAGTCCCAGTGCTCCTTTTTCCTTAACTTTGGCTGAGAGTGTCTGAGCTTGTCTGAGGATGTCATTCTTGGTGGATACAGATCCTGTCTGAAGGAGCACAAAAGGGCTGAAGGAACTTGAGCTGTGATTTAATACTAAGAATTGTGCAATTATCAGGAATACAAGCAGGTTTCCCCTTCTTTGTATCTCTTTGCTTTTTTTCTTTGCCTGTAAATTGGGCTTAATAGTATTTCACTCCCTAAAGGAGTGTTGTAAAGCATAGTAAAGGAATAAAAGTGTCTGAGCAGTTCTGTCAGTGCAGTAACTTTATTACAGTGTCACTGCAATTTGCAGGTTGGATTCTGCACTCACCTAATGCAGGATAGGACTTGCAATCTCTGGTTACCATGCAGATTTTTTAGAAGAGTTGCTTTGTGTGCTGCTCAATATACAGGACAAATAGCTAAAATAACATATGATTTGGATAATGGATTTATGAAATTCCCACTGCCTATTATAAAAATTGTGACCATTGTTTAAAATTCACAAGACTAAAGTTTGAGCATGATCCAGTACTATTGAGCTTGATCACAAGGCTTTCCAAGTACTAAAAAAGAGGACTTTTCAAAGAGATTGAGGTTATGAAATCAATCTTACTGCAACATGGCACTCGGAGACCTAATTTCTTTAGTTCCTGTAGGAAAATTGAATTCCTCTTCTTATCCTTCCTTTGTCTGTAAAGCAGCAGAATTCTTTGGAGAGTTAATATATGTATGATGACTGTAGGTTTGCTCCCAAGTGGTTATTTTGTAGGACTTTCAGCCTGTAAAGATTAAATAATTTGAGACCTGCCCACCTGAAAGTCTGTCCAAATCATTGTGCAGTATTGCAGTGGGTGTGATCTCCAAAGCAGCTCTAGGACTGCAGAAACCTCCTAAGGTGAAGGGGGAGTGGTGACAGGTTAGCTTCCATGATGCACAGAAGGAAAAGCCACTGGACCCCTTGCCTCTTCCTTTGATGCTCATTTATTAGCTCTGTAATATGTGACTAAATAGGGAAAAGGGACTTTGCATTCTTGTTGTCAAGAAAAAGAAGAGAGGGACTGAGAAACTTGCTAGATTCGGATGATTTCCCTCAATAATTTTTGTCTAAGCATCCCCCTATTTTGTGAGACGTTTATTTTTATCCTTTACACTGGCGATTATTAGGCCCTGTTTTGGGTGCTAATAACTTTACCAAAATTTAATCCTCAAAGCTGAAATTGCCTGTGAGTTCTCATTCAGATTGAAGCTTAAATGCCAAGTCCCAGCAATGTTGCCATTTCTGCACAGGAGATGAGAAGGAGCTAGTTGCAAGATTTAATTATTTTCTCTGTCACATTATTGAAGTCCTTCAATTCTACTACGCCTTGAAGCTTGAAGTTGTAGTTGGCAAGACAGTGGACTCTAGAAATCTGAGCACAGTGTTTCCTGCCCCTGGAAATATATTCTGTGATTTTATTAATGGAGTTTGTTTAGGTTTTTGTTTGCTTTTTCTGAAAATGCTGAAAGGTCTGGCCTCTGACTTGTTTCACATGCACTGAGTGCAAAGCCCACATAATTCCCACTTCACTCTTTCCACGCTGACTATTCCTCACCCATTTAATGGAAACCACTGCAGCCTTTCTCTCACTCGCTGTTCCCATGGGCTAAATTTAACTGATTAGCTTGGTCTGGGATCTGGCTGCCCCTGACATTTAGGTCAGTTACTGGGACAGAAGCTGTGCTGCAGCTTTGCTATTTATCCAAGAGGCCACCATGGCCTTGAAAGTAATGCAGCTGGAGCACATAATCCCCAGATTATCTTGCAACCTGTGTTTTACCAGTCCGTGTGGCTGGAGGTACTAGTGCCACACACTGCACACTGTCCCTCTGCTGTGTGTCTGGAGTGTGACCCAGCATGTGGGAGCCCAAATGCTGGCATGGAGGACAGCAGTGAGGTTCACACCCAGCTCCTCAGCTCTCCGTTCAAATAGTGCTGAGCCTCTTCTAGAGAGGGTCACCATGGCAAAGCTAAACCTCCACCAACAGGGTGTACAGTTTCATCCAAGGGCAGCCAGACTGAACTCTAGTTCCTTACACAAAGTAGTGCTACATCTGTGTATATAATTGTCCAGAAAATGCAGTTCCCCCTCTCCCCTCTTCTGCCTTTGCACGTATTTAGTGTGTGCTGTTTGCTGCAGGAGTCTTCCCTTGCTCTGGTCACAGCCCAATGAGGCAGAGAGCTGGAAAAGGGTACAGGGAGCTCTTGATTTGAGGCCCTGTGCTGAGGTCTTGCTGACTCCATTTCAATTTCATCCGTGCTATTGGTTGCCATGGGATATTGGAAAAAGTTATTTTTAAAAATGCAAGAGGGAGCAGCCTTATTTTTGTCATTTCCTAACTTTGAATATTTGAATTCAGCTCTCTGTGGGAGGAGGGCAGGCATCTTTTCTTAAAAGATAAGTAGATTAAAATATTAAAATGTGTGTTGGCTGTGAAATAAGCACCCTAGACATAACACAGAAATCATATTTCTTCCCACTTTTAGAGAGGTTTCTGTATTTAGAACTTCACATTTTAATAGAGTCTTTGAATTCTATTGTTAGAAGGGTAAAATTAAAATAATTTGTCAAAAAATTGATGTTCAGCCTGTAAGAATGGGTCTATACAACCTGCCTATTCTATGCTGCAAGCATACAAGTTAAATTTATTTTAAAATTATCTCCCATCTATTTCCCTATGACTGAGTATAACCTACTATATGAAAACAGTTTACTTGCAAAAGAAAATAGCATCCTAAGGCATGTTTGTGGTGGCTTCCAGCAGTATTGGCAGTGATACAATGGAACAAACAAGGAAGTGACATCTTTGAGCTAGGTCTGCAGGATGTCTACAGGGAGATAGAAAATGTGTGCTTACAAAGAGCATCCTTCCCTTTCATTTTTGTGTTCCTTACCTGACTTGGAGACACATGAGTAATCAGTCAATCCCAGAAGATGCACTTGAAGGGGTTAGCACTGCAGGATATGTGCTTTAAAATGCAAATATCGAAAGCAGCTAAAGGAAACCAAAGTTGCGCAAATTTGAGAGAGTGAACTGAATTAGAGTTTGTGAGTTATGCAGTTTTTAAACTTGAGTTATGAGGCCTCTCTTCTTGCTGGGTTGCCATCAGATTCTCAGGATACATCCCCAGGCTCTGTGCAGAACTCTGTTCAGTTCACGCTGTAGTTAATAAGTAAAAGTGATGCTACCCAGAATTTTTGAAACTGGAGTTCTATTGGCACTGACCCCCTTTGTGACCTTGGAGAAACCACTGTACATTATTACATTATTAATATATTTGCAAAACTGGGGCAATATTGCTTCTCTGTCTCTTGGACAATCTTAGATGAAAAAAATTGTTCTTAGATACTATTGAAATTGAAAGTTGTAGAAATACCTAAAATAGTCTTCTCAGTAGAGTGAAGCTGACATAGTGGCTTGTGGAAAATGAGCACAGGCTCCTTCCATCTGTGCTACAAAGAAATTTCAAAACAAGACTATGAAGGAATAATTGCTTCCTGAAAGGTAAATTTTCTCAAGTGAAGAATGCCTTATAGCAGGAATACTGTAATGTTTGCTATGCTTTACTATCCTCTCGTAAGAGTTTTTTCAATAATTAAATTAAAATTTGGATTGAGGGTGGTATAATTTAGCGTATTTGGGAGTCTGAGTACAGTTTCACAGTTCCTCTCTCCCATNCATCCCATCCCATCCCATCCTTGTTGAACTCAGATAAGAGAGCATAAGCTGATCTCACAGTGTAAGTAGGGTAGAACCACATAATAAAGGTGCACCCAATTTATTTGTAAGCCCTGGAAAATCCAGCTGTTTCCAAGTTAAATCTCTTCAAGGCTCAGCTTACCTATTTCATAGGATCAGCTGTGTCAGAACAATAATGTAATGTTGCACTGCTATATGTTGCATGTTTAACAAAGTCAAACTTTAGTTGAGCTCTTGGATTTGGGAGAGAACTAAGTAGTCTGGACCATGTCTAAGAATGGGATCCTACATGAATTTAGGATTCTTTTGTGCCACGAGAGAGTCTGAATACCAATAGAAGAAATTAAATAAAGCTAGTTAGCTATGATCATAAAGTGCTCAAGACCTTTTTAGTGATCTTGCTCCACACTGAATGAGGATAAAATGAGCTGGCTGCGCTGCATATGGTTGCTCAGTGCTGGTTTGCTCAGCTGCAGAAGAGAGGATGTGTAATTCCATTCAGCATTTTTAGCAAAGATATGCATAGAAATGGAATGCTGAAAAAAGAAATTAAATTATAATTAGCAAACCAAATGCTTTTCCAATTTATGCATGACTTGTGGGTAACAAAATTAGTTACACGGTTTAGAATTTAGTAGGTCTCAGAGATTCATGTAGATAGCAAGAATATAAATTATTAGTTTTGGAAGGAATGTCAAAAAGCAGTCAGTTTCTAAGTAATATAAGCCCTTGTGGTTCAGCCAAGATGAAGTCTCATTTTAATTCCAGCTAAATGGAAATCTTCCTGTAAGCATATTGCCCATACATAAGTAATGAAGAATTTCCTACCCATCTCATGGAGAGTCTTCTAATAATTGCTTCCAAAGGTGGATTGATTCCCTTGAGACAGTATACCAGAATGCTGATCCCAACATAAAATCACTCAGCCTTTTCTTATTTTAGCATTTTCAGGTGAAAACTTCAGTTACTTAATTTCTTTTTTAAGAGCAAGGAAGAATGTGTGCACTTCATTAGTGATTATGCTGAGCTGGAAGTCGAGATGCTGTATTGTTCCGTAGGTTCTGGTTAGCAGTAGAAGATCTGAAGAAGAGGCCTATCCGTGAAGTTCCTGCTCGCGTCCAAGAAATCTGGCAAGAGTTTCTTGCTCCAGGTGCAGCCAGCGCTATCAACCTAGATTCAAAAAGTTATGACAAAACCACTCAGAATGTGAAGGAACCAGGAAGATACACATTTGAAGATGCTCAGGTCAGTTTGCAATCATGTTTGTGGACACTTGAAATGGAATATTGGCTAGTAAAATCTGTGTACAAAAATGAGATATATTTGGGAATTAAATGATAATGCCCTGTTTCCTAAAATCCCATTTTGGTAATGCAAACATCTAACATTCTTTCTTTCATGAGGCATATGAAGTTCTTCATGAAACTTCTGTGCTTGATATAGAGTCTTCAAGTGGAGACTTTGAAAAGAAGAAAGCATGTAGTGAAGAAAAAATGAAGTATTTCTGGATTAAATGCAGCACTTCATGTGACTTATAACTTAATATTTCATCTTTGCAGACTTCTGAGAAAAGCAATAGAAAATAATTGGATTCACAGTAAAAGTAGCAGAACTGGTATCATCTTCTATTTTCATCAGCAGCCCTGTGATGAAAATTTAATTATTAATGCAAAGTGAAATGGTGTCAAAAGGAGAGATTGAGATCATATCCCTGCAGAATTTCCTACAGCTTGATTACTAGGTCATCATCTTGGGAGTCAGGAGATGCTGCTACAGGCCCCTCAAAGGAGAGAAGGGAATTGTATTGAGGCTTTCTACTTTTTGGGAGAATGCCTCTGCCCTAAATATGAAGGGGAATAATTTTACCTCCTTTTCATTTTTCCATTATGAGAATAGCAACCTATGAAGAAACAATAAAATTTTCATTAGACCCTAGGTCATACCCACTGTTTTGAAGTACTCTGCATTAAACCAAACATACCATTTTTGCTTGCATCCGCTGACCCTTGAAGATTTAATAATGCAGTGTATAGCAAAGACATAAATTACACAAATAAACAACCTAGCAAGATTAAAGGTTTAAAAAAAAAATCTTTGCCGTTAAATGGGTAAAGGACAATTAAATTCCTTGCCAGTATCCAATCTACATACTTTTAATAAGTGTAAAAATTCAATACACTTTTACTTCCAGATCTCTCTTGTAATTTTGTCCTTCATCTGAGGTGGAGGGGTTTGTCAGGAGCAGGGCTCTGCCTCGGCAGCACGCCCTTTTCGGGCTACCAGCGGGAAAGAGCCCACTTTTGTGCCATTCTGGCAGTCATTTCATTGTGCTTAAAAATGTATGAAAAGCATTTCTGGACTGGAAATACAGAAAGATAAAACTCCATGTCAAATGAAGACACATAAGTAAAATGGGACACATAACTAAAAATTTTCCAATTGTGCTAAATGTGTGCATTAACACGTGTCCTGGCTAATGTGTACATTAATAATACTAATACAGCCTAATTTATTCTTGCTTTTACCAGCATATTTCTTGTACAGAAATAAAATTTTAATGCCCATCACCACTTTCTGCTCTCTGTTGACTGCATTGTCTGCTTTCACAGACACTGAGTGGAAACAAACCTCCCCAAATAAAAGTCTAAGTTCTGAATATATGCCAGAAATTCTCTGCTTAGTGTAAGAAATACAAAGACATTTAGAATAACTTTTAGGGTTTCTACTACAGCAAAAGTTAAAAATCAGCTTTAATTTTACCTTGCCTTAATTTTCAGATAAGGTAGGGTTTTTTGTTTTGGTGGTTTTTGTTGGTGTGGGGTTTTTTCTGTTTGGTTGTCTTTTTGTGTGTGTGTTTTTTGGGGTTTTTTTCGTTGTTTTTTTTTTAATTTTTTGTTTTGTTTTGGGGTTTTGGGGTGTGTTTTTTGTGGGACTTTTTGTGTTTGTTTGTTTTTGGTTTTGTTTGATTGGGGGTTTTTTTGGTTCTTTGGGGTATTTTGGGTTTTTTTGTTTGGTTGGTTGTTATTGTTGGGGTGTTTTGTTTGTTTTTATTGTTTGGGGTTTTTTTGTGTGTATATTCACTAATTTTATGCCCTACCAGGATGAGAAACAGTATTTGCTTTCCAGTTTGTTTCCTGTGTCCCAATTGCTCAGCTACAGGCTTCTTATAGTAAAAAATAACATTTGAGTAAAAGAAAAACTCCACAAAAATAGTTAACAAAAGTCAGGATTTTTAAAAAATATTTTTGAGAGCTTTTCCTATTCTGATTGCTGTTTCTATGAATCTTTTCTCTAGCATATAATTAGAACTTGAATTATCAAGTTTTGTACATCATAGATTTTTTGGTTTTCACCTCTTTCAGAATGCTCCAAATTTAAATTTTTTTTTAGCTGCTCTTGTCATTTTTTTTCTGAATTAAGGTTTCCAAATTTTCATATGCCTCTGAAGAATCAATGTCTTGAAAATTAGATTAGCCTAGAACTGTTTTTCAATTTATGTATGTATTTTCCTTTTTATATTGTTAGCTGGAGAGCAGACTAAACATCTGTCAAAGGGTGTTTTCAAGAGTAGCCAGGGGAAATCCTCACTAACCTAAGCAATTATATGTGGTGTTGAATTGAAAATCTAGTGCCTCTTCCTAGCCTCTGAAATCACAAGACTATCTCCAGAAACTTATTCAGAAAATCTGATGAGGAAGGACCCACAGCTCCTACTTTCATCACGTAGCTGAACTAACGAATGTAAGGGAGGTTTGTAGCTGGGACTGAAGCGAGGACTCAGTTGTCAATTCTTAGAAAATAATTTTGTACTGCAAATTTGGTCGATAAATTAAAGAAAGGTGCATTGTGTAATTTTACATAATAAATGGGTGGGATTTCTGCTTTAAGAATAGAAGGCAATTCAGCCTTGGCATCAGAACTGAAACCTGCTATCCTGTAACGCTTCCTATTCATGATAGTGATGGCTGGAATGCATTCCACAGCCAAAAGCTGTGACTGCCTCCCATTTTTCATATGTCCTCTTCCATGGGAGTAACAACTCCTCCTTTCCTTTTCAGGAGCACATTTACAAACTGATGAAAAGTGATTCTTACCCTCGTTTTATACGATCCAGTGCCTACCAGGAGCTGCTACAGGCCAAGAAAAAGGTATTGGTCCATCTTGCCTTTGTCTTGCCACTGTGCAAAGCAGTGGTTATGTTTGCAACAATACTCAGTCTTCTCTCCCCTGTGCCAGTGCAACTGGATATCTGGTAGGTGACCAGCTTGGCGTTTTTGGAGGGTCACATACACACAGGAGTTCAATATACATATATGTGTATATATCCTGCATGCGGGCATGTTTCAATAAGTTAATCTAGCAAAACTTATTTTTATTTTTACATCCCATATTGTACTGTTTTCTCTGTTATGAAGCACCTTAAATTGCAAAGTGCTTTACAAATACATTAAAAAAAATAAAATAAAATCCCAGAAGAATAGTATTTCATGTTTGCAAGTTTGCTTATGTAATAATTGTTGTTCTCTTTATTCCACCTATGAAAGCTACAGAATGTGTTTAGAAGCAATCTTATTCATATGAATAACTTCTAATTTCAACTGTAAATATAGGGGCTTCTTAATTTGGTTTCTTTCCCTATTACTACATGAACATGAATAGTTTTGAGCAGGCTAGGAATCTGACTTGAAAGACTGATCATGTCACACTTTGGCAAACAGACGTTCGTGTCGTCTTGGTGTAAATCCAGATTATGGAATGGGTTCTGAATAGCCACAGCCCAGAGTATGTGGAGCAGCTTGTACAATGCAGATTTCCATGATGATAAACAATTCTATGAGTGGGCTCTAAACAGTAATCTCCTAGAATCAGCTGGGAGCCCTGTGCCTTGTGAAGTCAGGGCCCCGATTGTTACCGGAACAAGGTAGTTACTAACACCATAGCATTCTATTGTTTATAATGACAACCTAAAATTATATGAAAGTACTGTGTGATTTTGTTTTTTGTTCAAACATTGATTTCTGAAGATCCAATATAGAGAGAGATGTTGAAAATACCAGAAAGCTTCAACTGTCTGTGTGAAGTCCTTAAGTTTGTGAATGTCAGTTCATTAACACAAGATGTGCACTTCATTATTTCTTTTTACTTTCAGTTTTTCTTTAAATTCAAACCAGTTTGATCCCCATGAAAAATTATTTTTGTCTAGTACTGTATCTGCTTTGCCCATCCCCTGTTTTGCCAAGTCCCATTACAGCCTCATACCTGTGTTTGCTTCCTGAGTTATACAAACTTTGTTTTGCAGTCCATTGTTTCATCAAACCTTCTTTTCTACTCCATTGTTCTTGCTTTTCTTTTCCCCCTCCTTTTTCTTCTTTTTGTTCCTTTTGTTTTATTTATTTCAAATTTAAGTTGGAAAACACTCTGGATCGTCGAACATCTTTTGAGAAATTCACACGCAATGTGGTAAGTTTGTTGCCTCGGAAGACTAGCAAGCCTGATGGGACATCCTTATCCCCTTCCCCTCACTGATCCCTACTTTCCCTTTCCCTTCTCTGACCTGATGGCTAAAAGTGTATTCATCATAGCTTGTGAATTTTCCTGGGAATGACAGCTTTGTAATATGCTTTCATTTCAACCCCTCCTCCCTAGTCCCTTTCCCACTGATCTCAATAGTCACACATGGAGGAATCGACCTTTGGGAGCCATGCTTTTTGCATTAGGAAGCATGAAATTAGTCATTTTCTCCCCCCTATAATTTTAGTAAAGAATCTGTGAAAACATGCTTGATGTTGTTAATTTTCTGGTGCCTTCTGAAATACTAAGTCTAAAACAGTTGAATACATTGGATTTTCATCCTGTCTTCTTTTTATTTTACTAAAACAGACTTTGTCCCCCTTTTTTTAATTTGGCACATGGAAAAATAATTTAATAATAATAATTTCCCCATCTTCCTTAATGTCTAACACAGCTTCTGCAGGACCAAAGAATTCATGCTGTTTATGTGCAAGGGTTTGATTTGGATTCATTTTCATAATGGACTACAAGAACTGAATTTTTTCTTTTCAATGTATAACTTTCGAAAGCTATTTCTCCAAGGTAAAAAAAAAAAAGGCTGGTAGATTTTGTGTGTGCATTCTTTTGCCACCTGCCAAAAGATCCACTGATTTCATGATATTTGGGATTATTTTTACTTATCCAGTTTCTTTGGAATTATTTTTTTACATTGTGAAAATTCAAACTAAAGAATTCAACGCATTTATTTTTGTAGGGCAGAAACATCCCTATTTTTCCATGCCATAAAAACTGTACACCAACACTGAGGGCGAGCACTAACCTGTTATGAAAAGAGGTAGAAAGATCTTGGATTATACTCAAGTTTGTCTGCATTGTCTGTTGAATTGTGCAGGTGACGCTGCTGTGTGTGTGTGCGTGTGCGTCTGTGGCTTTTTCTGTGACCTGGTTAGTGGAGCTGTGTGTGTTGAAATGAAAAATATGAGAGCTTTCAGCAAAGATCATGGTTTTTGTTTTTTTTTAGTTTCTAGGGAAGGAGAAGCAGTTGTCAGAAACTGGCTCCCTTGTAATGAGGCTCAAGAGTATCGCCTCAAGTATTTAAAAACTACATCTATAGTTTCCAGTAATCAAAAAAAGAAACAAACACAGTGAAAGTTTTGTGAGGCTGTGGGAATATCTCACATTTTAAAACAAAACAGTAATTCTTTAACTACTTTCTTATAGGTAAAGGCTTCCTGTAATATGCTTTGAATCCACTGTAATCAGGAAGAAATTTGGATTCAATGGGACAAAGTCAGTAAAGGACACTAAAAATAAATAAACAGCCACAAAGGAAACTATCCCAATGTTTGAAACAAAAACCCCTATGTTTTGCATGGTGGTGTTGCTGTAGCATGTTGCAGTGTGATTTGTGTGTTGTCTGAACAGGTTGGATCTATAAAACAACATTGTACGTGACAGCATTATACGTGATAACTCCATTACAATTCAGTAGGAAGTTCCACATTAATAAAAAGCCTATGAAAGAGAGTGCACAGAGTGGGTAATACATCGGGACCTCTGAGAGCTGGACTTTTTCCCAGTCACAGCGCCTGGCAGGCTGCAATGCTACATTTATTCATGGCACTTTGAGCAGCCCATGGGTCAGGAATTGGCCGTGGCAAGCGTTATGTAAGCAGGTGGCCGTGAGGAGGGAAAGAGCAGGCTGCAGGGAGATGGGGCAGGAATGCAGCGCAAAGAGGGAAAAGGTGAAGACAAGACCGTGAGACACTGAAGTGACTCCCAGAGCAGCGGTACAGATGAACCAGCAGCTCTGGGCACAAACACTGGAGCCTTGTGCCTCGCAGCCATGCCTGATTTTCATCCTGCTAATCTCAGGGCAGAAATACCAGAACAGCAGGGTGCCAGAGATGAAAGGCAGGCCCAGTAAACCAGATGTGAGCTAGAAATGGAAAAGAGGATTTCTGGACATTAGTACTTTGATAGTAGAAGGGGATTTTTTAATTTTTTTTCCCCACAGAGCAAGCTCTGAAATAAAATCTGTGGTTTTGCTTTTTTTTCCAACTACTACCTGTTAATCCGGGTGGAGTCTGTCAAGTTGGGCCAAGTATGAAAGAAAAACATGTCACTGCTAGAGTTCTATTCTCTATTAGACTGACAGGTCTGAGACTGGCAAATTAATCCAGAATATCAGGATGTTCAAATGCAAACCTTTTTTCCAAGATGACTGGATTCATGCCACCCACTTCCTCAAGACCCCTTTCCACCAGGCATCCTTGTTCTTCCACTCTTGCTCTTGGTTGTGATGAGCTTATAATATGTAATTATCTACTTTGGTACAGCGGTTCCAACCAGCAGGGATGAGGGAAATATTTCTCAGAATATCTTACAGTGTACTGAATAACTTGATTGGCTGTGAAGTGAGGGACTGTGGGATAGATCTGATTAATACAGAAGATAGGTGTGAAAAGGGTCTTCTACAACCTGGATAAAAGCTATCAGCTCTGATTTAGTGAGATGAAAATTACAGTTTCTCTTTGATGGTTTGCAATATTTAGACTAATTTTCACTGGATTTTTTTCCTCACTTATTTCACAGTGGGTTTGTATTGAACTAAACTAGACCTCAGTTTTTTCCATTTGAAATGTTTAAAATAACCCCAGTAACCTTGGCTGTGTCTAGGGACTCAATCTGAGAAGATGGACTTGTAATTCATAATCTGATTTGTTGACTCTAAGAGGGTCCTGATCAATGTTAATTGAAATTGGGTTACACTTGCTACAGAAAGCGCTTGTTAAACTAGAAAGTTTAGAAACTTTGTAGAGGGCAATTACGCTGTACTGTTTCATGAATTACATGGAAATAACCTATTATAATGAGTCATTATTTCAGTCTGATGGGAAAAAAAAGAAGTGGAGCTATATGCTAGGCTCAGCTTTCCATTTCTCTGACATTGAAGAGTTTTCTTTACAGAAAAGTTTCAATAAGTTGGTGCACTTCATAAAAGGCTGAAAACTGACTAATTAGCTGCTCTGTAGACTTATAGTGCAAAATTGCTAATGCCTTTGGCAGTCTGCAGCAGACAGGATGGATAGCGTTAGAAACAGGTCTGCATTCACATAAAATATACAGAAATAAAAGCAAACTGGCATTTGCTATATGTAATATTTATCTCTGAACACTTTACAGTTTGCATCTGTGTAGTAACCTCAGCTATTCTTGGTCTGCTTCCCTTACACTCCCGGGTGCTGTGCAAAAATATAGAGCACACACACTTCAGTGCTACAGGAATGAAGTCCTGGGATAAGTGAATTACCTTGGAGTATCAGGGGCAGCCACAGGGGTCACAACTTTGAGTCAGAGGCACAGAGAGCAGTGACAGTGTGCTCTGTGCTGCCCCCGCCTAGCTCAGCCCCTCAGCTTTCTCTTGGAGAATAATCAAAGTCCAGTCACCGGCAGCTCCTCGAGCGACTAGGGAAGTTAAAGGTCTAAGTCATGGAGCCAGAGGATCTCATTCCATGCTAAAGCAGTAGAGAGACTGAAATCAGCAGTTTCTCTGGCTTTTAGAAACTCAAATTCTTTTGGAGAATTCACAAGGGGGAAAAAAATATTAAAAAAAAGCTCTGCAAATTTCCTCCACTTCAAGTGCTAATATCTATATCACAGGGGGGAAAAAAGAGGTGAATATGCACTGGTAATGTTTATGGGAACAAAGAGGTTCTTCAAGGAACATCTTTGTCTGTAATTTCTCATGTGCGTTGCAGGATTTGTGACAGTGGCAGACTGAGCAGGACTTGATGAGTCCCAGCCTGGTGCTTAGCTGCAATTCCTGGTCTGGAACCCTTGAGACAAAGGGACCTGCTTTATAGGGGGAGTGGGCTGATTGAATTTCCAATCCATGCAAATTTTCTTGTCCCACCAGGAACTGAGTTAGTGGCGCAAGAAGGGGTAGCCTCCCTCCTTAGAGCTGCCTGGGGGAAGTACTGCATCCTCATGTGCTGGTGCCATGACTTCAGACACCACCATCAATCGGTGTCAGCATTTCATCTGTTGCTGCACAGTTATAGAGGACACAAAAATGTGCTTGTTGTAAGTTTGTGAGGTCTCATGAAGTACAGCCAGTAAAAAACAGATGAAGTTCAGTTCATATATTAAACCAAAAAATCATCAAACTATAATTACCTCCACTCTTAACCTCATAAACAAGATGTAAATAAGACAGAATTAATAAATCTGAGTTAAAAACGATTATATCCTATATTACTCATATTATTTCCAGCTGTCTTCTCCCACTTACCTGGAAGAATTTGCTGACCAGGGCCCCTTGATTTTTTCCACCTCCAAACCAGTAACAATATACCATTTCATGCATGAGATGTGAAATGAGAAGGCCATTGAACAGAGCACATTTTCACAGAGGTTCAATGCAATGTCACTTAACGTGACATCATGAATTATGGCCTAGAGATGGAAATTAAAACTCATAAAAATAGAATTCCTCAGTCCTTATCAGTGGGCATAGACTTTCTAGATGCTTCAGCAAGTGTAATCTCTTGTCATGTTAAAATCTCTAGTCATGTTAAAATCTCTCCCTTTATTGAGAAACAAGGCATATAAATTATCAATTTCATCTGTTAATCAAGAAATTTTTTCTACATGAATAGGTAAAACTTGTGTACACAGGGCCCTACTGTGCCAGACCAAAAGTCCATCTAGTCCTGAAATCTTGCTGAGGGCTGGATTTTGCTCAAGTGTAGCATTGTCCAAGAACTTCAATGTACAATCAGATGTGGGATCTCATTTTGACTTTACTTAGTCCCAAAATTTAAACAAAAAAAACAAAACGCTGGTCAGAAGAAAAATAAATCTCAAAGCTACTTATTTGACAAATACAAAACAGAATGAAAATAATAAGTCTTTGTGGAAATGAAGGCCTTTTCCATTTCAGGAAAGAGTTGTCTCATTGAAGTTCAACTAAAAAGAACAAATAAAATAATTGAAATTTTTATTTTGGGCTTCTAATTAAGGAAAAAAAGTAGTTTTAGGGGTTTTTTAGGAATTATGTCTACAGAGGAAAATGATAAAGACATGCCAGTGAGGACTGACCTGCTTGTGCTGTTCTGCAGTGACTGGAGCTAAGGTGCTGTGCTCCGTGCTGGAAGAGAGGAGCTGAGGAGCAACACTTGCACAAAGAGGTTCATCCAAGTGAGGAGACAGTGCAGACTGGTCAGGTGTTGGGCCAGAGTCTGCCATTTGCCCGCTGACAAACATTTACCTAATTCATAGGCTATTTGCAGGAATGAGAACTGCAGAGAGGTACGGAAACTTGAGGAGTCAGGCCTCGGACAAACATACTAAAAATATTTTTCTTGTGCATCGGTCCTTTAGAAACCTACACTTCAGATGGTTATTCAAGTTCAAACTACCCCATGTGGCTGGAGTTTTTAGGTTAATCACAAATGAGAGCAGCTCATCAGTAAATGCAAAGATAAGTGGGAAAAGAGAAAGAAATGGAGACTGTCATTGGATTTGGAGTGAGCCAAAAGAGGAAAGCAGTTGTTCAGCTGCTGCCTCCTGTCCTCAGAGCATTGCAGGAAACAGTACAGCCCTAATGAGAAGGGAACAAAGGTCTGCAAATCCCAGCCAGAGGCAGGATTTTTCTGCACATGTAACCACTTAGCACTGCAGCTGTGATGACAGCTTGTGCCCCAAATTCAGTAAATACAAACCTTGTCCCCTTCCTCACATCTGAAAGAGATCTACACCTGCACAGGTGGCTGAGAGCAGCACCCTGTGCTGCTGTGGAAACTGAAGCAGAATTGTGACTCCCTGAGCAGCGCTAAAGCAATTCCCCTGTGCTAGTGAAGCAAAGGCTGCCTCAACACGGAGAGGGATTTACTGCTTCTTCTCCCGTGTCTCTCCAGATGTGCTCCTGTCAGGGACTGTTTATATCCCAGCTCTGTGTGTAGTGCACTGCAATGTCACTTGGAAGCTTTCCCTACCAATCTATCTGAGCTGGTGCTCCACACGTGAGCAGATGGGGAACAGTGAGCCCAAGGACGGTCGCTTCTCGCTCCACATCTCATTTTGCTCACAGTGCTGTCTCTCTCTTTCCCGATCAGATGCATGGAGTTCTCTTTTCTAGTTCTACCAGTACAGGTCCTGGGGAGTAGCATCTGCACTGACAATAAAGAAACACGAAAAAGGAACCATTGAGGTTGCTTAGCAGAAAGGAAGAAAAATAATCTTCTATAAAGAGAAGACATGATCTTTCTCTATCATACATTTCAACTCCAGCCCCTATCTACATTTCATATTGATTTCTTAAAAGCCGCATATGTACTGAGGTTGTTGCTGACTTGTTTTCTGGATTATTTGAGGCGTTAGTGTCATGCTGCATAAATGGGTCAGTCAGAATGACTGTATTTAGCAGCTCCTACCTCTGCATATAGCTTTGCAATTTTCCCCTTAAATTCTGTAGAATTAAAGTTGGAAGAACATTAAAGTTGGAAGAAAGTATGTCGAACAGTTAATATTCTCAAATAGGGACTGAATGCTGAGGCCAAGTGGTTTTGTTCTTCTAGATGTACTTGTTCACTCCAGCTGCTGTGTTGCCTTCTCGTACTCTGACTCCCTTGTCAGTGTATGTATGTGGCTTCTGCATTATTAGTAAAATTCTTAAATAGCTGCAATTGTGCACTAATACAGCCAAAAAATCCTAATCCTCATTAGAATTTGGCCATATGCTTCAAATTGTTGATGGTAAGAATATATTGAAAATATTAAGGATCTCCTTTTCGTTATGCAGACAAACATCTATTACTTCTGACTTTCCCCCTCCCCCAATTTTCTTTAATCTTATTAACACAGGAAATGTCTTCATATGCTACAACTCTGAAAACTGGCCTGTTAGATACAGGTACCCAAATCAAAATCTGGCTAATGGAAATGCTGTTAACATTGTATCTGAAAGAAATAGCTAGGCTCAGCTCTTGAATTGTGACCCACGATAGATGATCCTTACGTCAGTCTGTAAAATTAGTAAATCTGGAAATATCCTAGAAGCAGTAATTATGAAACCCTACCACAGACAGCTAAAGTAAAAGTATACTCTGGAAGAGAGTTTGAAAGGAACATTTTGTGAAGTGGGAAATAACAAGTACCCACAGATCTAATAAGATGTGACAATTCCGTATTTGGGGCTGCAATGGATTCTGTGTATTAAAAGCTTATTTTCCTAATCAGAGAACTTAATATGATTCAGACTAAGCATTGAAGAAGATCTCTTAAGGAGAGTGTATCTTCTAAACCGTCACTTTTCCAACTTGATGATAAATTAGAACCACTAATGCTTTGAAAAAACATTTGCTGTTGTTGTTGTCATTCAGATAGAGATTTCTCTGAGGCAGGGAGGGGAGGTGAAGGAGAGGACCATCCAGAGAGTTCCTGATCACTGTAGGGCTTTGGAGAAAAAATATCCAAAGGCCAGAAATATTTGGGGAGCAGACAATGTGGAATACAGAAAAAAATTGTCATGACAGCTCACTATGTCTCTAGGGGAAAATTCAAACAATATGAAAAAATTCAAACAATAATGAAAAAACAATATGAAAAAATATTGAATTCAAACAATATGAAAAAAATTAACCAAATCAGATCAATTAATAACTACTTTTGGGCCTGATTTTAGGTCAAAACTTCCTGGTTTATGTGATAACATAATTCATTCCTGAGATGTTAGAATTTGATTATGGTCCATCTAAAAATTCCAGGAATTTTGAAACTCTTAACTAATAGTTACAAATAATAGTAAACAATTATTTCACAGATTTTGTACAACAACAAGGGTTTATGCAGCTTTCCAGTGCAGTATTGAGCCAATTGTAACTAATTGAGAACTCCTGGTTTAAATATTTTAATTAAGTGGGTTATGCAGTTCAGTACTAAAGTGGACTCATACATATTTACACAAAGTAGCCAGGCCAGTACATCTGTAAAATTAAGTGCAAATAACTTAATGAAAGGTGAGATGAGCATATGTTCAATATTTTCTGAGATTATGTCTAGCACCAAAAGTCATTAATTGCCTAATAAAATTGTCTAACAAAGCATTAATTTTGGACATGCTGCTTTAAATTGTATTGCAAGGCCACACTGCTGTTGAGGCTTTTTTCACTATTTAAAAAGAGAAGATGTCTTACTATAACAGCTTACCTGATGCATTAGAGGAAAACATAATTTAAGGGTTAACAACTGTCAAGAAGCTGTGAATTTAATATTGGTAGAAAGTGGCAGATACAGGGAAGACAGATGCCAGGAAGGAGCCTTTCCATCTTTCAAAGAAGAAAGTATTAATATTGTCAGGTGATATGGTGAACCTGATGGATAGGCAGTCTAACCCAACATTGCAAATCATGCGTTCCCTTTCTAATTATGTTGTAAGGGAAGTATTCATCCTAATTTGGTCAATTTATATTTCACTGCACAAAGAATAAAATAGTTATTCTTCCTTTGATGAAGACCCACTCTGATATATTGCATTAGAGCAAATGCTCAAGACCAACTTACAGATCCCTGTGAGCATAAATTTAATTGATAATGACAAAAGATATTAAATTGTGTAATTCCACTGAGTTATAATACTGCAGATGACTTAGCAATTTATTGATATAGCAAAAGAAGTTCATTTACCATTTACTGCAGAAAATGAAGCATCTCTCCATAGTTACAGTATTTCTTACTGTAACTTCTCCTTGAAATCAGTTTGATGTTTCTGAATTGGGCACTTAAAATGAACAATATAATAAATGTAAGTATTAAATATCTAACTGGTGAGTTAGAGCCATTTTCTATTTACTGTTTTATGATATATTTGTGTTACATTGTCAGGGTATGCCTGTGATGTCAGCTTGCTGTGCCAGCTCTGCCTTGGTTGGATCAGAGCCACAGTACGATGGCCCTTGGAGAGCTAACTCCTTTTATGTGGCTGTAGGAGAGCTAATTCCTGTTCTGTGGTTTCTGTCTGGCTCAGATAAAGCTCAAATCTGCCTGAAATGCACCAGAGTGACATACTTTACACCATCTTCTTCACGCTGTAGACCTAGCCCTTGTGGGACAGTCATTACACCTTATTAAAAGAACTTGTTAAAAAATTGAAACCACATCCTTGCCACAGGAGGAATGATGAGGAAAACAACAATATGGAAATCCAACACCTTCAAAGCAGTGTTATGCAGTCACATGTAATAGACCTGACCAATGTTCCTTATAAATGGTAAATATGGTCTCAGCAAACCTATGGCTGTGCTCATGGAAAAGCTGCTTTCCTACCTATATGCAATCTGCCTCTTACTTTCTTACCTTAAGTTGAAAGTAGCTTTTTTGTCTTCTGTGACAGAGCTGCCGCAGTTTGCACACTCATCTTTGCAACCCAAGGCACTCTTGCTTGTGGTAGCCTTCTTCAAGTTCTGGGTGTGACTGACAGCAAAAACCTCAGCATCAGTTTCTCATCAGCCAAAACCAATCTCGTCCAAAAATGGCCTTTAAATTTGCTGGCTTGTTCTGTGAAACAATCTGGCTGGCTGGCAGTGGAGGTGTTTAAGTGTAAGGACTTCCTGTGGTTTAAGATTTGACAGACTCCAGTTGGTGCCCCTAGTTATTTGAGAGTGATGTGGCAACACTGAGTGGTTGCTGATGAACAGGTTTGCAGTGATCATGCCTCTGTTTTCTGTTTTTGTTTTTTGTTTTTATCTTTTCCTCAGGGGAAATCGCTCACATCAAAGAGGTTAACCAGTCTAGTGCAGTCCTACTAAAAGGATCACCTTGTAGCATGGAAGCAGACTCAAATCATTATACATACTTTGTAGCTCACTGATTGCCTGACTCAGAGGACAGTAGAACAAGATGTTGCATGAGCAAGGACCTGACTTGTTTTCTTTTGTGTATACTAAGGCATTACAGACTCCGAGGGACTCTCTAGCCTTTCGATGCCTCCATTTCGAAAACTGTCTGCTCACTTCCTCCTTCATATCAAGCTGGATCTGTGTCTTTTTATTTTCTGCAAGCTCAAGTACAGTGAAAAAAAAGCTTCTGCTAGGCACAGTTTATTAAAAAAATACGTCAATCAAAAAACTGGAAGAAATGTAAAAAATGCATATATTAATAAATATACATATGGCATCACATTTATTGCACAATAAATTAGCACAGAAGGTTTCATTTCACTGATGTATTCACATTGAGAAAGAAAGCCTGTGTCTTTGTCTGTTGTCTGTATATTCTCTGTTAATGTTTCTTGCATTTATTTTTATACCATATTTAAAAAAAAAGAACACCTTTTACTCCAGATGTATTAAAGTTGATCCTTTCTCTGTAAATTTGTGTATGTTTATATTGTTGTTTTATCTTTCATTAAAAGATGCAGAATCTCTTTCCTTTGGGAAGTTTGAGATTTTAATATTGAATCTGAAGATTAGTCAAGAGCAAAATGATCCCCAAAAGTTACACACCTTGTGCTTTCTAAAAAGTGACATGAAATGGCATTTTCTTTCTCTCAGTGACACCTAATCAAACACACTTTATTGATAATCATTTACTTTTTCTTTTCTTTTTATCAAGCTAGCAGCAGAGAGACCTTTCCAGCTTGCTCATCATCGCATAAGCAAACCTTTCTTTAGGCTAGTCCCGTCCTATACCAGTGCAGCCTGCACGGCCATTCAGGCTCTGCCCCAGCCCAGATTGACTGAGCTGCACTTCCTTAGGAACGGACACGAACAAAGCTGGCTGAGAACACAAGGGAACACTCGCTAAATAGAAAGGACAGGGCTTCTTTGTCCTTGCTGTCACTTGTGATACAAGGCAACATTTTAAGCTGAAAAGGTAGTGGTTTGGGAGTGCTAAGTTTGCAGTCTGTGGAGTAAACCTCAGTAGTAACGCAGGAGGAGGCTGTCATTTTAATTCCAGGGCTCTGCTGGGGTGTGCTGTTGTGTGTCCACTGCTGAGGTTACTCACACAGAGACCTGTTGACAGGTTTATGAGCGTGTGTTGATGTTGCCAGTGAGACGGTAGATATGGAGCTTTCAAGCTAATCTGAGCTGCAACCAGAAATCTCTGCTGGGCCTAGGAAACAGCACTGTCGACTGATAGAGGTGATGTAAGGATAGTAGACAGAATCTCAGAGTAGAAAATAAGGATGGGAACTAAGGCAAATGACAAAATGCTGATTCCTCCAGGGCATGGTAGAGTGCACAGGACAAGCAAGCCTTTCTAGCAATGCACAGAATTGACTCAGGACAGCCAACTCTAGTACCATCTGTCATGCTGACTTTGGTTTGATATTGAGAATCTTGTTTCAAAGGGACTACGAATCCTAAAAGTGCACACACGAAGTAGGACAGACATAGATACAAGCAGACAATCAATTTGAATGCATTAATACCAGAGTCATCTCATTTAGCATTGGAAAACCACCTGCACTGATGCTGCTGGGGGCAGGACTGCTGCACACAGCAGCTCTGGGCAGAAGGGAGCTGAGCTGCCTCCTGCTGGGTGCACTCCCTTCTCCACTGGTTCTGTCAGTGCAGCCAGAACCAGGAATGCAGCATCTTTAAAGATGGAGTCTGAGTGAACCCAGTACACAATGAATTACAAATCCATGAATGGCTGTTCGCCATATACTGCTCAGCTGAGGTTTCTTGAGGTTTGCGATTTCTGTTTGTTTTCACATGCCAGTGTGTTTCTGGTTTCTAGCTAGGATGGTATCTACTGCTTTAAAGTGTCTCTGTTTTTGTTAGCACAATTCTACTAAGCATTTATGGAACTGGCCCATCAGAGCTGGGTCTTATCAAGATGTTACCAAGAGCTCCATGCACAGGTCAACTCAAAATATTCACAATCTAGGGAAGTCAGATGAATTTTAGTAAACAGCCACACTGAATCCCAGATCTTAAAATGAGATTTAATTTTACCGCAGAAATGTGAGCTCTGAGACATGAGCTTGGGGCCAGGCAATCTGCAGAAATTTGAGCTCTGCTTCACTTCTCAGTGCCAAATAGAGATATTTATTTCCAAACTCCTGCTGCCACCAATTGCATCAACTGGTATGTTGCCACCTTTGCCGCAGTAGTTAACTAATTAGATACCACTGTCTGCTTCAAAGAATCACTTCCTTCAAATACCTAATGTTTCAAATTCAAGCATTAGGCATTTCATGCAACTTCACCCTAAGAAATTTTTTTTCGAAATCATTTTGCAACAATAACTGGTCGAGAAAAAGTCATGGAGCATTTGTATTCCTGGACCATTCTGTACTTATTCTAGTTCGTTCCTGTCGTGGTTTAACTCCAGCTGGCAACTAAGTACCACGCAGCTGGTTGTTCACTCCCCTGTACCTCCAGTGGGATCGGGAGGAGAAGAGGAAAAAGTAAAACTCATGGCTTAAGGCAAGAAAAATTTAATGACTGAAATAATTTATATTAATAATAGCAGTAATTATAATGAAAATGAGAGTAAGAGAGGAAGGAATAAAACCCAAGGCAGAGAAGTGATGCTTGCTGCCTGCTGACCAATGCCCAGCCCATCCCCAAACAGTGATTGGCCCCTCTTGACCAACTCCCTGAGTTTCTATGCTGAGCATGGTGTTCTGTGGGGTGGAACATCCCTTTGGCCGGGTCAGGTCAGCTGTCCTCATGACGATCCCTCTCAGCTTCTTGTGCACCTGCTCACCAGCAGAGCACGGCAAACTGGAAAGTCCTTCAATTAGGGTAACATCTGCTCCACAACACGGAAAGCATCAGTGTCTTATCAACATTATTGCTGTATAAAATCCAAACCACAGCACTGCACCAGCTACTAGCGAGAAAGTGAAATCTATCCCAGCTGAATCCAGGACATTTCCTTTCAAGAAATATGAAGTCTGTATTGAATGCCTGTCTTTCCCTGTATTTGCACAGGATTTAACATGATGTCTCTAAAGTAAAACCAGGCATTACTAATAAGGATTTCAAAGTAGTCAGGAAGCTGTGTTAAGGTTTCATTTGAGCTTAGTTCCAAGTGATACAACTCCACTGTTGCATATGAGTGAATGTGGCCCGAACAAAATCAATCTTACAACTAGATGATTTTTTAAAGGTTTATCTGCAATCTGCTGATACTTCACCTCATCATTGTCATCTGCCAGTGGTACAGTACTGGGACTGGAAACCCAAAGCAGACACAAATTTCCTTTTGCTTCCCCACAGAGGAATGTTTGTTTCCAAATTTATACAAAGATCCGCTTCAAGAATTAAGATTATCTCAGATTAAGGCATGTTTGTACAATAACCAAACAGCTGCAGTATGACTTTGGTTACACAACAATTTACCAATTACGAAAGTCAGTGAGACCACAAATCTGCTGAGGAAAAAAGGACCGAGACAGAAAATCACTCTGAAAGAACCATATTTCTTGTCTTCTAAGGAAGAAGCCATCAGTCAGTGCCTCCTGGCTCTGCCCAAGAACCTTAAAACACCCTCATGCAGGATATTAATTGCAATATTCGTTAAAATAACCAGTTGGAGCTTGGAACTTTCATCTGAGAGTTGGGGCTCATCAGGCAGTCTCTTTCCCCTCACATCCCTGTACATGAAACAGCTCTAAAGCCTACAGGAGAAAGCGTTTGGTGGTGCTGCTAGACACTTCAGATGGTTTTGTGCTCCCAGACTAGCCTGTGAAGGAAAATGGCTGGTGGGAGAGGCAGAAGCTACCCTGGCACCTACCTGACAACAGCAAAATATTCACCCATCCTTCTGTAAGAAGCAAGTAAAAACTGTTCTTCAACCCTACAAAACCAAAGAGGGAGAAGAAGGGCCTTAAAACAGTGATGAGATAAATTGCAAAATGCTGAGCCGAAACAGTAGTGGAGACTGGCCAAAAATTAATGAATTGAAGGTGAATACAGGACTAGAAAATGGGAATTAATTGCGGTGACCAGAACAGAACTGACAAGGGAGGAGAACTGGAGAGCTAAATAATTAGGAGCAAGAGAGGTGGAATGCAGCTGGTGGTTTGCCAGCCTGTTGGCCACAGCCATGCTGAGTTGGAATTAAAATCTCAAAAATCAGGCAAGATTGACTGTGACCGGTGCCTTAAAACCCAACAACAACATTTTTTTTTTTCATCTGGAAAGCAATAATATATAATAATAAAATATCTAGAGTTGCCTTTTTCAAATTGCACCCCTAATATTGTCTGAAACAATGAAACATAAATGCCAGATAGTCTCCTAATAAATAAAAAATAGGAGGGCACAACCTGTTCCAGAAAACAAGACCTATAGGAATGCATTTAGGGTGTTTATTTATCTTAAATTTTTAAAAAACCCAAAAAACAAAAAAAACACAGCAGACCATTAAAGTGAGGAAAGGCTGGTTTTGGTACATAACTGGAATTAGGCGTTGCAAAAGCCAGTGATTTATTTATGTCTCTTCCAATTATTTATTTTTATGCATAGTGAATAACAGCTCTTTGAATTAGATTTTAAAACTGACTTTTTTATTACTCTTCTAGCTAAAGATATTGTTCATAGAACTGACACTGGACTTATTATAGTAGGTGCATAACACTGGAGTTATAACAAGTGCATAAAACACAGGAATTTTGCTAAAAGAATTTTAATAGATACAGGGTTTTAAAGAAAATAAGGTTTTAATTACAACATGTTCAAGGGAAATTATCAACAAATTATTTGATCATATTCTGTGTCCACAGTTCATTTAAGCAAGTTGCTAAGTGGTTGTGACTCACACCAGTCTGCCTTTTGATGTGACTATGCTGAACAGATTGCTGTTGTCTCCTGTGTGTTGAAGACATGCTGAAGTCCCAGTATTAAAGAGGTGAAGGGAAAGAGAGGATGAGTTCTCTGAGGATGGATTCCCCTTCTCACGCTGTTGCAGACTGTGGAGTCCTCAAGTGGCATGTGTACAACTCAATGTGTTTTGTTTGTATAGACATCAACTTGAGGGCTGCAGAGTCTCTCCAGGCCATCATTATCTTGGAAACTACAAAGTTTTGTTTCCCTAACATCTAAACTGAATCTTCTTTGCTTTGATTCATCCCTTTATTTTTGACCAGGCTGCTGCAGTCACTACAATAATATGTTCCCAACATAAGTGGACATTGCAATGTTACAGCCTCCTTTGGTTTTCTAACTGGTATTTTCTGAAGTGTTGAGTGACTTTATTACTCTCCTCTGTGCCAGAGGGTCTTACAACTTTCTTGGAGGGTGGTGCTTGCAGGACTCCCACAAGGTTTTACAGGAGGAGGGCAGAGGATTACTGTTGTACTTCTGCCTGTACACACAACTACAGGACTTGCCCTTTTTGCAGTAGATGGCCACTACTGAGCTGTGCCAGCCTATGTGACAGTGATGCCCAGATCCTTTGCAGTCTGGCGTAGATGGTTGCTCCCTTTCGTGTGTAGCTGCCTCTTCTAGGGTCACTGAGGTGTCTTGAGTTCTCCCTTGAATAGCATCCTCATTTTTCAGACTGTCTTTCTCTTTTCCCAAGATCTTTTGTTGATTTTTTTTTTTTTTGCATCTGTGCATTGCTTGCAGTCCTTTTATCTGCAGGTATCTTTATGTGTGGGTGAGAGTGAGGAATCTGCTGGCCTGGTTCTTTAACACAAACACTTGAATGAGAATGAGTACCATCATCACTATTTGCTGTAAGGGATTGGTATGTGTAAATTGCAAAGAAAAATTGTCCAGATAATAAACTCTGAGAACCTGCTCAAATGCTAGATGATAGTCCTTATTTACAAGTGTGGATATGGACAGTAAATATCAAACAATATTAAGACACGATGGTAAATGTTACCTTGTTAGTGGCATTTGCACAATTTTTATTGTACTTCGCTCCCAAAATATATTCTGCTGCATCCACCTTCATTGGCTTTCTTTTTGATTTGACTAGGTTTTGAAATCTCTTGTTAGATTCATCACAGATGTCATCTTTCAAAAGGGGTACTATTTCCCACCCTTCCTCTTAACCTGGCAGCTGCTCCTTCAGCATGGGTATCACATAAGTGAAGCATTTCATTATGCACATTATCTTTTCTATCCACATTTTTTTTTCCTTTATCCCTTTCATTTTTGAAAGA
The DNA here is from genome assembly GCA_013397895.1 of Origma solitaria. NCBI lineage: Eukaryota > Metazoa > Chordata > Aves > Passeriformes > Acanthizidae > Origma > Origma solitaria. The sequence continues at coordinate 3,600,848 of VZRL01003241.1, forward strand.
TGAGTGGAAATGGCATATTTAACGTGACTTACTTCTCTACCTTTTTGCTGAGAGGAATATATAACCCAAAATCTATGACCTTTTTGGAGTTCATCTCTTTTGATACACTGTTCTTTAAACAACTTTTCTTTTAGATTCTCTTTCTTGTCTCCCCCTCCCCATCAGTAACATTTTTTTTAAGATTCTCCGTCTTTTATGGTTCTTTTTTTGTTCCTCTGATTCTCACTCCATTGATCTCTCCCACGTGTTCTTATGGTGCCCACTAATGCTCTTTATACTTACCTTCTCTGTTTTATCCTTCTTGGATCTGAAACAAATCAGAAAAAAACCCCCCACAAAACAAAACAGAAAACATTAAAGGAGAGTCAGGCCAGTGCTAGGGCAGGGGCTGATGCAGGGGCATGATATGTGGTGATCTCAGGGGACCATCCTTCTCCTGGCAGTCTGCCTGGAGACTGCATGGAGCATGGGGCAATGTCCTGGGGAGGAGGGTGCTTGTGCAGGGGGGCTCTTACCCAGCAGGGACATCCTCCCTCGCTGCTGGGGAGGTGTCTCTGGGACCTCAGGAGATACGAGGGAGGTGGGTTATTCCTTTCCTTCGGTGCAGTGCGTGGAGACAGGCAAAAGGAGGCCTGTATGTGAGACTCCTCTGGTGCCTGGGACGGAGGGCAGGAAGGAGGCTGGTACTCAGCTCATTCACTGCCCGCACTGCAATTGGAAATAAGTAAGGAACTTGAGCTTCTTCCACGGTCAGAGCGAGGTGAGGGTGTCCGCAGAGTGATGCAGAGTGTCTCTTATTAAAGAAAGTGTCTGTGGGAGGCACGAATGAAGACTAAAGCCCAAGACTAGGAAATATTTCTAAGTCCTGGTCCATACTGGTCTGGGAGGCAGCTCCAGTGAAACCAGTGAACAGGCCTATGGAAGCTCATGTTGTGGCTAAATAATAGAAAAAATATTGTGGGGCAGGAGGTACAAATGAGGAATTTCATCAATGGGTAGAGCAAACTGCTGAAAATACAGTTCAGACAATTAGATATGCTCAATTAATGAGGGAATTGGTTTCCAGAAAGTTGTTTTTAGGGAACTGTTATGTTTGTAATTCCTAAGTAATTTTTGGTTACTCCATTTCTCCTTCCTCCATCCCTCCTGATGAAGCAACCTTTCTTGACTAGCAAGGTCTTGCCTTATCTCTCTTCCCTTGATTTCCTTCTCAGCTGTTTTCCTAATGTATTTCTTCCAGTGTTGGAAACCCCAGGCATAAGGGAGAAACTGCAGCTGCTCTCCCACCACTGCATTGGTGTGCAGAGAGGAATTTTCACTTCTATCTTTATTTTTGTCCTGTAATGAGAAAATTGAAATACCAGACTTTCATTTTGTTCCAAAGGGTTTCTTCCAAGTGCAGTTCCAATCATACAGACACATATCATCTACTTTTTCTGTATACTTGTGGTATTGGGAAAAAAAAGACACCCACACACCCCACACCCACACCCTCCCCGACTGAAAAACAAACTTGGAAAATATGAATTTTTGAGATCTCTTCTGCTGCTGGTCAGAGCTAAGTGGAAAAACAGAAAAAGTGTTTTCTGCTCTCTCAAACCCCATTGCTGTATTAAAACTGTACTTTGGGATTCCCATCTGCAGGGACTGCTGAGCATCTCCAGACCTTTCATTGCCTCGGTGACATCTCCCACTGTTTTTTTTCCTGCCCCAAACTCCAAAGATTCCTGCCCCAAAGCACACTTCCACTGAAATGAGAGATGTGAAACCTTTAAGTCTGGCTTTCAAATGTAGTTACCCTTTGCTCCTAAAACCCTGCTTGCTAGCTGAATGTCAGTGGTGGAATCTCTTTGGTAGGGTGTGCTTGTAGGGTGGTTTTGGGGTTTTATTTTGAAAGATGGCTTGGATTTCTCCTGCTTCTTCTCTCACCTAGCATGTGCTGGGAATGCACCTTTGTCTCCAGAAAGATTTTGAAGACAACCTCTTTCCTTTTTCCACAAAAAGCATGGACTAGGTGGAGTGGCTATGTGTCTTTTAATGAGAAAGAAAAAAGCAAGGGTTTGCAGGCCAGAAGACCTCAAGGAATATGAGAGAGAAAAGAGAGTGATAAAAATAACAAAAGCAGCTGCCTTTATTTTATATCTAAATACAGATTTTTATTATGTTATCCTAATAGCATTGTGCAAAACAAAACAAAAAAAACCAAACCAGAAACAAACAAACAAAAAACCGCAAACCACACAAAATGACACAAACAAACAAAAAACAAACCAAAAAAACACCAACACAACACCCCACGCCCCACAAACCAAAGAAAAAGAACCACA
>VZRL01003241.1:3603187-3634899 GCA_013397895.1 Origma solitaria
CCCCCCACCAAATAAAGAAAGAAAGAAGAGACAAGAAAGAAGAAAAAACCTTTCAATTTTCAACATGGTGAAAATGTCTGATGTTGCCTGTAGAAGCTGCATCCTTTTCAGATCCTGACAGTTCGTGCACCAGGGTGGAGGTCCTTACTCCTCATTATTGAGGCCTTGACATCTTGTGCATGCAGCAGCAGCTCTACTAGAGAAAATCTGTCTGCAGCAGTCAGCACCAGTCCTTCATGTAACACAGAAATGGCTTCTTTTAGCAACTCCATCCCCTGCATACTCCTACCTTCAGTTTTATAGCTACTGGCATGGTGGGACCAGCATGGGCAGTGTATCAGCACTGCTCTGCTGCACTACCGCTGCAGTTTCCTGCTAAGGAAAAACGTGGAATCTGAACGGTACTACTTTGAATTGTGTAATGCTTACTACGAAAAATATTCACTAGAGAAATTTACTGGATGGGACTATTTTGGTACTCATTATAGCCCATTTTTTGAGAAAACTAAATAGAGCATAAAATCAGAAACAAAAGAAGGAAGTCAAAGCAATTTTCTTTACCATAGTAGAGCAAACTAGTTTTGCGTTATCAAAAGCCTGGTGATTTTTCTTTTTTTCTTCCTTTTTCCTCGCGTAGTCCTGAAGTGATCATATACATCTTTTTTCTGTTTGACATTTTGGGTTCTCTTTCACGCCGAGCCTTGCCTATGCATGTGCTGACAGCTGATCGATATTCATCGGAAACAAACCAACCCGGTACCGTGCTTCTCCTCTAAGCCCTCGGCCGCGGTGCTGCTGGAGTGTGTGGGCAGCAATCGCGACCGTCCCTCGCAGCATCAGCGCCCGAGAGCAGCGCCGGGCGCGGGGCGGCACTGACACCTCGCGGGGGCGCGCAGGAACCGCGCCCGCGCCGCTCCCGCCCGCGGGATGATGCTGCGGCCGGGGAACAGCAGCACCCCGCGGCTGGGCAGCGCTTCTGTGGCCCCGCTCACAGGAACATTCCCTGTCCCCTCCCCTGGCGGGGACAAACCTTCTGTCGTATCCCGGCACAAAGACCGTGGAAGGTTTTGTCCGGTTACACCGCAGGAGAGTGTCTGCTGTTAAGAGGATTCCTTGGAACCAGTGTCACTGCATTACACGAGTTCCTTCTAGGATGTTGGGGTCTTTTCGAGATGTGTTTGGTTTGCCAGGAATTGACTTCAGTGGCATTTGGTTTAAAGAAGAACAAAATCTGACCTCTGTGCAACCAAATATAAAAGTAGAAGAAGATATAGTGACAGCATCGGAGCAAAGCACATACATCAAGGTCTGATTTGACTCTGGAGACGTGCAGACGCTGAGGACTGATAGAATGAGTAGTTTTACTTCTATTATGTTCCCCCAAGACTGCCCCCCTTCCAGCCGGCTGCCCACAGGGAAGGGGAGTTTGTAAGTCATGCATGGCACCACTGAACCTGGTTTTTCCCCTGTTTTCCTCCAGGGCAATGAGATTTTGGTCCTGTGATCTGTAAGCAAACAGGCTGGTCAGAAGGAAACCCATTGCTGTCTGCTCTGATTTTAGGGAGAACCTCTTGACAAAGCCCAAAAGATAGCTGGTTAACAGCAGCCAGACTGCAGCAGTACAGTCTGTGTGGCTCTCCATGCTTCATTTGCTCTTCATTTGTTCATTTCTGTATCTTGTTAAGAATGAGAAACCAAATCTAAAAGCTGTGCTTGATTTTCCTGGGCTTCCACCTGCACCTCTGCATTGATTTTGGGCTGCTTTTCACCTCTTCTCCAGAGCCCCTACTCCCTCTGATGGGATTGCTGAGAAACTCTGACTCTGTATTTCAAACTTTTTCATCTAATTTTTTTATATATGCCATTCCAGCCTTACCAAAGAACCTGCACTCTGCCTGTAAGGACAACAGGCAAACCAGGAATAAGCACTCTAATGACCACAGGCACTGAACCATTTTGGGGAGGTTTTTCTGTGGAGAATCATGTATGAGGGGAATCTACTCCTCAGTTTTGATAGCTGGAGGATGAAAGAAATGCTTTTTCTCCATTACTAATAGACAACTAACCTTAATAATATAATGTTTAATGAAAAATACTTTAGGTATTTGTATGTAATATTGTTTTATGTCTGGAGTGGATATTATGGATAAAAATTGTCCTGGCTTTGGGGGATAGAGAGAAAGTTTGCCTTTGCTTGGATATATAGCACTACCCTTTGGGATGGTGTCATTTGATAATTCCTGCCACATGTTCTTATGACTAGGATGTTTTTGTTTCCTTACTGTGTCTCCCCTCAAGTCCTGCTGGGTAATATTTCAGATGGTCACGGTCAAAAAAGGCATGTGACAACTTCCAGATGTTCAAATAATCAAAGCGATCTGCAGATCTAAGGGAGCACACCAACAAACAAATGAAGGATAACTTGAAGGGCTGCAATCTAGGTGGGGGGTCGCATTCAGAGGTGGTGTAGCAGGCTGAAGGATAGTCTTTTAATATCTGGAGAATTCACTGATGTCTAGATCATTTGCTAAAAATGAGATAGTCTGATGATGTGGCTGGGCAGGCAGTAAAAACCTAAAACATGGGGTCTGGTTGTGGTTTTCCCACAGCTTGGAGCATAGCTGGCTTCCCTGGGGAGTGAGGAAGGCTCTCATAGTGTGGCATAGCTCTGAGCTGAGCTGGCCTCTGGGCTCCAGCTTGTGTGATGCATCTGGAGCTAAGAAATGGGACCATGCCCTGCTGTCATGCACACCATCACGGCATCTGGGGCTGTGTCCTTGCTGAGCTGGTGGTGCCCGAGAAAGTGCTGAGTTCCACTAAGAGAGGGGAGGGCACATCTTGGCTCAGAGAAACATGTGTGCTTCTGTTTCACTCCTGCCTGGCTTCTGTAGGCACCTGTTTGGGTACTAGTAGCTAGTTTTAAGCTGAGTTTCGGGAGCCCTTAATCAAAGCCCTTCATCACCCCAGGTGATTTTGTTAGTCCATCCTCCCAGCTTTATAGAAACAGACAAGACAATTGAAAATGTGCGGTGGGACACAGTATTCCTCTTTGGGAATGTAAAACCATTCATCATTGAGATTTAAAAAGCTCATATTAGTCACTGGCAACCTGGTATTTGTAGAGGTGAATGAGCATGACTGTGTGGTGCAGTGTGTGTGGAACAATGAGCAGGAACATCAGGATGGAGGATGCACATAGCTTCTGCGACACAGACCGAACAGCCCTGTCTCTGGTCACAGGAGGGACCATGTTCCCACCCCACAGGATCCTACAGCAAGTTTCCTCGTGCCTTTTTGTACGCTGGCATTTGATGTCACAGTGCCTGCGCTGCTGGCACATCCTTTGAAACAGATGTTCTCTGCATCTGCCCGCTGTGTGTGCAACTGGCACAGCTCTGCTGGAAGATTGCTTTCCAAATCCTTGCAGTGATGGGAAGGGATGGACACTATTACTACTATTATTTTTACTACTACCAATTTGTTTGGAAACATCGCTGGCTCAAAACCTGGCTCGGCTGCTGATGGAGAAGGGAAGATCTGCTCATGTCGAGAGAGCATGCTAGAGTTTTGAACTACAGGCTGATGCTTTTGAAGTGTAACTATTTGGGACATTGCTGCCACCTGCTCCTTCCCCTTGGTAATAAGGTTTTTTGTGATTTTCATGCAATTATATATGGGTCTTTTGCTGCTTGGCAGGTAATGGCACAGCATGCTAGCAAATTCAGTTCCACACTAGGAAAAAGAACAATTTTGTGACAGTTTGTCCATCATCAATGGCTGCTTTTGTAAGCTGGGTTCTCCATATAGCATTCCTCAAGCACCTGGAGAATTTCGGACAAAATCTGTGTTTGGTTTTGTGCAAAGAATACCTTTGTATGTGCATGGAAGGGGAAAGAGCAGTACACGGCTCTCCTGGAGAATCTGACCATGGTGCCTGCGTGCTTGGAGGGGCCTGAGTCCGAGGAGGCCATTGGCAGCAGCGGTGGGGCCTTGGAAGAGACATAACACAACTCGGGCAAACACCCAAAAGTGAGGAGGATGCTGCAATGCATGAAAACACTGGCATCTGAATGTACTGCAGGAAAGTGGTGGCCATGCAAAATTAGGTCTGGATTGTATGACAGATATTTATTGTGATGAGTCTTCTCTGTCCTGATCCATGTCTGTCAGACTGGGCTAACAAGGTTGTCTTATGTAGCAAACTGAAATGTTTCGGAGGCCTGTGTTCTCCTAACTGGGACATTGACAGCACACGCTTCCATCATTTATAATGCCAAGACTGCGAGCTCTTTGCCCATGTCCACAGAGAAAGTTATAATTATGTATGTATGGTAAATTAAAAATGGAAAGCATTCATTGCGCTGGACGCCAACTCAAAAAGGACAGACGGGGAGATGTGATAAGGGAAATAAAGCTACTACAAACCAGACAACTGTGGGAAAAACAAACTAAGTGGCCTCTGTCTACCAACTACCCATCTGTTGGTCATCCACCAGTCTCCCTACTAGCTACATATTTGGATATTACTATTTAAAAAATGGGAAAAGGCGCAGCATGGGGAGGTCTGGCTGGGGCAAGACGAAAGCAGCTAAAGGACCTTTTTACTGGCTGGTAAATTCATGCCTGGTCTCCCTTTAAGATTTCATAGTTTAGAAAGAATTTCAGTTTGTTCTTCAAAAGATGCACCAGTCTGTTCTGGATTAAGAAGACAATATGCCTTCCACATTTACTCCCCCCGCAAAGACTGATTTTTGGAGGATTTGCTAGTCACTTCATTTCAGACACATTTCTTAACAAGTTGTCTTTCTTTGTCGTTAAACTTAGACTCTGTCCTTCCTGAATCCTATGAGGCTCACTATGTGGTGTTTGTCCTTTCATGGTCATTACTGAACATATTCACTGCACTCATTGTGCTCTACTAAAATTGTTTTGTCAGGGTAAAAATTGCATATTAAAATACTGTCTCAGAGGGAGGACCCCAAATATAATTTCGTAACAAAAATTCACCAATCCTTTCCAAACAATATAAAATTGAAGAGAAATCTTTCCTTTACTACCAGATGTGATCTTCTCGAAGCTTCAGGCATAAATAATCTCTGAATTTTCCAGCTATTTCAATATCCTATCCATACTGAAACTGGCCTGTGCCCCTATCACCTATTAAGGGAATTTGCAAACAAGGCCAGTGACTGACATTTTTAACCATTAAAATCAATGGCCACACATATTTTAATTTACTTTCTCAGTTTTCATTCCCTTCCATTGGTTCTTTGCAGCTGAACCTCCATTTTCCCCCTTTTTAATGGGAACTTAGGAAGTTCGCTCTGTTTTCCTATCTCTGCCTTTTCTTATTTTAGTCTTTATTTTAATAGCTGTCATTCTCTGTTGACTGCAGATCTTGGCTATATCCTGATAAAGTCAACAGAAAGGTTTTCCCTGGAATTTTAGATGTGTTTCCATATTGGTTTTTCTTTCCACTCCTCTCCTTTTTCTTCTTGATGCCTGGCTGGCCGATTTAAACAAACATTTTCAGAACAACTTGTCCTCAGCTGACTAAACTGGTAAATAACGGATAAATATAGTTTCAATTGGGAACAGCTTTCTGGCAAAGGATGGAGAACAGCACTAAAGAAGAATTTTTCTCACCTTGAGTCATGAGACCTGGTTGGCTAAATTAAAACCATTTAGTTAACCTGCGTGTACAACGCACAAACATCAGAGATGTCCTTTACTTGTGCTGATACTTTGTGCTGCCTACAGTACCCTTGCTGTTGTGAAACGCAAATAGACCAGGTTTCTTTCTTTCTTTGAATCAAAGGCAGCACAAATCTAATTTATAAATTTAAGCAAAGGCCCAGGCTTATTTTTTTCAGTAATTCTTTTTTTCCCCCCACCACCTAGAAAACTCTGTCATAAGCTTCAAGCTTCAACATGTAACAACAGAATTCTAAATTCGTTGATGTCCTAAGGCTGGCTGCCTCCCATCGCAACACAATCTTGCTGTGACACACTAATGTCTTCTTACCAAAGTGCACTTCACCAAGCATACAAAAGGGATGTTGCTATGTTTGTTAAGATGATAATTTGCATACATCCTATGCATACAGAGGAATTTTATAAATATTTTTATATGTGTTTATTCATACAGAGGGGCTAGAAATCTAAATATTACGGTGCTTCTGATATATAGAGAGAAAATAAAAACCCAGTTCACAATAGTAAGTCATTGTATTGTGAATTTTTATTGTAATAAATTATAGCAATAGTTCACACAACCCAACTATTATCTCAGATTGTCTCTCTGCAGAATCACAAAAACAATCTGAGTCATCCTGACTTGATTCATGTTCAGTTCCTGTTTGGGAAGACTTCCCTCACCATCAGGCTGCCTGGTAGCATTTTTTTTTTTTTTAAAAACTCAAATTCTGTATAAGAGTCCCAGAGTCCCACAGCCTATGGTGGGTTCTGCAGCATGAATCATGGAAAATATGCATCCCTGCTTGTTTGCAGCTGGTTATTTTTGACAAAGTCCTTGTGGAAGGAGAGCTATGCAATTTTTTCCTACATGATATGTGTCTTTTTAGCACTCTGATGGGAATGGATTAATAGAGACTTACCAAAAATATCAAAAGATGCTCAGCATTTCAAAGACGGAATAGAAGTGGAGTTGATATGCAGAGCCAAGGTTGAGTATCAACCATTTTCTGAAAGAAAGTGAGTCTGTCTTTATGAATAAAACAAGGTACAAGAGGGTTGTTTCTGTTTCTCCCAGGGTCTTCTTCATGGCCTGTCACTAAATCCTTGTGAAACTTTTATTTATATTTGTTGTGGCTTTCATTTCACCTTCATATATATTATATAGTACATGCAGAATATATTATTTTAATTAGTTCATGGAGATGATTAATTAATAACTGCTGCTCTTACCTAAAAACCATGACAGGAGCAGAGAAAATTACTTGCACTTCCTACCCTTCCTTACATCTTTTGAGAGAAACCTCTCTGAGCTGAAAATGCAGCACAATAACTTTACATAACACCTTAGACATGAAGTGAATAACAATGCGTGACTTCAGGGAAATGAAGGTATGCAGAGCAACAAGGACAGTGGCTAATATTTCTGCAGTTGAACAGTTTAGCAGTGAGCAGCTTTGCTTCTGACATTGTCCTACAAAAATATGGTTTAAATTTTACTATTAGCAATAGCCGCATAAAATCATCACTTAAAATCTTACAATGATTACAACGATTATGGTTACCATCTAAAATGAGGATTAAAGGAACTTTAGAAGCAAAAATTTGAAGTGTTTGGTCATTCGATGCTATATGACTGAGCAATAGTCAGTTATCCACAGGGGTCTTAAACTGGATATGCTGGTTCATGTCCAGGGCATTAGCTGAGTGTCAACTCCAGGAACAAAACTGGCCAGAAACTAATGTAACCCCTGGGCATATGCATTTCTGGCATGGGGACCTGGTTTCCTCTGGGTTTGTGCTGAGCTCTGAAGCACAGTGTTTGCTTCAGGCACTCCTAAAGATTGCCCTGAGACCAACCTAAAGGCTGGAAACCATCTTCAGTAGAAGTAGGTGTGCAATCATTTAAGCACACCAAGAAAAAGTTTAAGGATTTTCGTTATAGATGGTAAGTGTTTACTTCAGGAGTAATGCTCTTCCAATCCAGCAAGTAAAGATATAAAAAGATCTGGTGGCTGGAGCTGGATAAATGCACAGGATGAAAAGGCTACACATTTCACCAGGGAAATACTTAGCTACTGGTGTGGATTGCAAGAGGTTATTGTGGCTTTTCTGCCATTAGCAATTTTTAAATCGAGAATAGATGTTGTTGGGTTTTTTTAATCTAAAAGATTTACTAAAGTTTAAACAGGATTGAATTCAAGGATGTTCTCTGTCCTAAATTATGTGGTTAGGTGACCACACAGTGACTCCTGGTTTTATAATCTGAAAATCCTTTTGCTCTGACAAATAGGGCTGGAGGAGCTTTTCCTGTGATTGATGACTTGGATTCATGGATGCGCACTGTGTTTACTGGGGTCAGCACTCACCTTTCTTCCTTCTGAACCAGCTCAGCACTGACTGTCCAGGCTGCAGAGCTGTACTCAGCAGACCTGTCCTGCCTAGGCCAAAGATGCTCCTTTTTCACTTATTTCTCTCCTCCCAGGCTGGAACCCCACATTCCTTTTTCCAAGGAGCCAGGAGCCACCTTGAACCGGGGAACTTCTGTAGCACTTTGAGAGTAACCATTCACAAAGACCTTACAGCTCTGAACTACAGCACGCACAAAGAACACTTTTTTTCTAACAACTATAAAATGCTGCAATAAGCTTTGCTCCAATGAAACCTCTATTGGTGGTAGTGGAGCTTTGTATGTTAGCGACCAAGGATTTGACTACCAGATAATTGCGATTCTATGTTCTTTCCAGAACATCTTGCATTATTTAAGAAGAATATCAAACTCCAATCAAGTTGTTCAGAGGTTTTGAAATATTCAGATGCAGAGCTCCAAGCTTTAGCCATTGGGGTACAGTGCAAAATGCTGATAAGCAGGCAGTAGGCTCAGGATTTATTGCAGTGTCTGAACTTATAAATACAGAAAGTTCACAGAAAAGCCTGCTCTTGTGAACTTTCAACGAGCATTTGCAAACAAAGAAGCCATAGATTACTTATATAATAAATGGATGCATATCTGTCCAAATGTTTAATAAAGATACTATGTGAGAAGCATGAAACAAGTCATTTTCCTCTGCAGTAACAATATATTTCTTCTACTGTATACAGGATAGTCACAATAGCAGTTTAAACCTTTTGAAGCTTCTATTATTCAGAAGATGATACTTTGACAACAATTATACCCAAAATACAGATATTAGAATGGGAATTTTCAGGTCAGATGAGACTAAAATTTGGTAATGATTGAATTCTTTTTAATTGTTATTGATATATGTGCACCATTTAAATAAGATCTTGATACTAGAAGGTAAACTGAATTGTGTGATATGATCCAGTAAAACCTGTTTTTATAAATGTTCTTTGTACCCTGGAAGACATGGGGATGGTGATGCTATTGATTTTCAAAGCTCAGATCACCTGTTTCTGGTTACTTTGGCTAATGGAGTGTGCTTGGCCTGGAAAGGAGAGCCCTGTTTAGCCTGCACTTGCCATGCGCCCTCACAGCCACCTGCTCCCTACGTGTGCTCCCCCTGGCTCCCCTGCAAAGTACTGATCGAGTGCACATGAGTTACACCTACACCGGCACAGTCATGGTGATTTTCATCTCCCACTTGGTCCCAGAGACAAGGACACAACCTCCAGCCCCAGGCTGACACTACTCTATTGCCGGCACAGCGGGCTCCAGATCTGGCAGTCTGGTAAGATGAATTAAAAATAAGTGTTTTTTCCACATCCACTCATGTTCCAGTTGCAACTCAAATATATTGAAGAAGTTTTCCCTCTTTAAATGTATCTCTACATATCTGCATTTCAGATTTATGCTGTTGCCAATTCACTTCACATTTTGCATTATACCAAATGCCTACTTTAAATGTTGATATTTGGGCTCGACAAGAACAGGAGGGAAGTGAGGAGAGGGAACAGGCTTAAATGACTTGTGAGTGTATTGGTAGCATTTATAAACTTGGGTTTAGGTCTACTGAATCTTTGGCAGCACCATTTCAGTCTCAGAACTGGAGTGGTGGGTGCCTATGGAGACTGGGCAGTTCCCAGGACGGGAGCCCATTCCGTCCCACTGCCACTAACCACACCTGGAGCACAAAGTCTGCTGCTCTGTAAGCACCAGTCTGCTCATTGACCTTGTTTACATCTTTTCACTGAAGCACACACTGAGAAAATGCTTCTTTTGAGTCTATCTGCTTCATCCTGAGAGGATGCAAAGATGCCTGTGCTTCTTGCAGCCAAAGGACTCCCAAATCCTTGCATTTTTGGAAGAGGTAAGTGACGGAAGTGATGGATCTGCAAAGGTAAGAAAGACCATTCCTCAGAGCTGGAAATTACAGCACAACTCTTGTTAGGTTCCCAAGCTCCAGCTTTATGGATTACAGTGGAGCACCTCTGGCACACAAAATGCTGCTTTACTGCTGCTATCTGTATCAGGCAAGGAGATTCTACAGTACTTGCAAGCCAAAGATACCACTCCATAGGATGCTATTAAAATAGCTGAAGGTGAAGGCAGATGATGGAAAAGACATTTGTCAAGAGTTTGGTGTGACAGACATCGATTCCTGAGCCATCATGTATCTGTTTTACATTCCTACACAGGGTTTTGTAACAGTGAGAGGAAGTGGTCAATCCTTTCAAATTTGAGAGAGCCGTGCTGGCACTGATTTCTGTGGCTTCAGTCATGTGTCAAGAGATTATTTGTGCTGGCACAGTGAGTTCAATACATGTCTACATTCTTGATACTTAAATCTCAAAAACTTCTCTAGAAGAGGTGCCAGTAAACTGTTATTTTCTCTAAGTACCAGTTCACCATAGATGTAATCATAGTAACAGCCATCACATTTGTGCTAACACTGGCCAACAAGGGTTGAAATCTTGGCCCTGTTGAAATCTTTGGTAAAGATTTGGCTGAGAAGTGCAAATAGGTTTCCACACAAAAATAAAAGGAAGGAAGGGAAAAAACCAGTTCTGCGTAATAACAGTAAAATGTTTTTGATTTTCAACATCCTGGATGCCAATGCCTTTGCTCTATAAAAAGTTCAAGTTTGTTTGTGCTACGAGAAACCCCCAAAAAACAGTTCACTCCTCATTTCCATATCTACCTCCAAAAGAGAAATCCTGTCAGGACTGTGTTTTAACCCAGATGCTGGCAGAACTACAGCCCAGCTAGGTACCAGACAGCCCAATGAGGGGTGATGGGGAGAGTTATGTGCCAACGGAATACTTTCTGGTGAACACAGGATTTTGGTTCATGTTCTTAAAAGCTGCTGACGCCCTGGAGGGTACCCAACCTTTGGACAGAAAGTTTCATCTTTGCAGAGGTGATCTAACAAGTGCCATGCCCTAATCAAAACAAGTTTGTTCCTTGGTTTTAATTGATTTTGGAATCCAGCTCTGTAAAACAAATTCCTGTGGCACCAAATATCTAAACCATGAAAAACACTGTAGAGCATCAGGTCCTTGACCTATGAGCCATAGGAGATTCCAGACCAAATGCTCCTAAAAGTTGAGTTGGACGTGCCTCGTCTTTTTGATGACCACAGGAATTACTATTAGCATGTTACACAAAGATTTTAAAATGCTGCCAAAAATTCAAGGTTAAGTGAGATTTTTTTTCCATTCTAGGCTCTTTACCTATTTCACTTTAGAATTAGTTTCTATTTATTCATGATACTGATTTATTTTAGTAGCTCTTGGCTGATTTGCCCAAAAATGCGGGCAGCGTGAGCAGCAGGAGCAACAGCAGATGGCAGCACCAAGCTGCTGGATCGGGGCTGTGAGCGCAAACCGGGAAAACACGAACCGTGATGAACGAAAGTTTCTGAGAGGTTGTTTGCTTTCAGGTCTTCTTTTCTCCTGTTCCTTTGTTTGTTTTTTTTTCCTCTGATTTTCTACTCACTATTGAAAAAAAAATTAGAAAAAGAACAGCAGATGAGGAAAGTTGCTATGTCAGGTCATCCTGTATTGATTTAGCAGAAGATGGTAAGACCTGATGTGACCTGCTGAATAGATGACATGAGGTTATGGCCTAGCCTACCAGCACTTCACGTCGTATTAAACACTCCACAGGGACAACATCTGGAGGGTTAAACAACTGCTGGGTAATGCAATTTTAAATACCACTTCATCAAAGTAATAGACTCCACAGGACCCTCTTGGGATCTGTAAACTGATGTGTTCCAGGCTTTGTGTGCTGCAGCCCTTTTGTGTAACACATTAAGGAGACCCTGATAGCTCTCACTTCAGCAGAATGATAGAACCGAGGTTTGCAAACTCATCTACAGAACAATGCCTTGTTGAGCCTGGGATCAAACTCATGGCCTTTATGGTTTTTCTCTTCTTTTATTTCCTTCCTCAAGGCTTGATATTTTGCGTATTCAAAATTACTGTGAGCTAAAGAAAAGATTTTAGAAGAATAGACTTACTCCTGAATCTATTTTAACTGCAATGTGTGAGCTTCCAAAGATCTCATCCATGCTTTCTGTTCTCCAGGGTGGTTACAGAGGAGAGAGCAAATCTTCTGTGTGCTCTACATAACCAGCCAAGCTTTCAATCTGAATAACAAAGGATTCCTCAGGCCCTTACCAGACCTGGCTCCTCTCCTGCATTCTCCAAATGCAATCCCTCCAGCAACACAAATCATGAAGTAAATGTGGCCTCCAATTTGGTCGACCATGGAGCCTGGTGCCACCATCTAGCTGCAAATCAACACACCTCACAGTTGTCAGAATGGCATGCAATTTTCCAAAATAATTCCTTCCACTGTTTCAGAGACGCTAAGCAACAATTAAGAGAAGTTCAATTAAATAATTGATCACTTTAGTCACACTGAATAATTAATCACTTTGAGAGAGGACAGCCCAATAACTTTTTCTATTGCCTGCTAATACAACATTTTCTTTCTGATTTCGAATCCAATAAAACCCTTAGCAAATGCAAATCCCTGCTTCTGGGCAGGCAGAATTTGATAGCTGTCACTGATTGAACTTTGTCACTACCAGGAGCATATGGAAGGACACTTGGTAACTCCTTTCCAGGGAGAAAAATATAGAGTAAAGCTTGGAGCTGGCATGAGCCAACATTGTTTGGCCAAAGTCAATGCAAAGGCTTCAAGTTCCTTCCAAGTGAGTATCTTGCTCATCCCTTTGGTGTGGCCCTTGCTTGGAGATCCTTCTCTCTGCTTTACTGAAATCATTTCAGATTAAAGGGCAGAGGAAAATTCCTCAATTACCTGGCATAGTTTCAGTTCAGAAATTCCAGATAATTTTCTTTGTGATGCCTTTTAAAGAGGGATGTAGTCATAGAGGAGAGGGAGGAGTTCTGAACCTGGTCATAGCCACCACTGCCATTTTATTTTTGTTATTGGGTACTTGTAAACTTTGGGAGGTTACAGAGAGACCAGAGGAATGGCTTGTTTAATCTCTGTCTCTACTGAGCTATATAAAACAATCATCAGCTACCGTAATGTCAACAGGAGCACAGCCCTGAGTTATCGCTGGAGTGCAGTGCTGCAGCATCACTTGGCATCCTCCATGCCATTCCGGCACAAAATATTTCTATCAGGTAGTACTACCCACAGACGATTCTGTTAGGTAACTATTCTTTGGAAATAATAACATTTTTGAATGCACATACACGAAAGATGGCCTCCCCTCACTATACTAGTGTGTGGCCTGTGCTTTAGAAACAGAATCTATTTAGACTGCAGGCATATGAGCTACTGTAATTTACTTACTGAAATTATTTTCCATCGCTCATTGCTGCTGAGGAGACCACGGCTGCCCTCCATCTGTGAAAAGGTCTTCATAAGAAAATGGGGAGCAGTAGGGAAACAGCATGGATTCTCCAAAGAATGCCTTAGTTTATTTATTTATTTCAAATGTCTTTCATGTCTTGGCTTTATGCATCTTTTCCAAGAAGCAAATGCTTCACAGATGGAAAGAAGCAATTTTCAGTTGTAAAAATTCTAAACAGTTCAGGTGAAATGAAAAACAGAGCTTCCTGGAGATATGCCAGCTTTTTCTTTTTGTTCACTTTTTTTTTTTTTTTTTTTTTAAANGAAAATATTCACCCACCTCCAGACTTTATAGCATGAGAAATGTCCTTCCTGGGGTCTAATCCATGCCTGAGGTATCACTGCAGATCGATCAGAAAGGAAGGCTCCTATTTCCACATAGACTTTACACATCTGCTCTGATTTTCTGCAGGGTGGATCCTCAGTAACTCTCCTGCAAAAGTTGAGTCTTTTACAAGTCAAGCTTATACTGGCATAGCTCCTCTTCTGGAGGGAGCCCTGCTATGTTGTCATCAGGAAAAGGTCTAATTTGTCCACTGTTTTCTGTCAATTCATAAGGTTAGGTAGTGAAATGAGGGAAAAAGGTCATGGTCTATTGGTGAGAAAGAGTAATGAGCTTGTTTTTGTATTCCTCCTGCTGATAAAACCTTTTAGGATTTATGGCAGATCAAATTAGCAGAAGTTTTAGAAAATACCCTCACAACCTGTGGAATATCACAGAGGAATATCACACCTATGAGGCAGTTACATCTACTGCACATTCCCCTTGGGGAGCTTAACTCATGCCCCAGGATATCTGCCTTGGAGCCAGACACGCACAGCCAGACACCTACACGTCCATGGCCTCCTGTGCGCAGACTGAAGCACAGCAGTGGACAGCACAGCATCTCCCTGGCTCTGCTGGTGGCCATGAGGATGGAGCTGGAGCAATCCCCACATGGCGCAGGCATCTGCAATGAGCAGGACAAGCACAGGGCACCGGAGCAGCTTCTGGGTGCTGAGGGGGTGGGTCCAGTTCCCTGGGCTCTAAATCATTTGGGACACTCAGGAGCAGAGACTGAGAAAAGTAGAGAAGGCAGCCTGCAATTATTAGCTGCTGCCACGTCTTGGGGAACGCAGCTCTGAAACAAACCGATGCCAAAAGCTCAGCCACTGGTGCCCTTTGGATATTGCGATGGGTTTTCCAATGCACATTTGACAAGCGTGCCGTGCGAGGGTTTACAGGAAGAGAGCGAAACACTCAGCAGTGGGTGCTGAATCAGGGTCTGAGTGTGTAATCCAAGGTTATTTGCTATAAAGTCAAGGACATTCCCTTAAAAATGTTGAGTTGTGCAGGAAATGTCTGGTTACTTGTGTAACTGTTTGCAAGATATACAAACTCATCAGGCTCTGACTCCTAAGTCTTATGACAATAATGCATTTTCTTCCAGACATGTTCAATTGCATATCTGATACACATATTGCTCGGCCAAAATGACTTGTTAGTGATTTATTTGGAATATCCAGCCTTTACCATATGACATCATCTCCTCAACTTGATGAAAAAAAGGTTTAGACTGAATTCTTCCTATTAAAAATAATGGGGCAATGGTTTCTTGATGCCAATATTTACTGATATCAAAGAAAAATATTGTCTTGGTTATTTGTCTTAATTTAGCCCAAACAGTACACAAATCACAGTGTACAAAACCAATATGTTCCTTCTTCTAAACCAGATCATCACTTACTAATTGCTATATGATTTGAATGAAAGCAGAGGCATGATTCAGTTACGCTTCATAAAAATTATCTCACTATATTTGTTTCTTTTCTTACCCTGATTGATAGAAAGGCCATATAAAATTACTTTATATTTATGCCTTCACACAGAATCTCAGAAGGATTGATTTTAAACTGTTCATTATACAAAATACAGGAGAATGGGACCCATATCCTTTGCTAAGTTTCATAAGAAGCAGTTATATTTTGTATATGTAACTGTACATATATAGGTAGTAAAATACATAGTGTGTGTGTCTATGTGTGTGTGTGTGTCCACACATAATTAATTTTTATACTTTATAATTAAAGCTTAGAGATATCAATGGTATTTGAACATTCCTAAAATTCAGGTGCTGGATTTAGATAGGTTTTGCACAGACCATTCAATGTATCTAAATCCAACATAAAATCCAACCTAGCACTCGGGCACATTTGTGAGAGAACTGATAAGCTCAGAGAGAATTCTTTGCTTTTGAGCCTAGACCTGGAGGCAGACAGAGATGTGCCTTACCTTCCTGCGAGTTTTGTTCTGTGTAGAAACTCAAAATGAAACCCAAGGGTTTCAAGCTCAGATAAAGCATCAGAGAAAAATAATTTCAAGTGAGGACTGACACGTGAATACCTAGAAGACTTTGTAAGAACTAGTCTGCTTCCAGTACACCAGAAAAAGGCTTGAGCCAAGATTTTTTACTGAGGACTCTAGGGCACATTTGACAATGAATGAAACTGCCTCTTCTCTGTTGCCTTTCCACTGCTTCAGAAATCTGTATCAGAAGTTACAAATGCATTTTTCTCAGACCTTTCTACCACAGTACCCCTTGTTAACAGGAATTCAGCAGATCTTTGCTACCATGTACATCAGGCAATTTCTCCTCCTGCCTCCTCTCAAGCCGTTCCTATTCCAGGCTCCTGCCCCAAGGAGGGTGTGGTGCAATGGGAACCATGTTCTGTTGATGATGAACACATCAAAGCCCATTCACCAACAACTTCTGGACTTCAGTGACTACAAACAAGCCCAAACCATGCCACGCACATCCGAAACTTACTTTTAGCCACAGCTCACACATTGCTACTTCTGCGTGGAAGGAAGAAGGAGGATTTCTGCCTGGCTGCCACTAGATGGAGTGAAGCCAAAACTGTAGATTTTATTAGTCTTGTGGTGGAAACACATCCTTTTCCTGTATAGGTTTGTTTCTTTGTAGGTTTGCTTTGTTTTGTTTTTTCTTTTTCCTCTTAAATATTAATTCTATTAATTCTATTAATCTGAGAACTCAGCCTGTGTGGTTCTGGAGTTAGAGAGCCCTGTCAGTGTGCTGCACTGATTTTTAACTATGGGTTCACTCAAAGGATTGATGACATATGGACTTTCCATTCTGTACACCAGAGAACTGGGGTCAAATTCTTAAAAGACTGATTCCTTTCTTTGTCTTCCATCACCCAATTCAGATGAGTAAAAAAGGAGTTTTAGCTATGGAGAGAGTCCTTAGCGCTGTGACTACACAGGTACACAGGTTCTATCTTTAGGCTTCTAAGGTAGATCATTAATATCTGGTGATGCCGACAACCTTCAAAGAGTTTAAGCAATAGGCTGTCTTCCCTTTTTCTTTCTGTTAACACACCTTTTGCACTTGTCCATGTGTGCATCTAAACTCCCATCCTCTGCTCAACCAATTACATACTCATAATAGATGGGGAAATCACAAAATATTTCTTCTTCGTGTGTAGTGTATTATCAATCATTGTTTTCACAGGACAGTCAGTATTCCCCAAAGTGCTCAGCATTGCCCTAGTTTTGTTTCCATCTAGGGGAGCTTTGTTATTGCTGTAAATGGCAGGTGACAATAAGATAACAGCTATGGTTTCTGAATATCTAGTACATACAGATGTGTGTTTTGAAAAGTACAGCACAGTTTGAATGGTGAGCATACCTGCATAAAGTTCATTACATTGTTGGTTTTTTAATTATACCAAATCTGCATATGTCTGAAACAGCTGAAATCCCTGAAAGACCAAGGGTGTTTTATGTACTGTTCTGCTTAGTTAATAGAATAGAATAGCAAATAACAGAATAGAATAGAATAGAATAGATAGAATAGAATAGAATAGAATAGAATAGAATAGAATAGAATAGAATAGAATAGGACTACTTGAGTTGGAAGGGACCTACAATGATGATCTTGTCCATCAGCCTGACCAAGGGCCGACCAAGTTAACAGATGTTGTTAAATGCAGTGTCCAAATGCCTCTTAAGCACTGAAAGAGTTTGGGCATTGAACACTTCTCTAGGAAGCCTATTCCAGTGATTGACCACCCTCTCAGTATCTACTAAAGTCCTAAGAACCTTTATCTCCTGCTACATCTTATTTGGCAAGAAAGTAAGAAATTCATTCATACTCTTCCTTGAATCTGAATTATAAGCTATTTTTTTACCTGTATTCTTTCTGAAGCAGGAAATATAACTACTTTGCAAACTTCGAAGGCCTTCTGCTAATCAAATGAAAACCTCGTAGATCTCTGCTACTGCTAATATTCTTCCAGATGAGGCTGCTTGGTTGTTACTTCTTTTCCACCAAGTGAGGCTCTTTTTCACAGAACTCAGTGATGAAATGATTTAAGGCAATAACTGGTCAGAAATCCAAATAGATCTCATCAACAGCCTTTTAAAAGGAAATTTTGTTGAGGAATGTTTCTGCTTGAAGAATAATCTTGTATTTTCTCCAGGAAGTTTTGAACAGATTCAGAAATAATTAGAAACTTTGCAACATCGATGTATCTACTTTAAATATTCTGTTATTTTTGCATATTTTTTAAGAAAGCAATGAAATTAATAATTATAACAAGAGATTATAAATATAATTATTATTAATTAATTGACTCTAAACACCATTTTGTTTGAGATTTTACAACTGATTAGAGAAAATTACAGAACAGCAAAAAAAGTTGGCATTTCAATGTAGAGTGCATCAATTTGAAACAAAACCATAATTTCTGTCTGAAAGAATATATCAACCTCTTCTACAGAGCTCCTCTTGTCAAACGCTTACCTCTCCATGTTGCGCAGGCACACTTCAAGACTGCCAGAGTTTAATAATGAGGGACAGATAGTGAAATGTGCAAGCAAAGCTGATTTTTTCCATTCCAAGAGTAGTGGAGCAGGGCAAGAGCCAGACATCATGGACAGGACAGGAAGAGTGGACAGGAATACAGGAGAGAAAGAGACAAGGAAATGCATAAGCAGTCCAGGCTTGCTGCTTCTGGGACTCCCATGGGGACAGGGAAACTGATCCCAGCTGGGCTGCCTCCAGCCCAGGACTATGGCAGCTGCCCACATCCCAGCTCTTTCTTCAGCAAAGCAGTGGAAACATCCAGCTTAGACCTCTGGCATAGGCAGTCTGATTTCTAACCAAAAGGCATGAGACTCTCAGAAATGAAATTATTTTTCTTACTAAAACTGTAAGCTGGATGGAGCTGTCATATCATGACTTCCCAATTAGGAGTTTGGCAAGGCTGTCCTAAGTGCTACAGGACATTTTGACACAAAAAATAAAGGGTTCATTGACCCTTCTGCACTAATAATTTTCTGATTATGTTATCACCCTCTTCTTTGACAATCCTGCTGTAGTCTTGGTTCAGCACCACATCTTATGAACATCAGGTATATCAACAGCTCTTGAAATTAGCATAGACTTTCTTTCAGGGCTCTCACACATCCTCATCCTATTTTCTTCACAATATTGGGCACCACTGCATTAAAAATGTGCTAAGAAGGAGTTTGTGATTGTTTCTTGCATTGATTAGACACTGACTGCAGCCATTAGTATCCATATACATTTCTAATCTGCATGGGTGGGGGTATCTACAAGAACTACCTAATTTCTTAAAAATCACATCAAATACGAAAGACTTTGTGAGCTTTTTTGATACTCAATGGACAGAAAGAAGCACTTTTATAGGGCCAATAATTTCTTCTGATGCCATGTGTGAGGCTATGGCACCAATAACTCTAGGGGTATCTTTTTCCTTCTGCCAGTCACAAAAGGGGACCTAGGTGACTAACTTAATGTAGATAATTAATTCTTCAGAAGGTAAAATTGTGTCAGATGAGTCCCAACAGCTATGTCATAACTTTATCTTGCAATGAAAAATGGGGTTTGACAAGAAAAAAGCTCTATATTGGAATAGAGCTAAGCATATGCTAATGCATATGTATTTAAATACTAATGAGTCTGTCCAAACCCCGTAAAAGTACAACTATATTATTCCAATAATATTCTAATAATATAATATTAGTAATTCTTTGCACCAACTATGTTCCCTTTCCTTTTTGACCTACCTTTCTATCTCTTCATAGTCTGGAAAACATCACTACCTAAATACTTGGTATGTGGTCATAGTTTTTTAACTTATTGAAGAAAAACCATTTGGAAACATCTCACTGTCTTCATTGCATATTTTTTGGCAATATTCTACAGTGCAAAAAGGCTTTCAAAATTAGGCTGCTTGCTCTTGCTCAGCTTGTGACCCTCAGGTCTGTACATAGCTTTGCAGCTGTGAAATACCATTTCATTCTAAGGCTGTAAAGAAAATTGCTTCCTTCACTGCTGTTCAGGCAGGACCACCAAGTGAAGGGGAGGATAGATCCTGCCAGGGGCTGCACTGGCTGTGCCTGAGGTCAGAGCAGGGGAAATGAGCTCTGGCGGAGTGTCCTTGCCATCCAAACCTGTTATTCAGCCTGCCCAGTGCTAGGCCTGCCCTTCATCACGAAAGAAAATTATGCCAATGAAAGTGACTCTTTTTTGATATGGAAAAACGTCAGAAGGGGCTTGGATAAGATTAGAAAAACAATTTCCTTTGCTGACCAAACACAAATTTTAAGCCAGGTCACCAAAGGTGAAATGTCACTACACCAAGTTATGTAGTTTTGACTCCCCAGTTAATCCTTATTTCAAGGTAATGAAACTTAACTGTCAGCTGGAATACCGTGTCCAGCCCCAGTATGTACACCTTCAAAAGGATTTTGAAAAATTGGAAAGCATTCAGGAAACCACTTCAGGAATGCTTTGACAACTCTTTAATCCAGCAGACAAAAGCATAACAAGATCCAGTATCAGAAGGCTGTGTTTTGAAATATTCAGATTAAAATAAAGGTTATAAGAATTGCATAAGCAGGGAGGGACTTACTAGATTATCCATCACTGCAAACATTTGAATATAGACTGGTTTATCTTGTAAAAAAGATCATTCTTTATTTAGCTAGAACTATGGATCTGAGTCCAGAGTTTCAAGATTTTTAAGATTCCTCTTGGGCCTTGATAAGCAGCAAGTCAAAGTGAAGTAAGGCACTTACTTTCAAGCATTATGTCTCATGTCTCATGTCTTCACTGTTTGAGCATGCACTTAAAAGTTGGTACGATAGTCTCATACCCAAAGGAAGATCCCAGCCAAGCTTTAGGCAAACTTTGAACTTTGGTTATTTTAAACTATGATCTTTGATTCTAATAGATAATAATACCCCCAAAACATTGTGGTGGGTTTTTGGGTTGTTTTGGGTTTTTTTTCTGTTTGTTTATTTGTTTGTTTTGGGTTGGCGGGGATTGGATTGGGGTTTTATTGGTTGTTGGGGTTTTTGTGTGTGTGTGTGTGTGTGTGTGTGTGTGTAGTAGAGACATAAGTTATGATCCAAAGTTAGATATATGTTCAGATTGCTGGGGAAGAGATAATGCCACAAAGAACAACTATAAATAATAATTTGCTCTAGGACTCTTTTTTTCATACTTATTCAAATTCCACTTGCAAATCATAAACTCATCAGATTTGGTCAGTATTTAGAGGCACTCAGCTATATTTCACTAAAAGAATTTACCTGAGACCATTCATATTTTTTATATTTGACATTCTTATTGCAATGGTTACCTGCTACTGTTTATGTAACCTGAGTGGATGAGTGGTCTAACACACCCAGCGCAAATACTTGCACATGTGTGCACTCCACAGATGTTTCCTTGAATAAAATTTCATTACTTAATCAGAATACAAAGAAGTGCATAAACAAAACTGAAATTATTTGAAGTCCTTAAAATATTCTCTGAGTACTTTGTACCAGTGCAATAAACTTTCAGAGAAAACTGGACTGATACATCAGAGACTTGTGATGTCCCCTTCTATTTTACACATAATTTTTCTAGGTGCTATGCTGCACCTTTTACCTATTGCTTCTCCATCTCTACTTTCTATGCAAATTTGTAGTTGCCAAATCCTTCTGTCACCAGAGCTTTCTCAGACTTTTCCTCATGCCTGCTTTTTTCCCATACTGACCGTTCCAATTCCAGATTACCCCACTCCCACAGGCCCTAGATTTAGAAAAGTGTATAACTTGTGAAAATTAGGAGGCATACATGAGGAGGCACACGTGCAAGTCCCCTTGCTGCAGCTACACTATGGACTTTTGCTCATCTGAAGTGCATTGTTCCACTGCAGACGTCCAGGGCACCTGAATGAAACACGTAGTACTTCATGACATGAAACAGTATTTTCAGTATATGTATACACAGCACTTCAGGAGCAGCAGAAGTTCTAACCTTTCTCTCTAAATCTTTCTGAATTTCCTCATGGTTAGAGGGAATGACACTAAGTGTCTTCTTATATAACATTTAAGCAAACAGTGATGGTATTGAAAGCAGACCTGTAGACATGCTTATACATTCAGAAGTTTGTCTGTTTATTTCTAATTTTGAAAGTTGGCTTGCTAGGAGCAACATATGCCTCCCTTCTCAACTAAAAGATTCATGAGCTTGTTAAATGAAAGTACAGATCTAGGACTAGAACAAAAATAACTCTGCGGTGCATTGCCTTCTGGTTTCTAGAGCAATTTAAATGGTCTAATCTTGTTTCAATAGCATGTGAATTTCTCCTTATTCCTACCCAGGCTTACCATCATATACAGAAAAGTGGATTATTCAGATCTTAAATAGCACGGCATGGAAAGAGAGATAAGTATGCACAGCAGTGCTGTCATTTTTAACTTGTTGAAGATCCTTAAGTATTTTGCAGCTGGAAGCTTTATAAATACTTGGTTGTAATCAAATACATCCTTTTGAGAAAGTACGATGCTTTTCCACATGCAGTGTCAAGCACTCACAACAACTGCAGACCCTGTAATTTAATAAATATACCTGCACTGTCTGGACTGCTCTATGTTCTCTATGGATGAGCCCCTTCTGGTCCCTGCATAATTTAACATATATTAAAATAGACAGCATAGTTTGTCTGTTATTGATATCCAAATGGATAAGCATTTATGTGAACAGTAAGACATCTCATTATTGAATCTTATTATCAAATTTAATAATTACTCAGTGTTAGGTACAGATGAAGCTCCCTACTCTTTGATGTTTATTATTCTTGTAATAATTCAAGTCCATCACTAAGAAAATAAATAGAACCACAGAACATTCTGAGATCCCACAAGGATCTTTGAGTTCAACTCCTGGCCCTGCACAGGACATCCCAAGAGTCACACCATATGCCTGACAGCATTGTTCAAATGCTCCTTGAACTCTGTCAGCCTTGGTGCTGTGACCACTTCCCTGGGGAGCCTGTTCCAGTGCCCAGCCATCCTCTGAATAAAGAACTTTTTTCTAATATCTAATCTAAACCTCCCCTGAGACAACTTCATGCCCTTCCCTTGTGTTCTGTCCCACGTCAACAGAGAGAAGAGATTGTTGCCTGCCCCTCAGGCTCCCCTGGCAAGGAAGCTGTGGACTGCTATAGACTGCAGTAGACTACAAACTCAATAGTTTTCCTGAATTTTCATAAAGGGTAGCTGATTTTTGAGAATGGACAGCCATCTGCATTCATTTAGATTCCAGCTCAGCCTCCCAGAAGGCAGCAGGAGAGCTGGTTAGCAGCAAGTGATCCTCATGAAATTCAGAATTCCCCTGGCTGGAGTGGGAAGATAGTACATCTTGCACCTAGAATTTGTCACAGAGCCCTTCAGATGCCAGATTTGCTCTTGAGATGTATTTTTTTTTTTTTTTGGTAGTTCTACTCTTCTATCAGTTTGAACACGACATTGTACCTTTGTGGTAAAGGACATAGTTCAAATCCAAGAAATTCCTATGCTCTTCAAGAAGAGGAAAAGACAAGTCTTTATTTAATATTTTCTTTAATTCACTCTGTAAATATTCTCTCTGTACATACATAATTTTTATTGCATAACATATGGTACTTGGGATAATTTTTTATGTAAAAGAAGACTCTTCATAGTGAGTTCACCCACAGCTGACAAAGATTTCTTAAAAAATAACAAAAATAAAGAAGGAACTGAAGGAATTAAGAAACAAT
This sequence comes from Origma solitaria, assembly GCA_013397895.1. Classification (NCBI taxonomy): domain Eukaryota; kingdom Metazoa; phylum Chordata; class Aves; order Passeriformes; family Acanthizidae; genus Origma; species Origma solitaria. The sequence continues at coordinate 3,626,781 of VZRL01003241.1, forward strand.
TTTCTATATTAGTTAGTACACATATATATCTCAAAGTTTAGCTGGATAGTTTAGTCAGAAATGGGCTGACATTATTGCATGACATCAGGAGCAAAGAGAAGAAAAGAATTCCATCATTTACATAGAGTTGATGAATGAAGTATTAACTGAGCATAAATTGTATAAAAATGGCCAGGTAAATTAACAAAATTTGGCAAAAATAATTCAATTCACAGTAAAATAACACAATAAAAGCAAGCTGGTGCTCTTCAAACTGGTACATTTCACTTAAAAATATATGCAAATATTCCTAGATTCCCTGCAAATAAAAAATTCCACTGGTTCTGGCCAAATCTTAGTCCCATTCTGTTTCATGCAACACAAGTGAATGTTTTTGCAGTGATACAAATTTTTTGTTGTTATTCACTTCTCATTGTCCCTGATCACATCTATTTATTTCCTAGGTTTATGAAAAAAGTCTCTTAAGACATTTACATAGAATCACAGAATGTTAAGGGTTGGAATAGACCCTAAATATTATCTAGTCCCAACCTCACCTGCAATCCAGGATTCGACTGGAAAATCTTTCTGCGTTGCGAGCGCACACTGCTGGCTCATTTTGATTTTTCATCAGCCATCACCCCCAAGTCCTTCTCCACAGGGCTGCTCTCAACCACTTTTCTGCCCAACCTGGAAGTGTGCCTGGATCTGCCCTGACCCAGGTGTAGGACCTTGCACTTAGCTTCGTTGAACTTAATGAGTTTTGCATCAGTCCATCTCTCAAGTGTGGCAAGGTCCCTTTGAATGGCATCCTTTCCCTCCAGCGTGTCCACTGCCACTCAGTGGCACCGCTCAGCTTGGTGCACCAGTGAAACTGTTGAGGGTGCACTCAATCCCACTGTCCACGTCGCCAGCAAAGATGTTGAACACAAAGGGATCTAGATCAGGCATTATGTTTTCAAGGGCTTGCAGAGGCAGCCATATGTGCAAACGTTACATTATAAGACATTCTGTGCTTTGTCATCTCATCACCTAATTCAGAAGCAGTTTAATAGTATTTCTTCATAACAATTAGCTGACATGGTCATAATACATTTGAAATACTGAAGAGGGTACTATCCTTTTGTTTGACCTGTGGGTTTCAGTTAAATGCTTGTGCATTTCCCAAACATCCAGTGCCAATCACTATCAGAGAGATATATTTTGGTTTAATTAAAATATCAAATTCAATTGTGCCATGTGATATTAATATAACAAGGGATATTAACTTTTGCATTGTGTGATGCACATATTAAATTGTTATCAGATGTACTCCATCCTTAACATATCCCTGGCAGGATTCTTGTCACTTAAAAACTGCCCTGCTGTCAGAAGGAACCACCCATCATATTATTTGTTTGCTTGGAGCATCCTCTGCTGCTTGGGGTGGGGATAGGCTCAGTTTGCTTTGGGCAACTCAAACATCTTCCAGAGCCCGCTTGCTCTGTTGCAGCGAGGAAGAAAGTTCTTAAGTTCAGAGGAAACATGTCCTCAGCTGCAAACAGCAATGGGCTGCTTCAAGAGCAGGGGAAAGCATCAAGTACACAGACCAAAGGAGATGGAGCATTCCTTACAAGGTGTGAGTGACAGCAGGCTGAGAATTATCCTTTCCTCTTCTTCATAGCTGCTGTGACATGAGATCCACAAACAAGGACAATATGGGGCTTTGTGTGAAATTTTTCTCATTTGCGACATGCTGCAACCAATCAGGCTTCTTTCATCTTAGGGAAGTTTTGAATGATTTTTCCTCTGAAACAGTAAAGATTTGAAATACTTCAAAAAGCAAGAAGCTAAAGAAAGAAGCTGGGGCATGTAATGCAAGGATATAGTAATTATAGCAGGGATATAGACAAGGTTTTGAGAGGAAAACCATCAGGAGATGATGAACTAAGGAGGAGCAAGGATACGTTAGCTCATGCAGCTGGAGAAAAACTACCCCAAAGAATCTGAAACTTTGAATTTTACTTTTTCTCCCTTTCAAGTTGCATGAACTTGTGCTGTTTGGGAGTGGAAGGAGACGTCACAAAAAAACCAACACTTGTAAGAATCTCACTCAACACGTTTTCATGAAAGAAATTAACCAGAGACCCTGTTAATTACTCACAGTTCTTGGAAGAAGCTATATTGGCTGCCTTCCTGGTTCCACACATATTGCCTTTATTAGGCGTTATACAGCAAGTGAATCATACATGACAGGGCTGGTCTGGCTCAAATATTTTGAGGTTATCTGGTCCTATTTAGTGATGTTCCCTAGAGATCCAGATGTCCCCACAGCCCCTCATGACAGTGACGAAGGAAGAGAACTCATCTGAAATGGACTTCTGCTCTCTGCTATTCATCTCTCTTCTTTGCCTACATAATATCACAATACAACCAGTGAAAACAGAGATGGAGTGGAGATTAACTAGTGTTCTCATTCATTCATTTCATCCCAGATTTCAGCAGGATTGTCTGCTCTAAAACCAGTAGAGCATCATCAAAACAGGGTAAAAGAGGGTCTAAGGTTGATTTAGAGAAGGGGAATGACAGACTTCAGAGAGGTTAAGGCCATTTTTTTCTTTTAATTTTCACTGAAAGTTGTTTCAAGCAAAAATCTAGACCTGTCATAGAGCATATGAAACAGAAAATATAGGACGTGTGGGATGCTTTGGTGTATGAGATCACAGCTTTCATTCTAGACAAGCAGTTTTTGAAGGGCTCAGGGCAGCTCAGGTTGCCCAAATGATTTTGGAGAATTGAAGGATTTTGCAAAAGTGTTTATGACTTAATAAACCACAGCTTTAAAGTTAGTGTTGAGAGGCACTTTTGACTACCATATTCTGAGAGAGGACCAGTGAATATTTACAGACCCATTCTGTCTAAAAAGGGCATTAACATTTCATACCCTTCTCCCTCTGCCTTTTTTTTTCTGTTTTTCACCAGTTATCCCTTTTCTTACTATGATCTCCTGAAAAACCGTAGGGCAGCATTTAATATTAAGCCTTCACCAGTCTAAGTATGAATCATTCCCAGGGTAGAAAGAAATTCCAATCAAGGAGAAGTTTACTTCAGGCCCTGTGTGGATTAATTTTACTTAATCTGGTAAACTGAATCTGTGAGCCTTCTGGAGACTTTTCAAAGGTAGATGTGTGAGGAGCAATTATTTCCTCCAAGTGAATACACAAATGGGAAACAGCTTTCAACTACCTAAAGCCCAGGTTCCTGGAGCACACAGATGGGCTCAGGGCATCTGGATAGCTCAGATGAAATTTTGATGGGAATGAAGTGAAAGAAACTAAAGGTAAAGAAAGTGATAGCACTTTCTTTTCCCTTTAAGATGTGCACAGAGTAATTCATATTTGAAGTCAGAATCAGGCAATACTGAGATGTTCATGTTTCATTCATGATGACTGTGAAATACAGAGATGGCATTTTTGCCAGGAATACATTTATCCATGTTAATGAAGTTCTTTATCGGGGGTTGTATGAAGTATTTACTCATGTTCTGAGATCGGATATTGCCCTGTCTAGGTAGAGACATATTTTAGAGTTGTTTTTCACATAGCAAAGATAAAGTACTGAAAAAAACAGGATCAAAATTACCGCTGCTCAGAGTGCTTTCCTGGCTTGAATCCACAATGTTAAAAGGAACTCCAAATTAAAAAACAGGTGCACTATGTCCAAAGGCATTTAGGTGCCTAATTGTCTGTGAAAACAGTCCGAGCCGTTGAAGATCTTGACAAGTGTGATTAATCTTAAAGGGACGCGACATTCTCCTGCATTCCTGCATCTTCTCCTAAGCCACGACCCAATATTGCCCATAGGACCTGTTCCACCGGCAGCCAAATTATCACACAGATAAGCTCCGTGCCAAATGTCCTGCGTCAACAGTGGGATATCATGTTGTATAATTCCCATTCAGAAAGTTGGCTTTGAACGGAAGTTATTAAGGAGCCACAAGTGGAATGCTTGTGCTAAGTGAGTGTAGCTGGGGCGGGTCCAGCCACCAAGACTGAGGAAACTCAAGGCCAGAAGTCAGTCACCAAGGACAGACCAGCCCAAAGCTCCAATGGAAATGTCCTCAGAAAAACTGAAAATGACGTCTACCTCCAACCAAAGAGCAAATCAAGAGCAAGGCTGGGAAATCAAAGAGCTTGCAATGGAAGTTGTGGATAAAGGTGAGCTAGGACTAGAACACGACAATGCAGGTTCGTGGAGAGGCAGGAACCATGCAGAAACAAAGGGGTGTTTGTAAGGCAGTGAAAGCAGGTTGTGGGACTGTCCCTGAATCAGAAACATATTCCATCCCTTTGACAGTCAGGTGTCTCGGGACACCAATCTCCCAGGAGAGTACTGAGCCAGCTCCTGGCTGCAGAGCTTGACTGCTTACTCAGGGCCTAAGAGAGGAGGGTATGTGCCTAACCTGACACAAATGATCAGTTTGTTCATTCAGTGCAGATATGCCAATTTACAAACAGGAATAATTCATATAATCACCAATTGGGACCACCCGATCTCTCAGGTTTCTTCTCTTTTGATTTATGTAACTCTGTGGATTGTGTCTCAGGGCAGGAATGAGGTTAGGGTATATGACTGTACTATCTCTCAAGCCTCCTTTGGCTCTGGGGCTGTGCTACAGCCCTTCGTGCGCTGCAGGCACTCCTGCCAGATGTGTTCTGAGATCAAGACAAGCTCTGTGTTCAGGGCTGCAAAGCAGAACAGTTTCAGTAGTGGCGATGACAAAGATACGGTCCTTGCTGTGAAGGAGATGGGCACCAGTTGTTTTTGTTTTGTCTCAGTGTGAGACAAAGGACACGGATTACAGTCATTCCTGAAGTGTGGCCACATCAGAAGTGAAATGTAGTCATTAAATCTGTAGATTAAAAGTAGGTATAGGCTTCAACATCTTCCTGAATTAATGGCTCTGTAATTGGCAGGGGACATTAAAAGGTTAGTCTGTTAGTTTAAGTACAGCATACAATAGAACTCAGGCAGTCACAGTGGAGGAAAGATGTAGCAGAATAAATATGAATATGCTTTACACTGGTATTGCTGGATAAATGCTATCTGCAGAATAGAAGCATTTCAGTTTTTAAAATCAAAAACCACATAACTAACTAAAGTATTTTTAATGGCATAAAAGTCTAGTTGGAGACCACACCAAAGAATAAACATGCTGTGTATTTTCCATGTCAGATCAAGACCCTTCTCAGTTCTCACTAACTAAATTGTAAAAAAAAGAAAAAAGTGCTTAGAATCCAAAATGTCTCAGTTTGCTTACTACTGTACATGTGAAAGGAATATGTGTGAAAAAAAAAATCATTGATCAAACAGAAAAGGAAACATTTCTGGTTTAAAAATAAAGCATGTAATGAGAAAATAAAAATTATTTATGAAGTCAAACGACTTTTAAATCTTTAAATTCCCCACATACCTTCTAGGATTATAGTAACCTGTGGAAGGTCATTATAGTTATAAGGGAAAAGATTAAATAAGCACTTAAGCAGACATAAATAAAACAGACAGGTTAAAAGCTATTAAATTGAACAAGACTAGAGGGAAACTTATCAGTGCTGTAAAGGAATCCAAACACAGAAGGAAACAAACACAATGTTGAAAATAGCTAATGGGAAATAGCAACTCTGGAAACACAAAGTCTTATGAAGTCCCAAGTCATCTGCACCAAAGAAAGTTCTTGGTCTATAAGGAGGAGTATGAAGAATATATTGCAGGAAAACTTCCGTAGTGAGTTCAGAGCTTTTTTCCTCAAATAACACAAAGCAGGAGATAAAAATTGCATTGAAATTGTAAGACAATATGATTGAAAACTAGTAGCTAGCAGGAGGCCTAAGGGAACAGCCTGCTAAGGTGCTTGCTTCAGCTAATGCTCAGCTGGAGGGCTGTACCCCTTCCTCTGACACAAATACCCATCTGCTGAGGCAGAAAAACAGGAGGCTGAAAAGAGGCCTTGAAAATGGAGTCTCCATTCTTCCCATGAAAATGCCAGAGTGAAGAAAGGCAAAACTTTCTGACTTAGGGAATGCTGAAAGACAGTATACATACACAGATACATATACATACACACACACACACACACACACACACACACATATATATATATATATATATATATATATACACACACACATATATATGCCAGTCATTTGGATCAGGAGCATGCAGGAAGAGCTATGCCGGTGGCAGAGGTGTCAGTGGGGGGATGAAGATGCAATGGCTGCTGTGCCTCGGGACACGGCTGGAAAAGTAGCTTGGTCTCCAAACCAGCAATTTCATTTCTCCAAGGAAAAATAAATTGTCAATATGTGAAGGAAAAACATATAATAAAAAAGAATCAGGATCTTATAGTTATTCTTTGGGCATAACTAAAGTTTCAGAGGTGTAGCTTCACTGAATTCACCGAGGGATGTTTTTGCTAATAAAGCTTTAAAAATGAGGGATGGATTATACTCCAAGTATGGATATTTCTAAATATGTCTGGGTTTATATATTTCTCAATATTTTTATTTTTCTGACTTTTGCCTGTACAAAATATAAACAAAATGATTCTTAACTACTTCTGTATGCCCCAAAGAGACAAAAGTATGCATACTTTCTAGGGAATGAAAAATAACATACCACTTTGTAGGAAAAAAAATTAATTAAATACAGAGTCAATTAAAAATCCTATGGAGGTCGCCATTAAAAATGTACATGCTGGTGTCATGCAAAGATATCTCTTCAACTCCATTCTCTGTTTCAAATGCTTCAATCTGCCAGATTTGGATAAATATTGACTTTTATTGGTATCTGATGTACCAACAGGCATAGATGCTGCTTAATTCAACAGCATCAGTTAAATGCAGGTCATTGCATTAATTAAGAGTGCATCTGTTATAACTCATCATTTTGTTCTCCCTAATTTTAATAAGCAATTTTGCCAACATGCTTACTGGAAATATTTCAACATCTTCCAGCACTGAGAAAACCCACAGGACCTATTTATCTGGTTCAACTGTATATTGTTTAAGCAGAGGGTCATACTGAAACCAAAGCCTTGCCATTTTGCTCAAAAGACAGGTCTAAGATTTGACTTAAGACTACAGCACATCTGCAGGAGGGAGAATACTTTTCCACAGGTCACTTATGTCATCCTGAGCAAAAGGAATGCCAACACCAAAGATGCACCAAGGAATGACAACCACAGCTGCCGAGAGTGAATAACCTGAGATTCAGGATGAGGAGGCATCCTGATTCTATTTTCTGTGCATGCCAAGATTTGACGTGTAGTTAACCCAGCTGGGGCTACGAGCCCAAACAGCAAAGAAAAGCAAACTCAACTCAGGCAAAGAATGCTTTGTCCTACCTCAGACTTAGCCCTCAGGTGATCAGGCACTGCATGCTTTTAATTTTACCAGCTAGGGATATTTTCTTAAATGTTCAGAGAACAAACGTGTCTGGATATTAAGCATGACACAAAATGTCACGAACGCTTAAAGTTGCGGGTCCTTCAGCTCACGGAGGAAGATGCGAAGGGAAGGAGGGTGTTTTGTCAGACCCGGGGTGAGAATGTCCCTACATAAACAAAGGGCCCGGGATTGGTCGTCGTCTCAGGGCCGGGGGGGCGAAGGGGGAGCNCCACCGGAGCCAATCGAAAGCGGGGCCTTGATCCTCTCCTCGGGCAGTGGCTGCGCCGAGCCAGTGCCGCGCTCCCCGCAGCCGTCGGGAGCGGCACAGCCGCCTCGCTCTCTCCGCGCACCGCTCGCCCCACCGAGCGCCTATGGGCATCTGCAGCCGGCGAGGGCTTCGCACCACCGCCACCGGCAGCAGCGGCAGAGGGCGGCGACCGCCACCCCGCTTCATCGCCCCGTGGGATCTATAGCCGGCGGACGGAGCGCGCTGCGGACCCTTCCCCGCCTCCGTGCAGGTATGGGGCGGCCGGGGGGCGCCCGGCGCCCTGAGCCGGCACCGCTCCTCTTGCGGCCCCGGCTCACTCTCTTCCTCCTGTTCCTCCCCTGCCCTCTTACCGCCCCTCCGGGGATAGGCGGCGGGGCCCGCGGGCGCGGCGGCGGTGACAGCACGGGGCTCGCCCGCAGCAGTGCCGTCCCGCACCGCGCCGCTCCGG
>VZRL01003241.1:3635181-3664839 GCA_013397895.1 Origma solitaria
CCCGAGCCCCCGCCGCCCGCCCGCCCGCCCGCCCGCGGGGCGCTCGCACGGGCCCGGAACGAGAGCAGCGAGAGCGGCGCCGGGCTCTGGGTGCTGTGCTCCAGCGCCTGGGAAATTACCTGCGTGGCCAGGTCCCCCGGGGCTTGGAGCGCCGTGCGGCGCGTCCCCACGCTCCCTCCCAAAGGGAAAAGAAAGGCAAACTCGAAAAAAAAATTAGCTGGTGCTTGAAACCTGTGCCCCTTTGTACCTTTCTTTCTTTGCTTTGGGTTAATGATGGTTTGTGATTATGAAACCCCACGAGGGATCAGCTCCAAGAGCGAATAGCGTTACTTTAAGTCATGACTTGGAAACATACATGTGTGTATACATACACTCGTTTTTTTCTGCCTTGAGTTTGGGGATTATAGAAACCCATGTCTGTCTCACAAGGAGCTCCTGATAAAGTTAAGGAAATAGTGCGCTTCCACAGGTCTTGCAGAATTGGAGTCACAGGTCTTATAAAAAATTGCAGTGGCATTTGGCTGAACAGCTCTTATTTTTAGCACGCTATTGTGAAAGTGGTTATATAACTTTTGGTGGATTTTTGAGGACAAAATTAACAGCTCGTAACAAGTTAAACCTCTTTATTTTTTTTCCTCTGAAAGAGGAGAAATAAACAGAATGAAAGCCCGATGAGTAGAGTCAGGTGAACTTCAGCCCAGTGATAGAGATTCCCTGAGAAAAAGCCTCAGGTTATGAATCCCACAGTCCTCTCAATAATCACGAAGCAGCAGGTGCAAGCAGTGTCAGCTCAGAGACCCAATTAGGAAGTTGGTTATCAGGCTTCTTCAAGGCTATTTCTTGATAAACCAGGGTCAAGTCAGCAATCACTTCAGAGTCTTGTCTTTCCACCCGTGCCAATACAATACAGATGCTGTGTTTCCTTAGGGATTGTTACTTGAACTTCAAGAAGTACGCACAGCCTGAAGTATTTGCTTATAGTGCTTGATGTATTTTAATTCAGATGCTTCACTTGCAAAACTTGGCTCCTGCTTCTCAGCCTGGTCTTTCTTCATTACTTGCAAAAATTGAAGAAGAATAATACCTTAAGGTTTTTAAAAATCACTTCAAGAAAGTAACTGAGTGGAACAGCAGTGTGCCTACATTGAGAGCCAGGACATGAGGGTGCTGTGACAGCGTTCAGGCTCTGAGCAAAGCAAGTCTCTCTCACTTTTGTTGCATGGTCTTGAGCTGCTGTCATCCAAGAGGTGCAGTGAAGTCCTAAATTCTAAACATTTGTGATTGCTGTGCAGCTGAACAGAGCAGACTGCTTTGCTAAATCTCTTGTAGGATGAGCGAGAATCTAGCAAGTAGGATTTTGCCTTCTCACCTCTCGTGCAGCTCGTGTTCGGGCAGAGCTCTTGTGTGTGGGGACAAGGTCTGTCTGGTAGTAGCAAGCTTTGCTCAGCCTTTCATTGTAGTATGATAGGTAAGTTAAAGATATGTCAGTGAAAAGCATCAGTAAGACCTCTGCAAGAGTGCCACGAAAATAAATGCCATTAACCCAAGATTTTGAGCTGATTCGTTTAGCTGAAATATATTCCTTTTTTTATCTTTCAAATAGACTGCATGACTTTCAGTGTGGAATAGAAGAAGTGTATTGTATAAGAACCAGAAGAATTAAACTGTGGAGATTTTTGTTTCTTTTCATAGTATCAGGCGAGGGTAAAAATTATCTGAAGTACCCGCTGAACTGCATCAATACATTGGAAAGTGCTTGGTTTCAGTCACGATTTGTCAGTGTCTATGAACGTGCAAATCTCAGAGATCATCTTTTGTAATAAATAGTCGTGTTGGAGTCTTGTTTAATAAATTTGGTAGCTGGTTTAATTCTAACACTACTGCTAAAGTCATGTTGAAATAATTCTAACCCTAGCATCAGAAACTGGTAAATTCAATTTGGATTTGGTACAGTGGTATTAACCAATTTCTGATCTTGGGTTAGAATTGTTTCAATTAGCAGTTCCAAGTCACTGAGTAAGAATTGAGCGGTTCAAGCTACTGTGCAGATTTACTGACATCTGAAGATTATCTTCAAGAGTAGTGCAAAAAAGTCTGTCCCTTCACTCACAGATGCTTATGAGCGTGGTTGTTGTGGTTCGTGTCAGGAGTGGGCTTTTGACGCCCTTCCCTCAGTTGTTCCACTTGCTGTCCATCTCCATATACCTCGTGGTGGGCCAGCTGGATTCCTTTAAGGTGAATCTAAACTAGAAGATGTGCTTGAGTTGTTGCTGGAAATACAATCCATGGGAGCAGATCTAGTCTGAATTCAAACCCTATAAAATACATGCTTTGTCTTCTGTGCTTCAGTGTTCTGCTGTGTCTGTTCGTGTTGGGCTGTGCTGGCTGCTGCAGTAGACCTGGTCCATTTGCAGCAGGCTATTGCTGAGGTACAACACAGTCTGAAGGCAATACTAGCTGTCTTTCCCAGGCTGTGGGCTAGTTCCTGCTTCTTGCACCACTGCCCCTGTATGTGTTATCAAGAAACTCCTGGCTCAGCTGGAGAGCACAGCCCTGCAACCAACTGTGGCTGTCCGGCTGAGATCTCTTCAGTTCAAAATGAAGATGGATATTTTTTTTTCCTAGTCTGGCGTGTGGTAGCAGACTAGTTTTTAAGTGGGAACCTTGGATAGTGTTGCCTTGTGCTTTTCTGCTGGGTGTGGACACAACAGCTGCTTTTAGGAAAGGACAGCTGGTGCTTCTTCACAGTTGTTTGCCTGTCACTGGCCATAGCCCTTCTGTGTATAAAGGTCCATAAGGCTGCTTATATTCCTCATTGCATTTGGGAGTGGTGAGAAATTTTGGCTTGAAACTTTAAAACCGTCATTTAGAAAGGCTGCGCTGTGTTCCCTGGGTGCAGCATTGTGGCTGACTGCATCTCCGGCGGGGCACCAGAAGTACGGCTGGGGAGGAGGCTCCACCTGTGGGGGTAGTTCCTGGGTTCCAGCACATGATCAGAATCATGCTCTGACCCTGAAGTCTCCTTGCCTCAGGCAGGGGGGATTGTTGAAGGTGAGATGTTTGGAAACATCCACTTAAAACTTCAGGTTTGATTAAAAGATGTTAAACTTTTTTTTTTCTGAAATTTTCCGTGTCAAGGGAATAAAATACCATTCTCTGTTTTTTGGTGATTTGGCTGGCTTCTTACTGTTTCATGTTTTTCTTTAGTTTGCTTCTTTGGGGAAAATGATTTTAAATTGAAAAATGATTCTGTTACTTATAAAGAGTTATCTCTTTTATGAAAGCATTTCTTACTTAAAAATATATTATTGGAGCAATCAGGGATCAGATCGTTATTTCACTTAGAAACAGAAGACGGTTGTCATTGCTGCGAAAAGTGGTCTTCTTACCAACTCTTCAGTTTTACACACATTTTCATTGGATCATGATGGAAATGGTAGGGTTGCATGTGTATAGCGTGTTTGATACAAAGATTCTTCTTGTTCTGAATCAGCGTGACTGCTTTTAGATTGCAGAAAATGTTGTGCCCTGCGAAGTAGTCAGAAGTGGAAAACGAGAGCATTTCCTTCTCACATGACTGTATTTCTATTGCTAGAAGTTGTCTACTCCAAATCTTATTTCAATGCATAGCTTCTCTGTGGGATGAAGTATAGATTTTAACATGAGTTGTGTAGATGATGATATGTTACTGGAAACCATGGTGTTTCTTGTTCTCAATCCATTAAGCCTTTTATTATCAATTTTAAGAAGATTTTTGAAATCTGTTTCAGAAAGGGAAGCAGACCATAAAAATCTGTCTCGCTCCAGGACATTAAAACAGAGGGCAATCCATCTTTCAATATCTGGAGTGATACAATCATGGGGCAACTTCAGTTCTAACCTGTCTTTCTCAAAAAGTCATCTTACAGCACCTACTTTTAACATTACTTCTTTTTCTTCTGTGCTTAACCATACTTATCTATGGCATTCTGAATATTTTGTTCTTTGTTCTGTCCAAATAATATCTTTAAGGGTTATAATGGTGTATTTTAGATTAGTCATAAAAGTAAGGGGGATTTACTAAGGTCATCTTTTCATATAGCTTGTGCTGCCATATAGAGTAAGTTATACTGTAAACTGATGTTGTATATAGAAATATGCATGCTACTGTCTCTATTACAAGTTTTTTAGAGAATAAGAAAAAGGGTAAATTTATCTCTCATTCCTGACAGTTTTAAAGCCATTGTTTAGGAAGTGAGTATTTTAAGAAACTATAATTTGTAATGAAACTTGAGGAAATTAAAACTGGGGTATACTCAAGTAGAGAAAGACTCACAAAGATTTTGTTTCTGTCTATTTAGTGTTAGGGAAGTGGAGAAGTAAGGTACACTGGGAAAGGAAAATATATTATTTACCTTCCAAATTTAATTTTGGAATCAGTTTTTATTGAGTGTGATGGGCAGTGCACAAATACAACGTCAGACTGTGGATTTAACACAATAAATCTCAAAAATGGCCTGATTTTTTAACATCTCTTAAAACTTGGAAACAACATTTGTACAGCTCATGCAGAATGCCTTGTTGAACTTGTGTTGTACAAACACTTACTGGAGTTGGAAAAGTGCGTTGAGCTGGTCTAGATGTGAATTAGTTGCCCATCTCTGTTTAGGGGCAGTTTTGTTGTGGATTCCAGCCATGTCTCATCTATCCTGTTACCCTACTTAAGTGCTATAATGATAATTCTAAAATAGACTGATATTATACAGTAGTGCTAAGCAAAAAAATAAACAGCATTGTAAAAATTCTCCATGACCATTTCTGGCATTAAATGGCAGGTTTTTTCCCTGGTGCAAATCTTAGACCTAATCTCATTTCCAGTGAGGCCAAAACACTAGCTTGGCTTAGAGTTAAGCGGGATCCTGCCCATAAGTCTGGCCAGTCTCCATACAGATAACATCTGGAAAGTTGTCATTTAAAAATATGTGGGAGGGCTTGGGATAGGGGTGTAAACAGTGGGTCAGAGCTTCAGTCCAAAAGGAAAACATCCAAAAGGAATCTCTCAGATATCAGACATCCTTGCTTTAGGCATGTTTTTTGTTATGATCCATCTATCGTTTGTCAGTTCTTGTTCCGTCAACATAATTTGGATCTCAATGTCCTTTGTGAGGAACAAGAGGAGGTTGACAGGCAAAGAGATGGGAATATGTGAACATGTTGCATGACTTAATGGATGCATCCAGTAAAGTCTCCTAATAAAGAGAGAGATGGCTATCACTTATATTTTGATTTAAATTGTTCTCTGGCTGACATCTTTTGGATTACTACACACAACGGATTTATACTGAGCGTGTTTGTTGACTTTGGTCTATATTCTTCATTAATGATGTCCATGGAAACTTTGCCTGATTCTTCAGTGAGAACAGTTTTTGCCGAGATAGTCTGAAGAGTGACTGCTTGCAAACTGAAACAAATTGTAAGCATGTTGGATTCCACATATGCAAGGGAAGATTGTTCATCTGTCTCTTTAATACTTCCATTCCATACTGCAGCTGAGCCTTCAGTAAAGTCATAGCTCAGAACTTGTGTCTTTTTAATGGTAGCTGAAGCTGAAGATTCCAATGTCACAGAAAAGGATTATTAGGAATATTTATTCTTTTGTTCAGAGATCACAGATCTGTGAAAATATCACCATTGTGTTCCATTTTTGATATATGTAATTTTCCTTTTTTATAGAAGCCCTGAAGCCCACACAACACATGGACACAAATGGAAATTGAGCAGTTTATGTCACCTGAAACTCTCTTGCTTTCAGGTTCCCAAAGTCTGTTTTGTCAATTGCATAAAGTTATTCAACAGCTCAGTCTAGATTTTTGGGTTTTTTTGTACTGTAAGACATATCCCACCTTTGTCTACCATAAATTCCTCTCAAAAGAAAAGAGGCTTTAAATATAATTTGCACCATAATAGATCCCACTTTGTTTTTTATCTAATTTTTGTTAAAGTTGTCTGCTCTTAGTGTTCTTTTTTCTCAAAGAAGTGTTGAAAAATCTCCTTCACAAACTACAGTCTACTATTTTCTGAATTCTACATCCAAAATTCCAGTTGCTTTATCCTTCAATTCAGGTAGACTGCTTCCAACTAGACAGATATTTTTCTGTCGGTGTTTCAATAGCTGACTTTAAAAATATGATACGTGCAAACACTATTTTGAGTACCTATCAGAATTTACCAGTCTTCTCTTTATAAAAATAGCCATGGGGTTTTTTTCAGTACAAAAATATAATATTTTGTGAAGCTTGTTTCTTTGGAAACAAGTTTATTGTGTTATTCCAAGTTGGGCCTAATTATTTTCTGGACATCTCTAAGGTTTCTTTAAAAGAAGCATATGATATTACAGGAAGAATGTTCCTCTTGTTTGCCAGAGAGCTGTACTATGTTTACTATAATAAGATTAAAGGAAATTTGAAAGTCAACGCTAGCTCAGTGGGAAACTGATAAACACACGTTGTACTTGCAGGAACACTCTGCCCAGTAGTATTAGGAAATTTATCACTATTTATTTAGCAGCTCAGACTCTATCCGACAAACAGATTTGGTGTCCATTTAAAAGTACACTAGACGCTAAAAAAACTTAACAATGCGGATGTGATTTGTGGAATCTGAACTGTTATCCTGGCATAGCCATCTCATGTGGCTTAGGATTGGGAATCTCATAGCATAGTCTCTCAAAATAAGGAGTTTCTAGCTTATGGATCCCATTGCTTTCCAAAGACTGTGGTTTGATTTCTGGCACTTTTGGTTAGGTCAGCTATTACAGCCACAGTCATAAACAGCAATTTTCAGAATTTGAGCAAACTAGACAAGGGTGTAGCTCCTTGGAAAAGTTATTCTGGAAGAGGTAAAACCAGCAGTGTCTCTGGATCCATATCTGGCATTGGCAGACTTTACTCTTGAGAAGCAATGGCTGTCCAGTCTCGTATTTAATAATGTTTGTTTATTTATGCCTTGGCCAAAGTTTCAACTAGAGAGTGAATTCTGGAGAAAGAAAAGGCCACAGGGATGACTTTCCATTCCTACGGACGAGTTAAGAGGTCATTTTTACATGGTCACAAGTGCTGCTTACCAATCAGTAAAATAGAATGAAGTAATTTTGCTGTGAAGTGCATGCAGGAAAGATTTTTGGAGATACTATGAGTAGAGGGGAATGTATTGTAAATGTCTTCATCGCCTCCACAATGGCAGATCTCTTGCTAAAGTGGGCAGCTACTCACTGTGTGCTTCTGAGTCCCACAGAAGGCCAGTGGATTATTCCCACCATGTGTTGGTAATTAGTAGGTGCTGCAGGATGAAGTGTCTGTTGATTATAGAAGCTACTACTGTTAGGTGTTCATGCTGTGTATGGTAATAGATTTATTTGATAAATAGGTGATTAGGGAAATTAGTTAATTTACACACTCTTCTCAACAATGAAATTTCTTAGAGACAAGCCTAAAATGCAAGGATCACTCTTTGTGTGAAATTTATGGATTTGTGTGCTGCCCATGAAGTTACCTCAAAATAGTCATTTCTTCTCCTGTTTGTGTAAGGTATGAATGTGATCTCCTAACCTGCTTGAGATACACAAGTCTAAGTAATGTCTCATCCTGTTCAAGCTGTGGAGGAACAGTCTCATTTCTCCTGCCTTCCTCTCCCACCAAAAAGGGTCTTTAACGGTCTGTGGAATCTGTGGAGATGACCTTTCCATTCCCGCTGAGTTATCATTTCATTATAGGCCGTGTCTAACGATTCTAACCAGTACAGTCCAGCATGTTGTGGAGTCTTCAACACTTCCAGGAGCTGTGGGAGTTTTTATTCTGGTTTGAAGTGATCCGTTTAGGCAGTAGATCTCAAATGCGTGTGAAGCCCATACTAAGGGTTTTCTGTCACAAGGGGGTCTGCTGTGTGTCTAACTCCACTGGCAGTCCAGGCTTCAGGCCACGGCTGGGGTGAGTTTTACTGATCTGTCCTTGGCAGCTTCACCTGGAGATTGAAGAAATCTCAAATTTGACTTTTCGAATTAGGTTAACGTTAGGTTAACACTTTGCTTTGTCATTAGGTAAACCAGAGTATTGCCTGTTTTGGCTCTTCTACTTATCTTTGTCCACGTAGATAGATAGATAGACCAATTCAGAGTGCTTACAGTTTGCCCCATTATATACAAATTGAAACTCAAGGCTGCGGCAAGTTGCCAGTTCATCTCCCCACTCTGACGCCAGCTTCATTTGCTCATATAAATAACTGGATAGCAGTCAAACATGATTGACCTAAGCTGTTACTTTATCTGAATGTGTAAAACATAGAGAGTTTGAGATGATAATGTCGTGCTTGTTGTTTGGGTTTTCTTCTTCCACATTGAAATTTAGATGTGTTTTTTAAGAACATTGGAACTTTCTGGTCATTATGTTTATCATGGGTTTAAATTTATTGTCACTGTTTATAAAACCACCTCAAATTAATTGGTTTTTATTGTCAAATTAGAATCTACATAGTTAGGTTTATATTCATTAACAGGAAGGCTTATTTTCTATTGTAAAAGCGAACTGTAATTTAAGATTCTTTGGTTATGAAGTACTCCAAATTAGATTTTTTTCACCAATATATTTATTTTTCCTTTAAAAACATTTGAACACTGGCTTGCTTTACCATGATTAAGGCTGATGCCTTAATTTGAGCAACAGAAACACTTTGAACTTCTAGATGCAGGATAACATATATAGCAGTTAGTCACACAGCAATGCTGATAGAACTTTTTGGGTGAGAGTCATGCTTCAGGGTGATTTTTAAGTCTTCAAACTAATTGCAAACTTTTCCTAAAGCTTCTGTGATAGCCTTTTGATTTCAATTCATGACCAGTATTTTTTAGGTGGTAGAATCTAATAGTCTCTGAAGTGTGTGTCATGGTTTAGCCGTGTCTGGCTACTAAACCCCACGCAGCTGCTCACACGCTCCCCTGCCTGGTGGGATCAGGAGAGAGAATCGGAAGAGCAAAAGCGAGGAAACTTGTGGGTTGAGATAAAGATGGTTTAATGGGGAAAGCAAAAGCTGAACACGCAAGCAAAGCAAAGCAAAAAATTTGTTCACTCCTTTCCATGAGCAGGGAGGTGTTCATCCATCCCCGGGAAAGCAGGGCTTCACCATGTGTGATGGTGACTCGGGAAGAAAGATGCTGTCACTCAGAGCAGCTCTCCTACCAGCTCTGTTTGCTGAGCATGTCACCATATGATCTTGAGTATTGCTTGTGTGAGCTGGGGTCAGATGTCATGGTTGTGTCCCCCACTTCTTGTGCACCCCCAGCCTTCTTTCCAGTGGGGTGGGTTCAGAAGCAAAAGCAGAAAAGGCCTTGATGCTGTGCAAGTGCTGCTTGGCAGTAAGTAAAACTTCCCTGTGTTATCAACACTGTCATATCCAAAACAGCCCTATACCAGCTACTGCGAGGAAAATTAACTCTATTTACTCTCCTTGCCAAAAGCATCACAAAGTGTTAATGATCCAGAGAGCATTTGCGTTTTGTTCTGCTGCGTACAGCTATTCCCACGTGGTATGACTTTAGGTAGGCATACGTCTAAACTTAGTAAACTGAAAGGATCATCCTGCCCTTGACTCGGCTTCTCTGGCTGTGTCTTAATTCCATTACAGCCTTTCTTTGTGCCCTCTGGCATCTCTGAAATGGTGTACAATCAATACATATGGGAAACCGGCTCAGACATTTTGCTGTAAATGTAAGTGTTCAAAACACTGTATATCCTCTAGTTGATGAGGCTTGTAGGTGCAGATTCCTTGCATGATGTCTTAAAAACCCTGTTAGTACTGAGTGGCCTTAGTGGCTTAGATAGATAGGTTTAGTTGCTGAGTGTGGAAAATCTTTGGGTAAGATTGCTATTTAAGAGACAGCCTGAAGACTAGCATTCCCAAATCTTCTGAAATTACATGGGCTAATGAGAGTGGTGAGACCCAGGAACAGCTTGCTCAGACAAGCTGTGCATGTCCTATCACTGCAAATGTTCAAGATCAGGTTGGATGGGATTTTGAGCAACCTGGTCTGGTGGAGTATGTCCTTGCCCATGGCAGGGGAATTGGACTTGCAGGTCTTTAAAGTTCCCTGTTCAGTCCAGACCAATCTGTGGTTGTATAATGCTGTCATTGTTTGAACAGAACCTTATGGTTCACTTTATGAGCTGTAAAAACTTATTGTCATTGAGCACTTTAAAAAAAGTGTGAAAGGCTGAAGTGTTTCTCTTACGAACTGCTTATTGCAGTGTGATGCATGAGCATGTAAGCATATATGAAGAGTATCTAAAAGAGGTAGCTATGACTTTATGTGTAGATACAAAAAAATAAGATGTTTTGTTTTTCTGCAAATCCTATAAGGATGTGAATTCTAATGCAGATTTGCACACACTGGATTAACTTCCTTGCACGGAGGAGAACAATGTATTACTTCAAGACAATGCAAATATACTTTTATACTTAAAAAACCTAATACTGTTAACCATGCGTTCTGTACAGTGAGAATTCCACCCCAGTGTGTATTGCTGTGCTATCTTTACTATTTAATGTTTCTAACCTGGGATATTCAAAGTTTTTATTTATGGTTTTCACAAGGCCATCTATACCTGTAAAAAAGTTTTTACTGTAATAAAGGAAACAGACAGCAATTGCTGATTGCCCTTGCACTTTTTTCTTTTGAAGCAGAATATCTAAACCCAAGTGCTATGAAGTAGGGAAGAGAGGATTTGCTTCTGAGGAGCAGAATTATTCCATACATAGGTTGTTCTTGGACATTTCAGTTATACCTTTTCTTCTATGTGATTTTCAGGGTAGTCATGAGTCAACAATATCTAAATGGAAACTTTCAAACTAGCTTTATACCTACTTAGGTTTTCTGATAAAACTTGCATCATTTAATTCTGAAATTATTCCATCAGCTTTTCCTGACTTGCATATATTATAAAGGTCAGAATTGATTTCAAATTTGAGTTAAACTAGCTTAGATGCTTTGAGACATGGAGTTAACCTATCAAAGATATGTTCACTAAAGGGTTGACATTAACACTTCTGAACTTCATTCTTTAAGAGTCACCTTATTTATAGCAAGATAAATGCACTTTCAGCTTTAATTGCACAGAGTGGCAAAAGCATTCTTTGGGTAGCCTAAGTAATCTAAAATATATCTTATCTGGGAAACCTCAAAGGATCTATTTATTCCAGAAGTTAGGAAAATTTAAGGGATGTATACTTACTGCCTGGATTTCAGAATATACAACTGCTGCTTGCACATTTTAAGAGGACTGTTAATTTCTTTTAATTAAATAGAATGTTTTAAACATCATGAGCTATGTTTTCACAGAGTTTATAGGAAAAATATCATGCCATGCTAGAAATTTATATAAGAACTTGAAAAGTACATTCAAGAAGAAAATCCAAACAGATTAATGCTTTTATGTAACTGGAAAAAAAAGAAAAATGCAAATAGTGACAGAAATGAAAAGTGAGTTGAACTTTTCAGTGGTCTGAAGTTAAATTCCAGACTGTTTATGACTTCACAGTGTGTGTGGGTTCAACAAGTGTTTTGGGCTTTTTAAAGCAGCTTTATGATTTTTTTTATTCATTGCAAACTATTCTGCTCACACATTCACTGTTTTTTTAAAGTATTTTTGCATGGAAATTTAACATGATTCCTAAGAGACACTTACAAGATGCATCTTTAAGATATCTGGCTGTAAACTAGCAATCTCTTAGTGTATAACCTTTTTTTAGGACTTTATACATACAGCTAACTGTTGTTAAGGCTTTTCATGGAAAGTCAAATGGGATTTATTCCTTCATAGACTTGGTTAGCATATGTGAGGGAGCTCATGTCTAAGCACTAGTAGAGTTCATGTTGTGTAACCTTTACAAGTATTCATTGCATGTTAACTCTTGACAGATAAAATTACTTATTCACTATTGACTTGCCTTTGAAGGATGATTTACTTTGTCACTACTGAATCATCTCCATGCTATGTTGAGACAGCAGTCTCTCTCCAGATCGTCTTGTGCCTTGCAACTATTGCCCTGATGCAGAGTTGTAGTTAGAGGTCTGCAGAAGGACTGTGCAGGAGAAAAGGGAGAAAGAGAAGTGCTGGCATAGTTTTGAATCTGCACTGGGGGTGGCAATCACCAGCGTCTGCCAGGAGAAGAGTTTCACACTTGTAGATTTTGCTTGCTCCTCTTCATAGGGCAGCTCTGCAGGGCATAGTAAGGTGTGGAGAGATGAAGGCTGAGTGTTTAGCCTTTTTTTTTTCTTTCTTTTTGCTCATAGGATTGCATTATTTCACCACACTAAAAGAATCAAGAATCCAGAATCACCGTGACATTGCTCCTCTGTCTCGGTCACCTTCTCATATCAGCTTACCCTTTACTTAAAATATGCCTGTTAGCCCAACCTTGCATATATATATATGACTTGCAATAAAACCTTGATTCATGCATAAGTCAATGAAAGAAGCATATTGCTTTTATTCTGGAAATTTCAGCACAGTCTCTGAGTAATTTAAGAAGAACCTAAGATGAATCTAAATGTATCTGGCCCCTGTGGCACTGCTTAGTTATGTGGCACGTAAAAGTAGCCTTTGCTTTCTTTCCTCCCACCTATTTTCACTATGCAGAAGACTGGCCTGTTATGAAGGTCAAAGGAATTCTGCAAATAACAATGCCTAGAGTGCTAGTCTGTGAACATGAAACCCCAAACTTTTTGTTGGGCAACTTGCCCTAAACCTTTTTCTTAGAGTGCTTAAGTTTTCTTCTGCCTAACATTTCAAAGGCTAAGAATTTTGCATGGTCCTTGCTCAGTATGTGGAACTGTGAAGATAGATTAGCCTGGCAGTCTGAATTTAATAAATCTTGCAGAGAAGTGGGAGACTAATAGGTAGGGTAAACTGCTTTGTGGTCACCTGCCCAGGTGGCCTCCAAACAAAATGACATGCTCTGTAGAGTGAGCTGCAGAGTATTACGGAAATGCAAGTCCTGGTTTTCCAAAGCACCTGTTTTTCAATGTGAATCTGAGCAACCAGAATAATTTAGTAGAGGCATCACTCTCAGGACTCATAAGGGCTATTAAAGAACATAAAAATTAGAGGTCTGGTATCAGGAATTCCATAGGTAAGGTGGGCACCTGCACTCTTTGTGCTGCCAAGAGGGAGTTGGGGGATTAGGCTTAAAGTGGACGTAAGTCAGTGTGCCTAAGTGGGAAATTACTAAACTTCAGATAATGCTGAAGAAATGAGTGTTTGCGAAGCCTGCATCTCGTAAGTGGAGGCTTCTGCAGGAGTGTTCAGGGAAAAAAGAAAGGTTAAGGAATGCTGTGAGATGCTGCTTAATGCTCCCATTTTTGGGTATATCTGCTGAGATTTTCACTCTGTGAGAAAAGTGCAACTGCAGGCTGGGAAGGATCACTATGAGGGCTGAATGCATAGGTTAAATTACACTCTGGAACTAAAGGTGATAAGATCCTTGGAGCTATAAGAAGATGTAATTAGATCCACAGTACAGCTAGACACATTTTACCCCTTCCCCTCTACTGTCAAGCCCTTGTATAAGGAATGGCCCCTGGTGCCAGTAGCCAGAATGTCACAGTTCAGAGCTAGTGAGCTTTTCAAGGGCTCTTGGGATTTCCCAGATGTTTTTAAGGCTCACTGAACATGACTTTACTTCAAGATGAGGAAGTCCTATATAACAACCAATTTTACAAGTCCAGAGTTCAGCTGGGAGCTGTGCACACAAAGGAATACAGATACTGAATTCTTCACTGATACTGTATTAGTCTTGCATGAGAAGAGATTAGGATCAGCCTTTCTTTGCTGAAATGATTTGCCTGGTACCGCCAACTGGCAGTAACTAGGTCCTTCCAGCCAGGAAACTACCAAACAAGACATTTGTGTTATGAAGCCAACAAGTAATGTGGGAAAGTTACCTTTAGCTCCAGAAAAACAGTTATGTGTCACCATTGCTGAAAGTGAGCCTCATGACTTCAGATGGTCTGGTGTCTCTGGTTTCCTCTGCTGGTCTGGTATCGCTGAAGTGAACCTTAACCAGGTCTTAATTTGGTTCAAGCCAGGAGTATAAATCAGGAGTATGGGGTGATTCCAATTATATTTATATATTTATTGCTTTAGAATTGCATGGAACTTGTGCCACAAAATACTCCTTATTTCTTTACATTATCTCCACACAGAAAGTTGTATTACAGCTCTTTCCCCTTTTTCACTTACTTCAGTATTTTACCCGCAGTGATCTTCCATTAAGTTCTTACTAGATCCCTATACCCAAAGTCATGGAAAGAGAGAACATTAGGAGGTAATTATTTGTGGTGTGTTGATACTAAATTATTGTGGGCTCAAACTTCTCAGAAAGGCATTTAATGGGAGACTGAACCATTCTCAGATGTCCTAAGTGAGCCTGCCAGGCAGCTTCACTAATTTGCATAAGCAAGAAAAATCAGAAAACAGAAAGCAGAAAGTTTGGGTTACCAGTGGCTTGCAGAATTTGGTTGAACTGGACATCTTTAAAAAGAGGGAACTTGTCCAGTCTTACAGGCACTTTTAAAGGAAACCTTTTTAGCCATGTTTTATGGAACCTCTTGAAAGACTGGTGCTCTTGTAAAGCCAAGGACTGCTCTAGCCTAGATTAAGACTGACTAGGCTAGATTTGTTTGGTGTGTCACACTAAGCAGGAAACATTAATTTTTGGAGTATCCTCTTGTCCTTTTTTCTTCACTTTATAGCCATATGAAAAAGAATTAAAATTATAATACAATTTTAAATATTAAAAAATAACCAAAGAAGCAGCATGATATTAAGTGCAAATGAAAAATAATTAGTATTGGAATTGCAAGATATTCTAAGAATATAAATGTTAATGTTTTGTTTTAAATTACTTCCTGGTAAACATTTTTTATCTCATTTTTATTCTTTTTTTTTTCCCCATCTGTCATCTGTCAAAGTAAGTTATCTGTAAGCATTTGCTGGCTACTTCAAACTGATCAAATATTTTTAACTGCAGTACATTTTTTGGCTGCCTGAAACGTATCAAGTATCAGCAAGTCTACCTGAAGACAGATCATTGCCTGATCTAACTGGATGTATATTTTAAACCTCAAGGATTTTGTACTGATGTTCCCACAGAGTAAAATTATTGTCTTTGTTGAACTAAAATAGTATTTTTTCCATTCACTTCAATGAAATCAGTATTTGTCAGATAAAGTCTCTGAAATACTTTAAAATACATATTTGCAGAGAATCCACCCATCTGCCATATTTTCTTTTCCTGAGCTTACTGAACACAGTGGACAGGGGGAGAACTTTTTGTTGGTAGAAAGCATTGCAGTGTTGCCTAGTACATGAAGCCTTGCAGATTCTTCTCATCCTGTGAAGTACTGATCTGTTTAAGGATTCTGTCTTGTATTGAGCTTCCCTTTTGTTTCAGTCCTGCAGTAATTCTGTGGCAATGAGTGATGTACTTTTTATTAGACTATGAACATATGTATATCCACTTGATTATTGCTTTTGTGTTGGGTTACAAGAGAGTATAAATGCTGCATTGGTTTAAAAAACGTACCTCAACAACTGGCTTCTCTCAGAAATAGCAGTATATTGGTTACTAAATAACAGTAAATAATAAGAACCTAATAAAAAGGAAATAACTAATGTATTGTAGGTTGCGCTTAGGGAATGACTCTTTCCTGGCTTTTAGGAAACCACACACTACAATGTCACCCCACCTGTTTAAAGTGATCAGAAATATTAGACTATATTTAGGGAAGGAAGAGGTTCCTCATAGGGAAAATGTTGAGGAAATGCCTTTACTCTCTCCATTAATTTTAGGGAGCTAGCAACAGTAAGTAAATCAAATTTCAAAACTTGTGTCAGTTTTGGAAGGATAAAGAAGGCAGATGGGAAGCTTGAATTCTATTCCAGTGTGTGTTCAGTTTCTGTTTGAGGGCAATTTGATTATCTTATTTGTTGCGCTGTGTGGGAATGGGAGTGTTGGACAGCGGGGACAGCTTCACAGAGCACTGCTGTGCTCGTAGGACAAATACCATAGCTTTATGATAACAGCTGTTGACGAACTATTCCACACCTGTTAATTACGGGTATTACAAACAGAGAGGAATTTGGGTGTTTACTGTCATGAGGACATTACAGATGTTTTCTTCTGTGCAAACCTCTGCAGTTGGCCTCAGATCTTTGAGGACGTGGTTGTTTGTAGGCCTCTTCTGTCATCCTGAGACCCCTGGGAAGGAAGCCACTCAGCTGTCCCATTCAGTTGCTGCTTGTGGAATTTGGCAGCTCCATCAGCTGGTGTCACAGCAGCAGTGCCATTGTCAACCTTCTAGTTCTGTGAGTCTGTTCGCTGGCCCTGAAGGGACTGTGGGGAAGAAGTGTGCATGGCACAATATTTCCATCTTATCATCAACCCACCCTGGCTAAGTAAACAGTTTTGACTCTGTCTTGAAATAATTCTTCAAAGATGGTTTAAAAGTGTGCCCCAGTTAGCCTTATGTGGGGAATGGTGTCTCTGTGTTTTATGCATATTTAAATGTGTTTTAGGAAACCTGACTTATTTTCTAATGATTTAGAAATTATATTAATCTTCTTCAAAAAATAAACAAGGCAATGTTTCCTCCAAATAACTGAAATTTTGGAAAATCCAAGACATTTTTCAAAGTCTTGAGTCTTTACCTCTTTTGCCAACAGAGGAGCATTGCCCAAAAGTTATGTATTCTGCCTGCAGCAAAAGAAGTCAAACTGAGTAATTCTGAAACCATCTGATATTATCTGCATTATAAACCTGGTAGCTTCACATTTAGCAGATTGCAGTGTGTTAAACATCAGGCTGGCTTTGAATAGTGGTTTAGTGACCCCATAGCAAAAAGAGTGATGATTTATTTCTGTGATAGCTAGCACAAAACCTAAAAGTCTAGGAAGATGAGAGATGACAAAACTAGGCAAAAAAACCCCAACCTATTAAAAAGATAGTTCTTTGGCGGATAATGATTGTTCTGTATAATATATATATATGTCTATTTACTTAAAAGGGAATTAAAGGAACTTTGGGAAGTCGTCTGGCTCTTCTCCTACTTGTTAGGATCCATTTCATCTAACATAATCTGTGGCAGATGTGATTTTTTTTGCCTTTTGCGTCACTTTTTCCTCAATAATTCTGATGACGAGTCCACAAACTTAGGCAAATCAATTCCAATTCCTCATTATCTCTGTATCATGGTGCTTGCTAATAGGAATATTGTCTGAAATCTTACTTGCTAACATTACTGCATTTGAATCCATGAAGAGTAAAAATGTGTAGTTTCACTCTTTGCTATTGCCTTTTATGCATTTAAAAGCTATTAACATTACTCCTCTGGACTTTGCTTCTTTGTATTAAAGATCACTGATTCCTACAATCATACCACATTGAGTTAGCTCCTGTGTATATAAATATTCTTGTCTTTTTTCCTTGCCTCCCCTCAAGAAGACTTGCATGGCTTTCCTGAAATATGGTGCTCAGAACCAGGTCATAAGCTACTACTATATTTGTGCACCCATGCTTTCAGGGCCAAAAAAGCTTCTTGATTTGTCCTTAGCATCCTCAATGTACCATCAGTGAGATGTGGTGGTCATAGATCTGAGATTTGCATATAAGTTGGTTTAGCTTCTGCTTTTGGGTTTTTGTTTTAAGTTCCAAGTGCAGAGGAGTCTCGTGTACTGTGGAGCGTGTTGGGACAGATGTGTTACTGTGATGGCCATTAGGAGAGACATCGATGCACACTGGAACAATATACAATTGGGGGAGTGTATGGAAGCTGATTTAACAAAAAGCTGTCAGTGAAGTAGAGACCCTGTGGCTTCCTTTAAGAAAAATTTGCAATTGATTAAAAATAAAAGCTATACATTTAAGATGGCAGGCACCTTTCCTTGTTTAATTGCCAGCTGATCCAAACTTCAGACTTACTCAATTGCCATACAATTTCCATCTCTTAATTTTAATTACAAGTGGGTATAAGGTGTGTTCCCTGGTGCTTTTGACTTGCTGGTGTGCAGGTTACATTATCACACTTTTCTTGTGAGGTTTGGTAACTTTAACAAGCTTTTGAGCCTGAATACAGGAAGCCAATTAAGTGTTTGCTTAACTTCTACAGTGTTATTTTAAAGCTGCCCTGTCTTAATCAGAGTCCTAATTACTAAAATGTTCCCATACCTGCATGAAAGCTTAGTCCTATCTGTTGACTATTAATTATATTACATTTATTCTTACATAAAAGCAGCTGCAGTTAAGTGGAAAACCTTAGCCCACGTGGTTCTCAGAATCACTCAGGCTTTTGGAGAATGAAGGTGCCTTTGTTCAGTAACAAGGGAGAAGCTTAACGAACAAGTCCTGTGCACAAGGCCTGTTCCCTTTGGCTGGTCGCTGTGCTGTCTGTACTCTTTGTTTGGGTGGCAGATCTACAATCTGGTGCTCCTTGGCTTTGGAGCCATCACCACCTGAGAAACAGTGTCTGACCAAGTGAACAGGCTCTGTTTCAGCTTTCTGCTGAGTGAATGCTCCTGAATATTTGTCTTGTGTTTTTCTCATTCGGGTATTAGCGGCATCACTCCATTTCTTACCATGTCACCTGAATGCACAATTTATGCTTTCGCCTAAGGAGGGCAAAAATCATGTGAATTCAACAGCAGAACAAGTGGCCAACTTTTGTTATGGCTCTGGTGCTCTGTTCTGAAAGGGAGGGTGGACAAATACGTGCATCCAAAATGTATTATAACTTCTGACAGATTTTTTTTCAAGTTATAAACCAGCAGATTGCTTCTGTCTCATGAGTATTCTGGTATACCTGTTACCTGCAAAGAGAATGGAAAAATATTTCCTCCAGCTTTGTTCACCAAACCACACTACTTGTTTATTTGTTTGTCCTTAGATTCAGTTTTGTTTAGTTTTGCGTTGCACTAATTGCATGCGTATGTAGCATCTTCACACAAAGAAAGAGCCACCTTGTCACCATCTTCCAGGCTAGATTCTGGATCAGGTGTGGAGAATCCAGCAAGGGTAAAAAATGTTAGGACAGGGAGGGTGATAATGAGAATGGAGAAAGAGTGAAGCAGAAGGCATCAGTGTTTCATGTATCATGTAGATCATTTCTTTGCAGTGTAACCAGTGGTTATGTTTAATCAAACGCCTGACATCTTGGTGGTAGAAACCATTGCACTTAAAAGGCAAGACACTCAAAAGTCAGACAGTAGGATGGCGAAGTTAGAGTACGTATTCATGCTTCTTTTTCCATGTTTAATATTTAGTTTTGCGCTACAGTTGCAGAGTACATTTTCAAGATAAGATAAAAGATCCTCTTTTTAAGTACCCCATATCCATTGAGGACTTGAGATAAACAGTGCATACCTCTTTTGGAAATCTAGTCATAAGCCAGAGCTATATGTTTAAGACACTTGCCATAATCAAATGCTTGTGTCTTTATAGCAGAATGAGGGTCTGACAGAGGGCTGGTTGCCCTAGCACATGTGCCTGTTCAAATATGCCACATTTCTCACCTGGCTTCCAGTGGCCACTGTGGATGAGCGTGCATCTCTCACAAGGTCTGTCTCTAATGTATCAGCCTAAACAAACATCTTTATGATGCTGTTGGGCATCTGAAATGGTACTACTCATCACATTCTATTCTATTATTATTATTATTATTATTATTATTATTATTATTACTACTATTCCTTCTCACTGCAGTGGTACAGACTGTGCTACTAACATCAAGCCATTTAGATACAAGGACCATGCATCTCTTAGAGGAAGCCAAAGCATGCAGTTTCATCTGTCAACGCCACCTTTATCAGCCACACCCTCCCAGTTAAATTAGCCTCCTCCACCCTGAAACAGGTAAGTTGGGTGACAGCGTTCCCAGGCCCCAGTCTGGAAGAAGTATCAGGGTGTGGTGTGGCCACTGGTTGGAAGCAGCCTGCCTGCAGGCCGGCCCTGGGAAGGCAGAGCAGCCCAGCACTGGCACAGGAGCCCAGCGGCACCACTCCTCCTGCAGGCAAAACAAAAAAAAAATAAAAGCCAACCCTTTTTGACTGGATCAGCAAGCTTCTCTTGCTGACTGTGTGGCTGCACATGTGCCTGTGTCCTGGGTCGTGGGGAAGGTGAGATCAGGAGCAGAGCGACTGTGGCTCACAGTCTAAAGGACTCAAACTGCACCCTGGACTAGGTGACACCATGAGATGATTTAAGCTTCACCTCAGAGAGGCATGGATTACAATGAGAAATGTATCCAGATGACATTAATTGCTGTTCTGGTTATTTCCCAAGGTCAGATGCAGGGTTTTCTATGTGCCATTACTCTCCTGAAAGTGGAGTTGTACTATCCTAAAATGACTGTATATAATGGGAATATATATTTGAACCAACATGCTGCAGTATTCTAATCAGAATGTAAAATTGAGGGGAAAAGGCATAGGTTTTAAGTCTTCTGGTCTGTGATTATTTTAATTTGGACTCAAAAATCTAGAACAATTTCCCTGCTTAATCTGTCAGGGAGGATGATACAATTCAGGGAATTTAAATCAAGTCCTCACCCTCCATACCTCAAAGGCTAATGACATCAAAATAATGTTGGATATGGTATTGTAATTCCCTACAGGTCCAGGAATTTTGTTTTTATTCCCTACCTAATAACCCAGCTTTAACTGTAAAGCATGGGAAATGCCTATTTGTGCTTTCCATTTTGTCACTAACCTTTTCTGCAATTTTAGAGGGGTTTTTTTTTACAATGTGAGGGGAATGTGAGTCAAGTTATCTCCAGTTCATGTGTGTACTGTAACCGTGAGCTTACATTCATAAACAGGGAAGATGCTGTTGAAAGGCTTGTTACAGGAAAGATAAGTAGCGTCCCCCACTGGCTACATTTTTGGATGACTGGTAGCAAGCAGTTTGTGCTGTGCATCTTCCACTCAGTGGTGGCTGTATGTGAAGCACACATGACAAAGCAGGGCTGTTGAGCAGCTGCTGGAAGGCTCCCAAACTTATGTCTTCTGTGTGAATGGTAGAAGACAGCATCACCACCTGCCCAGTTTGTATGTCTGGGTATCCCACAGAAGCACTAGCCTATGGACGCATAAGGAATATCACCATCCAGAATCGAGCCAGAGGTTTGTAGGTGTGGGAACAGGTGTTTTCTGGATTGCTTACATTGTTTCAAGTGATATATATGTCCCTTTCACCTGTTTCTAACGTCTCTAAATCTCTTGCTTCTCTTAGATGCTCTGCCATAGATTTGGCAAGCAGCTTTAAACAAATAATATTTTGGTTTTTATGGGGGATGGAGAATAGTCATAGAGAGGACTGTGTTAAAACTATAGTATCTAGAGGAGCTCTTTATATCTTCCGTACAGCTGTGCTGTAAATCCTCTCAGTAGCTCACATTCTTAAGTCTGTTTCTGTTAATTCAAAAGCACCTCTCTTGCCTCCTTCTCTGTTCAAGTCTGCAGTGCCATTGAACATTCTGCTTAAACCATACAGTTTAATGGTCTAATTCTCATTCCTTTTTTTTTATTTTTTGTTTTTGGTTTTTTTGTTTGGTTTTTTTTTTTGTTTAGGTAAGCTTAAGAGTCCTCCCCCTCAATGTTATAAAAATATGTAGACCCAGAAGTGTGTGCTTGCTTTGATGTAGCTTTTTGTGTCATTCATGTCATAAAACAAAGTGTTTGATTTTGAGGGTGGGAGAGAAGGATAAAAAACCACCCCACAAATGTCCCTGTGTTTTTAATAAGCAAAGTTTTGCCAAGTAGCAATTAGTAGTCTTCAGTTTTTGTGCTAATTAAGAGGCTTCTTAGGATCCTCTAAGAAGAAGGAGTTTTGCCAAGTTAGCAGATTTTCAGACAGGTGAGCTGCTTTTAGCTTTACCTTTGCTAGCTGCATTTTTTGTAGTGTTTTTCCTAATTACTGTTCCATTGCTCTGACATTCACCATGTTCTCACACTGCCCAAATCGCTGAGCTGATATGTATGAAGTTTCTCTATAATTTTGTGCTGGAGAAAAATTAGGGAAGCTGAAATAATCACTCAAAGCAAAAGCTGTTGTTCTGAAACCAAGTAAGGGAAGAGAGGAAGCATAGTGTTGTTTTCCTAAGCCAAATTCTTTACTGAGCCTCCTTTCAAAATACAAGTGTAGAAAGTCCCATGGGGCTGTGGTTATCACTGACCCACTGAGGACCATCATATTACAGGAATTGTGGTAAGTTCAGTTGAAACTTTTTTTGTCTCTTCACACAGTGGGAATGAAACTTTTCAGAAGTGTTGATCAAAACTCTTTTTTTTCAAATATGCTTTTTTACAGGAAGAGACACAGACATTTTTAGACTGAAAACACCTGAAGGCCCTAATTTGAATTGCCATGCATCTTTAGGACTTTCCCATTACTGAGACAAAAGCATACTTCATGTTAACTCTGTGAAATGGCTTCTTGGCTTTTGAGGATTTAGTAATTTTACATTGAAAGTATCTGAAAACCAATTTTTGCTCACTTCACCCTTTCCTTGAAAAGAAAAATAAGGAAGAATTCAGAATCTAATAATTCAGCTGATCTTAAGTGGTAACGTAGGCTAATGTTAATATTTCCTCCAATATCAAGATGAGGTTTTCAATATGTCGAGTTCTCATAGTTTCAGAAAATATTTTCCATCATTCCTTGTTTGAGATTCCAGTCCTCTTAAACCCATATTGCACATAACCTCTTAAAAAAGTCTATTGTTTAGCCAAGACATAGGAAAACATTTAGAAAAGTCTAGTTCTTGGGTGCATAATGTTTTTTTGTACTTTTGGTCTAAATCACTGATAAATGAATCTATGAGTTGTGTGTGACCACTCATTAGGAACCAGAGTAAACCTATGCATCAGAGCATTTACTTTGGGATGATCTTATTTGGATATTATCAGCTACAATGAGACTTAGCAAGTGGCACAGATGGCATTTGGTTGCTGAGCCATTACAAGTACTTCCATGGGATCGAACAGAACCTCCATGCTGCTTCAGTACAATGTATGATGCTTGAACCGGCACTAAGTGGTTAGGATTAGTAAAATGGTGTAAACTGTAATGCATATGTTGTCTGACTACTTTGTAATAAGAGAAAAGAAACCAAAGCAAACCCTGAATGGGCAATCTTCCTGATCACTCGTTCCCTCTCTTCCCAATCAGTCTTGCATCTGCTGGTCACTTGTGGGCCCGTTAGCTAGGGTCTCACTTTGTAGTCCTGTCAGAAGGGAAGCTTTTCAGCCGCTTCACTTGGACCATTCATTACTCTCCATCCATTTAAGCACTGACATGCACCAGAATCTTGGTATCTTTTTTCTGTGCAGTAACATGAGGTCACCCAAGATTACCAGAAGTGTCCTCTCTTTTCTAGATTCAAGGAAAAGCTCCCTAAGGTAGATCTGGGGAAGAGTCCTTGAATACACCTGGAACAGAAATGGAGCTTGCGATCTCACACTGAAATTTATAGCTAGATGTTGGCTAACTCTTTCCTAGATACTTTCCTGACCCTTCTAAGATTACCCTTCTGAAAAAGCCAAAGAGAAGGATCTTTAGATTTCCTTTTATTTACTGTCTACTTTTGCTGAGCTTGAAAGTGTCAATAATGGAAAAATACTCAAACCTTAACTGTGGTGACACAGTTTGAATGGCTTATGGCCAAACACTGTAAAAAAACAAGGTCAAAATAAGTTAATATAGAGCCTCCAGGTGCAGTTTATCTTCTGCTTGTGTTTGAGTAAAGAGGTCCCCAGTTACTATGAGCCAAAAAAATAACCTCTCAGCCAGGAAGTCACAAAGTTGGAATCCTTCTTTTCTGATGCTGCAAAATTATAGATGCAGCTGAGGTTACGAGAATAGGAACTATCTACAGTTCCTCGCACTTTTCTCTGGCACTTTTCTGTGGATGCGTGCGCAGAAGGGGTTGGTGATTGCCGATTGCCCCTGTTGGCTTTTTTGCTTCTTGTTTTGTCGCAGAGGAAGATCTTCCCTGCCATTATTAAGAAGTGTTTGAACTCATTCCACTCCACAGGGCACCTATGTGACATATATGATGTCTGATTCCTTGTCACTTTTCTTGCTAGATTTTAAAACTGGATCTGCCCAGATGAATCAGAAGGCTGAACTTTCAAATCCAAGTCTGTTCATATGTTTGTCATGCATCACTCCATTTCCCAAGTTCTGTGTTTGACTGACAGCTCAGTTCTGAGACTTCGTCCAGCTCCTAAGTTTCAGTCATTGTCAAAACTGGTGAATATAGGTCTTGCCTTCCAAATAGTGAGGAGTTACTCTAACTCCATTACTAGCTTTGCCTCTGGTTTACTAGTCCAGTGGCACACTATTGAATCTCCCTTCGTTCTGTGAAGCAAGTTTGAAGAAATCAGCTTGTGTGTGTTTTTAATTACATGTTTGTTCAGCTCTCTGAGGATGTCAGGAGCTGTGAACAGCAAATGCCAAGTGATTGCCAGGAAGAAAGCTGCTGACTGCAGTCCATCATAGACAGAACCCTTCTGTGTAACTGCCACTGCCTTGCCATGCACATACCAGCGATATCTGATTTTGATTATAGTCTCTCCTCTGATGATAGTGCTGTCTCGGCTTCTCCTGGAGACAAAGTCTTGGTCAAGTGAAAACATAAGCAATGTTGTAGTTAAGGACAAAGTCAGTCAGTCTCCCCCAGATTCCAGTCTATTGACTCTTCTTTCTTCCTCATTTGGAGTGAACTGAAAAGCTAACAATCTCCCTTTAAATGAGCATAACTTGCTGTATTATGTTAGTCTAGACAAAGGAAATCAAATTAATTAGCAGAAAGACTGTAAATGTGCTGTGGAGGAGGACCTGTCATTAGAGTACCTCATTCAGACTCCTGTGGCTTGCTGTGTATTCAGAATGATAGCTCTGGTCTTTCTCTCAGCAGAAGAGAAATAGAATAATACTAGGCTTCAATTAGAGACAGAACTGTAATTCAGTCATGGGCAAGGAGAGGGGGAGGTGAGTAGGAAGATGGCTGCTCTGCAAACCCTAAGCCATAAAACATAAAATCCCAGTTTACGCATGGCAACAGATCCTTCTGTGATTGAATTACAGCCTTCATATTCAATAGTGGGTCAAGTCTGTAAACCAGAATACAGACAGAGTAAATATTTACATTCTGTGTGTAATGACAGAGGGAGAATCACTGATCTGGGTATGAATCAAAGCCACAAGAACATAGATGTGGGACAGCCAAGTGTTACCAGCAGTGTGAAGTGGGAGGGATGGAGTACATTTCCAGTATTTGGGTGTTAAATTTCCTGTACTACAAAGCATCCTGCAGCATTTAACTGAAAATTTGTCCTTTATTTACTTTTAGTTGTGGCACACACTGCCAATAACAGTGCATAAATGACAGTCTGACCATTCATTCTGTCTGCTATGCGTTTTCTAATGCATCTAGAAAGTTATATTGAAGTGTATAGGTATTTAGCATTTTATGTTGATAGTGCATAGCTAATTAAAATTTTATTTGTATTCCTGACTTCATAGCATCTCAAAAGTTCTTTACTTTTGACAGTTGTTGAGCTGCTACAATTTATTTTGGTCTGTTTGACATCTATGACATTCAAAATTGTTACTGTCAGTTTGGAAATATTAATAGACATGTAGTGAAATAAATAAAAATTCTTTTTTTTGTGTTAGAAAACAACTTGCAAAAAAGGGTCAAATATTTTCAAACTGAAGTACTTGCATCAAGACATGAACTGATGCATGGACTAGGGTAGTCAAGAAGCCACGTAACTCTGAAGGCTTTGAACTCCAAATGTCACCTTTGACTGTGGGTTTGCAAAAACACAGACAAAAGCCCATCTGCTGCGCTTCTCAGCCCTCACAGGTTTGAATTGCATTTCCATTGCATACATGAAGTTTTTCTTGTAGATACCCTGAGTGAACAGGCTTCCTTCCAGAGCAAAGCCCGCAGCTGAGTTAAGCATTTGAGACAAAACTAATGAAACAGGGATTGTGATGGACCTTTGGTAACTGC
This sequence comes from Origma solitaria, assembly GCA_013397895.1. Taxonomy (NCBI): domain Eukaryota; kingdom Metazoa; phylum Chordata; class Aves; order Passeriformes; family Acanthizidae; genus Origma; species Origma solitaria. Next base: position 3,661,283 of record VZRL01003241.1, read on the forward strand.
AAAAGTAAGCCAAGCAGAAGGCTGGTGCTCTTAGGGAAAGAAGAAAACATCTGGTAATTCTCCAAGTAAGTTTGTGAACAAAAGGGGATACAAAATACTACAGGATCAACCCAAGGATAATGCCATGCATGGCTGCAGCAGTGACTTGTTACTGCTTGGCGTCCATGGGCACATAGTGCCAACAGGCTGCTTGCTGTTGGGCCAGCTGCACCCTGGGTGAGGGAACGTGTTAAAAACTTCGAGGTGATCCACTGCTGTTTCAAGGTGTCTCGTATTACATGTGAACATTGGAGCTCATGAGCTCTGATTTTCTATGGGTGTGTTCAGTGTGCCAGTACACCACAGTAACCCTAAACATCCTCTTTGCATCACACCTCCAGTTCTAAATTGTGATACCATTGACTTGTTCCCCCTGTCCCCTTCCCTGAAATATTTTTCATGCCTCCCTGTGTACCCTAGGAGAAAACACACTTGGTGTAATGCAATAGAAGTTTCAAACCTGCCTTGCTGTCCAACCCGTTTGAAATTGTGCAGAGGAAAAAAATTAATTGTGAGGAAGTGACAGATGTGTTGCTTATAAACCGAAGAAAAGGCAAAATAGGATGAGAGGCTTCTCTGGATTTAGCCTCACTGAAGGGGAAAAGTGTTTTTCTGTGAAACTAATAATTCTGATGAGGCACTTAGTTACGTGTTTGCATGGCATAGACCTGGTTGCAGCTAACAGGCTGAATGGGGTCAATACTTGTTTTATTTGCTCATTAGTGTAGATCTTCTGCACTCTGTCCCCAGAAGTGCTGTAAGTTTTAGTCAGGAGTACTGATGCTTTGTCAGGCAAATTTAAGCAGAGATGAATGTAAATGAAAAATGCTCAAAGCAATAAATCTGTGCCATTTTTAAGACAACTGTATGAAAATACAGCTGGAATGGTTCTTACAAGTGAAGTACTGGAAAGTAATGGGATACATAGCTGAAGTTTTGTCTGTATGGGAATTTGCATACCCCCTAATAGAAAGATTAGCCTGCGGGATATTGCAATAAGAGTGATTCTTATTTGAACCATCTGTGTTTCAGCTCTATAAATAGGATACTGGCTTACAGAAATTCATAATATAAAGACTAGACCATCAATAACATTTTAGATTTTTCAGACAGGAGCACGACCACTTCAGAGTCATAATGTGTAACTGAGGATAGCATCTTGATAGAGAGCCTGAAAGAATAAAACTATATGAATCTACCAGAAAATCTGAAAAATTTAAATGGTACTTCTCTGCTGATTGATCTAGTGTTTCTCCTATACAAGATTACATGCCAGCTCTTGATTTTTAGAAGTACTTGCATTTTTCTGATCATTAGGAGAAGCAAGTAGAAATTCTTTTGAGCACTTTCGTGATGCTTTAGAGACCTCAGTTTTCTCCTAGAACAGACCTCATCCAAATGCCCTCTTTTTAAAATGGTGCAAGTACAGTAATTGAAGATTAATAGTTTTCTCCCTTATTGTGGGCTAGAATATATAGCTGTGCATTCTAGAAGTAGTGTGTTGTTTGAAACTACGAAGAAATTAAGCTCCTAACTCCATCTCTGTTCTATCAAAACTCAGGGAAACGATATCGGAAATTTTCATACAAAACATTTTTCATTTACAAAAGTATAATGTTTTTAAAGAAAAACTTGCCTAAGGGTAGCAAATCTGTATTTCTTCGCAAAAAGAAGAGTATTGGTGCCATGCGGTGCAATTGAAAGATGTTGGAAACAGTCCATTCTCAGTTAATTCCTGGCCTCCAGTAACTCACTTCCCCTCTGAGCTCAGTTCTGGTCCCACCATATGTTGGTCACCAAGTCAGTCTACAAACATTTGAAGTTGTGTCGCTTAGTCAGGCACTGGTCTTGGATGAGATTTCTATGTTCTGTTGTAATGCAAACAACAAAAATATAATGGAGACTGTTCATTGCAAAATAGTCTTTTGTAGCATTGATTCTCCAGTGAGGAAGCGACCAAATGAGCTATTGTATTTAAATGCTGAACTTTCCCCATTCTTGTGTTGACTGTCCTCCTTTCCAACAGGCTGAGGGATGGTCACAAATGAAGACATTTGCTCAAGCCACTGCTTCCCCTCAGATTTAAGTCTTAGTTTCCCAAGGGCAGAAGTCTGCTGTTTTCTCCTGAATGAAATGCTGCCAAATGGGAGTGTAACAGCTGCCTTCAACACAGAAGAATAAAGTTAAATGTAGGCTGTTTTTATTTGCTGGACAAAATGTTCATGTGCAGACAGAACTGACTTGCATCTTTGGGGCTCTTTATCTTGTGCTGAAAAGCTGGGAAACACCGAGAGGGAGACCAAATATCGTTTCAACTTAGTTCACTCTTGCGGAGAGACATTTTTTAGATTCCTAGGAGAATTATCAGTGCTTTCCAAAAAAACTCCTCTCCTTGTATCCATTCCTTCCACCCCCTGACTGTAGCATCCTTCAAAACCAGGTTGGGTGAAAGAAAATCAGCCTCATGGACAGCTAGCAGAAATCTGGTTTTATTTTGTGGGTTTTTCCCTCCTCCCACTCCCCCTTTTTTCCCCCCAGTATTGCATATGCTGCCAGTACTGATGACTACCCAGACACTTCTGAGTAGGACATCTCACTCTGCTTGGGACAATTCACATGTGCTCACCAGGCAGACATTTGTGTGTGGTTGGTTCTAAAACCACAAGTTCCTGAAGCTGAAATAGCAACAAAATTTAGGGCTTTTGATCATAATGATACAAAAAAACCCCTTTGTCCAGTTACCTGCTAGTATTCAATGAGACTTGTGTGTTCTTAATCCGCTAAAAAAGGCATTATTGCATTACCAGAGGTACTACAGGATGACTTCGCTTTTACATTTCTTGCAGCTTTTGTTCCTTCTCTTTATTTTACTTTTCTTGTTTTAAAATGATAAATGCTGACATAGTTGTTGAATCAAAATCTTTGCTACTGATAAATACAGGGTCACATGAAGTTGATAGTGTCTTCCTTCACTGTATTACCTGGCTAACATTTAGCCTTAAAAAGAACACAAACCAGAAAACTTCCCAGCATTGTTTCCTGCACTATTTTCTTCTGGTTGGGGCCTTAGTAATTGCATCTATTATATGTGTGTGTGTGTTTTTTGGGAAGCACTGGTATTTATCATGGACATAATCACAGAGGACAAGTAAGGTTAGAAGGAGCCACAGTGGGTCATCTGGTCCAACCTTTCTTCTCAAGCGGGGTCATCCTAGAGCACATGGCACAGAATTGTGTCCAGACAACTCCTGAATATCTCCAGCCGGGGAGATACCACAACCTCTCTGGGCAGTCTGTTCCACTGCACAGTGAAGAAGTTCTTCCTCATGTTCAGATGAAACTTCCTATGCATCAATTTCTGTTTGTTGCCTCTTGTCCTATTGCTTGGCATCACCGAGAAGAGCCTGGCTCCGTCCTCTTGGCACTCTCCCTTCAGATGCCGATAGACATTGATGAGGTCCCTTCTCAGTTACCTCTTCTTGAGGCTGAACAGGGCCAGCTCCCTCAGCCTTTCCTCG
>VZRL01003242.1:0-21381 GCA_013397895.1 Origma solitaria
CCTTTATTTTCGACTACTACATTCAGCATATCATGCCTACATTTATAGGATCAAAGAATGGGTAGAGTTGGAAGGGACCACTGTGGGTCACCTGGTCCAACCTCCCTACTCAAGCAGCGTCATCCTATAGCACATGGCAGTGGCAAGAGCAGTGTATCTCATTATATGAGTTTGGGAGCTGAGAAGTTAACAGGAAGGGCAACTTGTACTCGTTTAGACTCTTGAGAGGAAGCAAACACTAGTTTTTTCTCTGTGCCCATAACTGATCTAGTTGTTCATCACAGTGGTAGGGAAAATGTGGGCAGTATTGACAGAGTCCAAAACAATGATCTCCACAGACTGTGACAGCTTCCCAAAGCTCCCTGATCCTTTTTTGCCTCAACACCTTCTCTTACAGCTTTGCATTGTAGTAAGAATCTCTACTTCTTTGCTTTCTCCTAAGTACCTTTAAAGTAAATGGGTCTCCTTCTGTCTCTCTTATCCAGTTCCCCCAGACTGTGGCTTATCTGTCCACACAAACTTCCTTTCTCCATGTCGCTTTTATCTGTTTAATCTCTTTTCTCAAGAGGACTTGAGGTGAGCCACAGGACTGAGCTCTTGTTGGGTCAAATGCTCAGGGCCTTTTCCACTCCAGTCTAAGCCTGTTCCTGGGGCCCTGCAGCTTCAGCATGCAGTAAAACCAGCTGTGTACACACAGAAATATTGGTTTTTAGGTTCTCAATTAGACTTAACAAAAGGCCTGTTGTGTGTGCTCAGTGAGTAATTTCCAAATGTTCATAACTTTGTCAAAACAAAACCAATTTTCTTCGAAGGCAGGCTGTGCAGTGCTCTCCACTGAAGGTTATTCCATGCAAAACATTAACTTGTGGATGGTGGTTTCACCAGTTGGTTTGTAATCATAAAGAGGCCAAAAGGGAAAGAAAACAAAAAAAAAACCACCAGATAAAAATAGGTTTCCCCGTTTCCCTTCACTCTTCTTGTAATCAAATGTAATTTTATTCCTATTTCTCTAACTCATTTCTGGGAGGAGATCAGTTCCAAAAATCTGTGACTGTCACTAATGACTGGAAACAGGAGGCTACAGATTCATTTTACAGTTCCAGTTATAAGAGCCCTTTGGTAGTGCCTATACACCCAGGATGTCTGCTTTTTGGAGATGAGAGGGGAGCACGCCTTTCAGTGGAAAAATGGTGAAAGCCTGTCCCCCCTAGAGTGCCTTCCCTGTGATTTGACAGGACTTACTAACTGGTTGTAAGCCTGACCCTAGCCTGCTCCTTCCCTGAGCCTTGGGGAGCACCTGGGGAAAAGAGAAGCCCAAGGAGGGCTGCTGCTGCCAGCCTGCTGCATCAAACCCGCAGCCACAGGGGGAGAGCAAGGACTTGCGAGAACAAGCCGCAGGCCAAACAGACTGGCAGCAAGGGCCACAAGCGGCTTATGGACTGTAGCTTCTGTATCCCTTTCCTTTAATAAAACTTTTATGAGAAATCCGTTAAAGCCAGCACAGCGCGGGTTCAGCAGCTCGTCATCCCAAGCGTTCCAGCCATGCAGGAGCTTGCCCCCACCAGCACCATCTATCCAGGCTGTCCCAGGTGCCAGTAAATCAGGATAGGCTCCTACCTACTGCATCCGTGCTTGTATCAAATCAGTCTGAAAATGCATTGTGATTGATAATGTTGTCATCAACAGTAAAGGGAAAATATTGTTTCTATTTAACCAACACCTTGTTAACAGAGCAGACTTTGCTGTGTGATGTGTATGTACATTGTCTGGGGGAAAAATCAATTGGGGGGGAAAATAAGCAATTAAAACATAATACAAAATTTTTGCAGGCTTAAGCATACTGAAATAAAAATTCTATTCAAGCCTCTGAGACTGTGGCAGTATTAAATGACTTTTTTGAACATCATTTCTACCATGAAGATTGAATGTCAGGTACTTTTTTTACCTCCTGCAGGATTTCAAGACTTGATTGCCCAAATGACAGTTTACTTATTTTACTGTCACATACTTTTGTGAAATGCCATAACAAGTTGATTACAGGTTTCACATTTTGCATAGTGACAAAATCATCTGTCATATAATAGTCTGATGCCTGAAAACCATTTAACTAAGAAGCAGTTTCTACTGAAAATAATGATATTTGAAACATTAAGTGGGTTTAAATGTGTACATACTCTAGGTAAGTCTTTGTTTTAACTGAATGAGAAGTGCAGTGTTATCCCTTTCAGGCATGAATTTAAGATTTGTAAAAGTCACCAGACAACAACTAGCCAGAGGGTGGGATAAATTAGGAGGGGCATCATTTCATGAATGAAATCAAAAATAGAAATGGGAAGCCTACATCATGGCTGCTACAAAGATGAAAAAGCCCTTAGCTCATATTTGCAAAACCTGTTATTCCTACCAGCCTGAGCTGGAGATCTGAGGCCATGTCATGTACTCTGGTTAGTGGAAATGAAAACAGGCTCCCTTTCCTCTCTGCACACAAATAATGGGTCACTGGAACTGGTGTGAAGAAAAGAATAAGATTTTACTTTCTTATTCAACAATATCCATACCCTAGATGAGATGTAAGTAATAGCAGTAATAAGGATAATCCATTCATTTAATGTATTCAGTTTCTTGACTGATTCTAAGTGACTAGATTTTGGAAATAATGTGATGTGTCATGTCTACTTAGCAATACTAACAAGTAAGAGAATTTTCTGGACATTTTATTAGTGGTAATGAGTGGATGAAGTAATGGTAATAGCAATCTCACTTCTTGTGTCCAGGCAAAGGACAAGCCAGTTTTTAAAATATGAAGGTGATAGGATGGAGAAGCTCAGCAAACTGTTAGATTGAAAAAGAGAATGATGTGTCCCTGGCAGTCTGGCATACACTGACTTCGTAGACAATGCAGCCATCACATACCTGCCATTATGAATGCTGTTAGAAAATCAGTGAATTATACATGAAGATGAATGCTGAACGTATCTTGAGGGGTGCTGCACCCAGGTGCTCAGCTGGCCTCCTGCAGTGAGCTGCAACATAGGGTATGACCGGAGATCAGCAGAGTAGTGTCCAAGGGTGTCTGACCTTCCTGGGCCGTCAACTGCAGGACACCACAAGCGGCAAAAAACCTGCTCTGGGGCCACAGATCAATGGCAGCCAAGTCCTGTCACTGCATCCTTGCTGTAGAGTTTGTTTTCCACCCAGGCTAGAGAGACAATTAAGGATGCAACAGCTTTGGCATTTTTCAGGCTGCTTCACCTTCTGTGGGAGAATGGGAAAAATAGGAATCAGCGGGGAGGAGGAATTCCTTGCCATGTTGTCCTGCTTCACAAAGGAGCATGGTTAACAAAATTGTCAACCTGAAAGCTTATCAATGCTCTCTGTGAACAGTTTGTACAATGTTTTTCTTAACTAACACTGTAATTTTTCTGTGCTCTTATTAGTCTTTCTGGGGGGAAAAAAGGAGTCTAATAATGCTATCACTACTTTATTATTAGTCAATGTCTTCTCACTTGTGCATGTTAAAGCATTGTATAGGTAATTTAAAAATTATTGATCTTACCTTTCAGTGGATCTGAATACAGAGATTTGAAACACTTCATATGTTAGGTACTCTGGATATCCACCCAGTAGATTTTTCTTATCTGTCTCCCATAAACTTGTGTAACCTTTAGCAAGTCGATTAAACATTCTCTTTCTTATATACCTCATCTGGAAAATAAATGTGTTCTCATTTTGCCTAGGGCAAGGTAACACAAGGGAGAAATCATTTTCATAGCATTAGAATTTCTTCTCACATTTAAAATTGGCCAATGAGGAGGTCAAATTATTCTTTGTAACCATTGTTTTAGGGTTTTTTTATTTGCTTCCTTGTCATGAAATCATGGATGCATATCCATTAACATTCTATTTTTAAGCATTTTTATATTAATATTCTTGAAAATTGTTTTTTCCTTAAGCCACTGTAAAATCTAATTTTGATTTACTAAGTTTGTAATTAATATAATCTATTTAACAAAATAGTGTAACATATTCTTATACTGAAATAAACAGGCTCTGTTTTCAGCAAATATTTTGATTGCCAGTGAAACTAAAATCCTGACGTTTGACAAACAGAAGGATGCTTTCTTCTGTGGTGAGGCTGTGACAGAAGTGTGACTATGGTCTTTGAAATGGAGAAAAAAGATGGGGAGGGGTGAAAAAAGTGGCTCGTATTCAAGGACGAGATTTGATGGGCAAATAGAAGAAGCAGAAGGAACCGTCGTACTGCCAGTGTGCAAAGATCCGAGCAGTTGGAAGAGCTCTAGCAGCGCTCAGCCGCAGCTGAACCTTGATACTCTTTATAAACTGAAACCCGTCAAAAGAGGGCGCTGCGTTCATGCTCAGACACGGCACCCAGCGCCGGCCGCGCTGGCGGATCCTGGGGATGCGCCCATTCCCAGCCCGCAGCGCTCCCGCCTGCCCTGCCCTGCCCTGCCCCGCCCCGCTCCGGCCCCGCGGCTCGGGGGGAGCTGGTCTGGGTACCGGGGTACAGCTGTGCCTGACGCGGTCTCACCTTGCCACGCAGGGAATTCATGGGCTTCGTGAAGAGTGAGCTGTAAGAAGGAAAATAAAAGACATGTGGCAGGTCTAATGATCTCTTCTGGGCTCTGGTCTTGGAAAACCCTAATGTTTTCCTGAGATCATGGGTGGCGTTGTAGCTCGCACAGCGCATCAGAGAGAAGAATAACCTAACTTCTCTTTGTTTATGACATTTTAATGGCTTTCTAGGTGAAATGGAGTCCCTGTGTTTACCCAGACTGGCCTTCTGCAATAGGTGATAGGTCTTCCTTGGGCTGATTTCTGATTAAACTAAATTTGGGAAATACTGTTCCAGACATTATTTAGAGCTTTCTCAAAACAAGGAATGCACAAAGCATTCTGTAATAAACCCTAGAGATCCAATATAAGAAATAATATCAAAAATTTACATTTTATTTCTAGTCTAAACTTTATTTTTAAATAGCTGTTTCTTGCTCAACTTCTAATAGCAACACTGAAAAGTTCTCTTTAGAAATGAAAAAAAGTTGTTTTCTTCTCTCTATAAGCTTGTCTTGACTGTTGCCATTTCAATAGATAATCTTCCTTCTGATAAGGAAAAGACCTTGGTCTCCCTGTGCATTATACTGCCAGGTAGATTTTTCAATCTTTCAATCATTTTCACAGATTTTTTTTAATTTTTTTTTTAAATCCTCCCTATCAGTTCAATATTTTCTAGAAACTTGGGCTGTGGAAGTGAACACAGTACATTATTAAGGAATGTGGCCTTTTCAAATGCAAAAATCCTCATATCAGATTTGCTTTCATCACCTTCATGAAATGTCCTGTCCATCATGTGCATCTTCCATGACCTCTAGAGCTCCTTCTCTGGTTCTGTTTCCTGAGATAGGCTCCTCCATGGGTTCTCTCTGCATTGCTTTATCTTTTCCTGGCTATGGGATTTTGCATTCTGCCCTGCACAGATAAATGTTTCCTTATGTTCAGCTTGCCAAGTTACCCAAGTTACATTGAACTACCAGTCCTCTTCACATCATGCCACTGAAGCTATTTTTTCCTCTTCAAACTATATTGATAGCAATTTCTTTTGTTTTTTCTTTTATATGGAAATATTTAAAATGGTAGATAGTACAAGGTGCTATTGACGTATTCAGAGGTTGTTTTGCATTTAAAGTTCTAATTGGAGATGTATCATTAGCTACCCTTTTTACTAACTTAATATGCTCTATGTTGACTTCTCATCCTAGTTTTTCTAGTTAAATGATCATCAAAATGAGCTCAAAAAGTCTAAAATTTTGAGCCAACATGGTTACCATCATCATCCAAACTTGTAATCTCGTCAATAAAAGCCATCAAGTTAGCTTGATAAGATCTGCTTTCCGTAAACTGATGTTGATCAGCATTAATTACCCTCCTTTAATTCTTTATTAATTGAGTCTTATATCAGCTGTTTCATCATTTTGCTTCAGATCAATGTTAGACTGACAGGTATATTATTGTCCAGGTCGTCTCATTTACCTCTTTAAAATATTGGCACAACATTAACTTTCCTCCTTTTCACTGGGGCTTTTCTGTTCCTCCAATTCTTATTGAGAATCAACATTAATAGTCCAGAGAATTTCTTTACCAGATTTTTCTAAAACTTCTCAATGGAAATTACCTGGATCTTTTTATTTTGAAATGTGTGCTTATTAACTAATTTTTAACTGCCTTTTAATTCTCTGGAGTGACCACTGGAATGGAAAGTACTTCATCCTTACCTTATGATAAAATTTCTACTTTCTCCCCTCCTAAACAGAGAATGGGGCTATGCACTGAGTGCACATGGTTTGTCTGCATTATTATTTTTTATTCTGCATTTCCCATCTGCTAGTGCAAAACTAATATTGTTCTTCTCTTTTATTTGCTTGTAATATCCTTTTAAAAAGCCCAAATAGTCTCTCTCCGTATTGACCTGCCAGGCAGCAGCCATGGCAGTTCTTACTGCCTTTTCAATTTTGTAATTGATTAATCTTGATTTTCCTGAATCTGGTGAGGTCCTTTATTAAATGATTGTGTATTCTTTTACTTTTGTTTCCTTTATCTATTTTCTCTAGTTCCTACTTCAATGTATGCTCATTATGTTGTGATATTATTCAGCCCCACCTTCCATTTAATTTGGTTCTTAATTGCTATCAAGTCACTGAAATCAACCCATTAAAAGCAATATAGGATCAGTGCCGAATGGGCTTTGTTTTCTGTGCAAACAGCAAATCTAGGAGTTTGTATTAACATAACCATGATTTTTACCTAGTAATATGTTAGAAATTTTTACCCATAACTTTGGAATTCTAGAAGAATGTTAACATTGGCATCAGAATTTCTTCAGCATATGTCACTCAGGCTGAAGTCCCTCTGATTACACAGCCATTTATTCCTCCTGCACTATAGACAGGTAGCCACCTGAGCCCGGGGCTTTCTGCTGTGATATGGTAACTTGCAGCCAATCCCAGCTGGTACTTTGTACTTTGCCAGTTAAATATTCACCCCCAAACTTCCAATATTTGTCATTTCTACACTGTCAGCACTTGGAAAGAGCCGTTTTTGACATGAAGTGTCTTTTTGCACTCTTTCTCCCAACTTCATCTTTCCTAACTAGATTACAGTCAGTGATTTCAGTATTCCAGTCATGCAGATCATCCAATCAAGACTCACTAATGCCAACGAGGACAAATTCATGCTCATAAATGAGCCATTCCAGCTCTTGTTTACTAAAAAGGCTCCTAGCCTTGCAATATAGGCGATTAAAGATTTTTTTCTTCCACATATACTTTGGATTTTGATTAATTTTGTTCTAAGTGTCTTCATTTTTTGCTAAATTTGACGATTCTCTTCCGCTCATCCCTCCATCATTCCCTCTCATTATTAATTTGTCATACTCAGACAACATTTGCTGAAGGACTCTGGTGCCTTGCTGCCTGGTAAAATGTGCAGTGGAAGTTCCCAGTGCATGTCAAAGGGTGGAAAGTGAATTTACAACAGCAAGTGCAGACTGCTGCCAAAGATAGACACTCTGAATTTCTACAGAATCAGTCATCTTCTTCGGCCATGATTCACATTCACTCACAAGGCTTTGGATGTAATTTCCCGTTATGTTTCTACTAGTAGTAGGATCAGTGGAATAAGTTCCTGTTTTTCCCCCCCACTAAGGCATCCCCCACGATGGACCACATTCCCAGAGACACTGTGCAACTCTGAATGGAATCAGGCTGTAAATCAGTGCTGAAAAGAGATTCAGGTTTCCGAAAACCCTCCTCTGTGCAGGCTGGGGTGTTGGGAAAGTCTGCTGGAGAGCTGGACAGCAAGCTTGCAGGTGGGAGTGGGGCTCCTGGTAGTCCTTGCCCCAGCCCTGCTGTGGCAGGCTTGGCTGCTGGAAGTCCCCTGGTCAGAGACACAGAGGCAGAAGAAATACTTTCTGCACACAGGACCCTTCTGTGCTGGGGGAAAGCAGGGATGGCTGTCTGAATTTTCAGGTCCTTCCGGCTCTTAGGCAGAAATCCTCGGCACTGTTGATGGGGAAGTCATAGGCAAAGAGGTGTCCCTTGTGGTGCTCCTCTCCTGTGCCTGGAAAGCAGGTAAAAACAGCACAGGAACAGCTTCTAGGTCTGTGATTAACACAATTCACAAAGAATAGGGAAAGGGCTTTAATGGATAAAGTTTTGCTGACTGCCTTAAAATATTTCTCAAATAGTAGTGTCACATTTTTTGTCTCAGCATTTGGGTAACAGCAAACCAGTTTATATTTACTTGAAGATGACCCTTTCCATTTATTTTTCATGAATGGTGATTTTCTTCAACTATATAGCTGATGCAGAGATTTGAGATAGATTTAATATGTGGAGATGATAATGCAAGATGTTATTGTGCCAAAAGGAGATACATGTTGGAAAATTATTTACTTTCAGACCACTAAATGTGTATTAGTTTAGTTAGAATGATAACTCCCAAACAATTTTTGGTTGTTGTTCGTGGTTTTTGTTTTGTTTTGCTTTGCTTTTTTTCAAATTTATTTTCTTTTTCTGCCAAAGTGAAATAAAGCAAGTTTAGGTAAAACAGCTCCTCAGGACAAGAATTAAATCTTTTGATGGAAGAAGCTGTAACAAACTTATCATCACATTAAAATACTGTGAAATAAACTTCTTCTATGCTATCACCCAACTATCAAAGACCTGTGAAGTCAGTTTAAGTTTCAGTTTTAATTATGATTCCCTTTTCTTTTTAGTAACAGGCTCCTGAAGTGTCCCTCAATCTGATTATTTGGAAATAATATTCTCTGATTATTTTTAGAAATTTTGGGTCTATTTTGTTCTGTCTCACTCATTTCATTAGCTTCTCCTTCTTTAAACCTTTATTTAAAATTAATCTCTGATATGTTTTTTCCAACATGAAATATAGGTTTCACATACCACTGAGATACACGTAAGCTTAACAAGCAACCACCTGAACAGTGTAGCCTGAAACTACCAATTCCACTTCTTTTTATGAAATACTTTTTTTTCTAAGTTGTGCTTTAAATATAAATTGAATTCTTCAGGACAGAGATTGGGCCTTAAACTGTATCATAAAATGTTTAATACATTTGGGCATTTAAGAAATGACATTAAATAGGCTAGGCCATTAAAGAGCTATATTCTTTAAGCTCCTATTTTGTGTATCCTGCTAAGATTTATTGCAGAATTTTTCAGTTGCTCTTAAATTCACTGAGTATTTCAAAGGGATTTAATTTCTTTTTTCTTTCTTTAGCTGTGGCAGATGTCACCTCACTCAGTTTTCTTGCAATTAATGCTTTTACCAATTTTTCATGTTCTGCCTTGAGGTTAGATTTGAATAAGAAGGGTTTGTCAATTCTTGCAGCCACCAAATCTGGGGTTTTATTGTTGTTTCTCCTATACTTTTTCCTATGTTTTGTATTTTTTTATTTAAGATTTGTTGTTGCTCCCTTTTTCGTGTGTCTTTTACTGATGGTCCAGGCTGTTTTTTTACTGTCCTCTCTGGGCAAAGCCTTCCTGCTTGAGAGACCTATTTTTTTTTTGCTTTCTGGATGCAAAACACTCATCCCTATTTTTGTGTTTAGGAAAAATGTGTATTTTTTCTTTCGTGGTATTGAAGTTCATGTGGTACATTTCAATTCATGCCCTCACCTAACAATACATATGTGCCTCCCATGTGTTTCGCATCCATCCCTCCAGCCAGCTACTGAGTATTACTATCCCATGCACCTGTTCTAGAGGGACACAAAGGTAGACTGACTTCAAGACTTCTCAGAAAATACTAATTTTGCTAGCATTTTCCTACAGTTCTTTGGAAATAATGCAAAAGTTTTCTCATTTTTACTGACCCTCAAGAAATAGAGCAGTAGATGATAGTGAATAAGATGGTAAATAATGTAAAAGACTGTTTATTTCTGAGGGTAAGAGTTCAGTACCATTTCTACCATTATATCCAGTAAAAGGCCAAAATAAATCTCCCCTTCAGTCTATTTCTCAGGATTAGTTTGCCTAAGAAGGTTTAACCAGCCTCGAGTAATCTTTCAGTACTTGTTAGGAAGATTTCACATAAATAAATCATCCAGAGTAAAACTGTAGTCTCCGATCACATTTTATTCCTGTTCCTCTTCTTTCTTTCTTCATCACTTTTTCTTTGTTTGTTTTACTCCCCGACACTGTTCTTTGCTCACATATTGACTCACTGTCTCTGGTCTCACTGCCTGTAGGTCTTGCTTCTGTCACTGAGCTTTCTTTGCTTCACTGAAGTTCTTTCTTCACTTGCTAAAATCCCTTTCATGCCCCAAACTTTCTGAAGAACTCTGAGGTTCATTTGCAGATAATTCCAGCAGGAAACTCTCAAATTGATCTTTTTTGCTGGTCCTGGGGCTTTCTTTCCCACTTATTTGTTTTTCTTTCCCACTTATTTGTTTTTCTTGACTCTCAAAATATTAGTCAGAGTAGTCTGGTTATTGCTCGAAGAGCACTGGGGGAAAAAAATCACATAAGTTGCACATTCAATGTCTGTCTACAGGGTAAAAGAGAGGACAACTCAGAGATCCTGGATGTTCTTCCCACTTCTGCTGTTTGTTGATTATATCAATTTGATGAAAAAAAAAACTGAAAACAATCAAGAAATTAAGATACTTCAGTCATGCAGGTTTTGACATTGCCAAAGTTCACTATTACAAGTGAATCAACTTGATTCAATTTGTAGCTTTCTTTTTAATTATCTGAAAATTAGATGGGAAATGAAATGTAAGTGGAAAAAAACCCCAATTTTCAGAAGCAAATACCCAAGCTATAAGCTTTCATTTTTCTTCTTACAGTAAGCAACTTCTCCTGTAAATATGGAGAGTGATAAAGTTATATAAATAAACAATCTTGTTCTCCATGCCCTCTGCAAACTATATTACTAAAGTGATTTTCGTTTCATCAAACAAGATTCTAGGAGTGGATAAAGCTGACTGGGATAATGCAAATCATCACAAATAAAGGAATATGATCAGTGTTACCTTTTTTTTAACACCAGCCTGTATGAGTTGAATTTATTTTTCTCCACATTTGTCTGCTTTATCTCTCTTTGATGCATTTATTTTGGATGATTCACTCAAGGCGATATTTTACAGCATACATATGGCAGTCGCCATCATGGTCAACATAGTGGGAGAGTTTTAAGAACTGTTTCCTCACCAGCAGCACAGTCAGTCTGTAAGACCAGAGGCTTTCCTTCCCTCCCTCATATCTCCGCACATCCACCCCACACACCATGCAATCGGCTTACGGATACATCAATTGCACAGCAATAATCTGCTTGCAAAGGAGCAAGGCCTTCATTTTTACGTTTTGCAGATGTAAATGGAGCTCAGCCTCACAACCCTTTTCAGTCTTGATTATTCCTTTCATGCAGGCCCACACAATTTCTGACAACATTGCAGCCCACTGAAACTTCTGATTAAGAGTTTCGCCTTCATGTGCCAGGAAGCAGAAAGTGACTCTGCACTGGTGGTGGGCATGAATTCCATTTCTGGGCTAAGCCATCCACAGTTGCACAGAGATAGCAGCTAGCATCTGGTTTTCCTTGGTTCACAGGCTTTTTTATTAGATCAGATGAGCAACCACCAGAGGGGAAAAGTGCCTTCCTGGTTGTATAGGCTAACATTTGCTGTTAACCTGTTCCACGTATGGATTCTAGGGCTGCAGAGAGAAATGAGTATAAAACTGGGTCTCAGAGAAGCACACTGTCTTTGGGAGCTATTCATGGGATGTTTGTACTTACAAGGGTGTGCCTCATCTGTTGTCTCTATTGAAAATCCTATTCCTGCCTGTAATAATAGCTTGTGTAGGACTCTTTTCTTCCTTCTTGTTCATACAAATGGAGTAAATAGACACAGGTGAGAGAATAGAAACAGAGAACAGTCAAGTATTAGAAAGCTACCTGGATTTCTTCAGTTGGCAGAGCTGAGGTGCATAGACATTTGAGATTGACTACATCTATTGTCCCATATCCAGCTGGTATATCTTAAATCTGCGTGGTCAATAGAGCATAAATATGTTGTGCATGTGCATTCTGACAGCACATGTATCCGAAGAAAATCTCGCTAAAAAACACATAAAACAATTGTCACAAAAACATTTTTTATATCACAGCTAGTCATCTGCCAGGAAGATGCCAGAAAGAGTGTTAAATATACTGTAAATATTCAGCTCAAAGTGTGTTTACATTTGCAATATGTTCTTTTATGTGAAAGAACAGAGACAGAATGAAAGGAGAATCCTCCCCTTGGTAATGACTATTTTAATGTCTGCTCAAAGCTTTGTAAATAATGCAGCACTATAAAATTTAGTCATAAGAAGTAATCATTATCTCTCAATAAGAGAGAATAATTTTTCCATTTGACCTGCCATATAAATATCTATAAACATTATCTTTAAGAGTGTTCCTTCTATTCATGTGCAAATACAAGCAATGTGAAGATTTCTAACATCTCAGAAAATTACCCCATAGTACATCCAGTTGCCTGTATTTTCCAAAAATTGCAGTCTTGAACAGGGATTTTTATGCTTGCAACAGATTGGGTCAAAGTCCGAACAAACAGGTACTGGCATTTTCTTTTGATTGTTTCTGTAAACTTCCCTCATCAGTGGATTCTGAGAGATATATTAGTGAAACATACTCCTGTTCAAATAAGCCAAAACCTCTTTTCACAAGATTCTCAGATGTTTCCTTGAGTCATGATGAGAAAATTGTGGAGGACTACATTATGTCTTAATAGAGAACTTTTAAGTATGGCTTATTAATTGAAAGGGGAAAAAAAGCAGCAGGTATATATTAAGAAATTTTTTGTTACACTGTCTTGAGGGAGAGGTGGTAAGTGATGACTGATACATTGCTGAGGGATTTTATCTTCTTGTTTATGTGTACTGTGCTGCTGTTATATGGTCACAAGACGTGACACATGTTCTGTGTGCCAAACTGGGAAATATTTGCATTTTATTTGTTGGCATAGTGAATAAAAGTGCATTTTGTGTGATAAATTGCTTACAGTTAAATAAGATTTAAAGATTTAAAGAAAAGGAAAACAGCATGACACAATACACAACACGTATGTAACAAAGGATGCATCTGGGGCTTTCTTCAAGATTTTAATTCTCAGGTCAATCTTGAAATATATGTTTAAAAGCTTAAAGGTTTCCATTTGCAGAAAGCAGGGAAAGATGAGTCATGAGTGCTGTGTTATGACTCAGGCTTGGAGTCCTGATTTATAGAAAGCAAAGCCCAAGCATAGAAGCATGCATCAGGTTATCCCGATGGGACAAGAGAAGGCCATGCACCAGCTCTTCTCCAAACTTTTCTTCTCCTCCCCACACTTCCACACAAGCTCCAGTTTCCCTGCAAAAGAAATGAGTGCACTTTCCAGATGGGATCTCTGATGCATTCCAAGCAATACCAAGCAGCATGCTGCAGGCCTCAGGGCTCCACATGCTGTGCAGCAGAAGACAGCAGAGATGCACCCCAGAGAAGTCATTAACTCGTGCCTGCGTGTTTACAAGGGCTTTAGGGAGTTGCAAGTTTAGGTGAGACAGCTCACTGGAAAGTCTTGCTTCACTCTTATTGTCTGAAGATTTTTGCAGGTCTGTTCTGTGTTAATGTTGGTAACCAGAGAGAGCAACCTGGTTTGCTAATCAAGATTTTCATTTTCAGTGCCCTACTCCAAGAGCAGAGCACTAATAGCTTCAAAAAGAGCCTCAATAAAATGTCTGAAAGAGGCAGTTTCTGTGCAGATCACATAATATGGTTCTAAGCAACAGTTTCTTAGATCTTTCATGTGAATAAAGAATGGATTATCTGAAATCTTGCTAATAACCATTTCCTCACAGTCTTCAGTTGGCAGGTGTATGAAAATGGAAACAATCAATCAAAAAATGTGATTCTGCAATTAGTTTTTTATGAATTTCATGTAGAAAGGTTTAATTGGTCATCATTGTCTTATAAAGTGTGAGCCAATGAGGAAAATGTGATTGCATGTCTCTTGTATATAGCCTGGCTAAATAAACTTTTTCACCTCTGTTAATCACATAATTTCATACTTTTGCTTGTAGCTACTAGGTCTTGTGAGACTAATCTGAAGAAGCAGCTACACACTGCTCTGTTGCCAAGGAAACTGTCATGATCACCAGTTAAACCATAGTAGTAAGATGTTTCTTGTGTTCATGGTAAAAATGGGACATTCTGCAAAGATATGGGATATAGGGGAAAGCCAGCTGTAACAAACCACTGACAAGAGTCCTTATCTGTGAGAGAAGATACTTCCAGCTTCTGGTTCCTGCTCCTAATACTTCTGGTGTATTTTATGCCATTGTTATTAACTATACAGTCTTGGCAGCAGAGAGGTCTAAATCTCCAACTCTATCCTGAGAACTGTGCTGGTTCCAACTACAATTTTATATTAGGGACCACAAACCCTAGCTAAATAATATGAAAATAACTAGAATATAATCACAGTTGTGTTTTATTTTTTCTTAATAGGTATGATATAATTACTTTTAAAACAAAGAAAGAAATATAGACTGATTTGATGATTTTATGAGAGAAAAGCCATATAACCATGAATTGAAAAGGTCACCTATATACAGCTAAGGTTTCTGAGATGACTCTTACTGAATCAGTGATAAATCTTTTTCTTTTTATTTCTAAAATAAAATCTTAGAATAAGGGGAATAAATGGGATCTTCATGATCTAGGAGGCAGTGCACTGCATTTTGAATGGAAACAAATATTTGTTTGACATACATAAAGAGCATGCATTAACAGGGACATAATCACTCGTCTTCAGGCACTACTTCAAATGAGTAATTCCAGACATGTCTATATTAGGTTTCTATTGCAAAAAAAAAAAAAAGAAAAATAAAATAAAAAGAAAAAAAGGCAGGTCTGAGAAGAATGTTTTAAAGTATTTTAGCAGCTTTGGAAAAAGAAGTCACCAAGAAAAGTCATGAATCATATGCAGTATGCATGTAGAAAGCACAGACACCCAGATCATTTACCAGCACTGAAAAATCTGACCAGTATAAGTACTCAATTTAACTCAGAATTTTTTTTTTCTCTCCCAAATTGCGCGAGAATCTAAATATCTGGAACCTAATCCAGTGGGTATGCACACTTATGCCCATCTTTCAACAGACAGCAGTAGACTCAGCTTAAAACTCAAAAAGAAAATTGAGCCTAGTATTCCAGCTGTGGTTATCTCTGAGTTTCATGGATGAGAACTTTACCTCCTCACTTGCGTATACTCTGATTTTGTAAATGAACATCAAAATGAATTCTGAGAGTCACTTGGATATGTAAGAGTAAAAGGTCTGATGCTTAAAAGAAACAACCATTCAGAGAAAAGTTAAAGGAACAAGATCACATTTTCAACATTTTTTCCAGATGTAACTACACTGGGCAATGGTGTCATTATAAAACAAATGGAAGTTGTTCTAGAAATCATGTGAAAAATCATCATACAGTATCTCTGTACTCAACAGAGATCAGGTAATAACAGTGAAGAGAAGCTATAGATGCACTTCCTTCTTGACTAAACTCTGTGTTGACTGCACAGATTGGTTCCCTTTGACAATAAAGCTGGTTTGTTTAAAACAGCAGTTTCATATATAGACATTTACATTGTGGGCAATTAAATTTTGAGTTAGGGAAAGATGCCTGAATCTGAGAGAAGAAGTTAGGGTTATGTACATGGGATAAAGAAGGCAACCTTTTTCATGTTCCTTGCTCTAAACTAGGAAAATAAAATGTCTGGAGAAAAAGCACAGGGAAATTATCACAAATATAAATGCCTTTCAATCAGTAGAGCATCAATGGAACTAATACAGGAGCTTGGATGTTTTCCTTTCAGGTCAATTGGCTGCAATCTTGGCTCACTCAGCTTCTTCCTCTGTGCTGAGATCAGATATTTTCTCTCTGAATAGGCTCAGATCAATCTTGTTGCTTCCCTGTATGCCAGGATATACTATGACAAGGGAGTCTTTGCATTACAGTGTTGTTGTACTAGGGGTGATAAGTACAGGAAAAAAACTGATTGTACAGGTCACATTTCCTCAGATGTATTGCCAAGTCCTGTGGTATACATGTTCCTGTAATATAGCCCAGAAGAAAATGTCTACTTCTTGAGAAAGGAGTAGGCTTTACAATAGCCAAGTTGTAAAAACCCTGTGGGGATTCTGAGCCCAAAATCTGGAGAAATTGATTTTAAGCTGGAACAGATAACTAAATAAGTCATGCTATAATGGCCCTTCAGAGTATAACAATATGTTGTCTTTTAGATAACTTTCAGTTTGCTAATTTGAAAATTGTTACCATATGAAAGCTTTCAGAGTGACAGCACATTTGTTTGTAGTTTGGTATTTGAATATGCCAAATATTGGTTCTATTAAGCTGTTCTAAATCTAAACATCTACATCAGACACATTTTCTTTCTGCATGAACACAAAGGCATAATGTACCATGTTTTGCTGATATCTGCATGATTAACTACATTTGTTTTCTATTTACCACATAAAGCTGTGCTCTGGAAAATCTACTTGAAACATTCAAGCTTTCACTCAGGGACATTTCTCCCCATATAATGACCAAAGAGCAATAGAGGTCAGTAATCAGAAATCTCTAAGGACACCAATTTTTACAGCCTCATTAGTAGTGTCTTAATTAGTTGTCACCCAGGTTAGCATTGACTTGTTAAGCTCATACAGAATGCACTGAGGGGCAACCGATGTGTTCTCAAAATGTCACATCTTGTATCCAGGCTCCATTATATGATACTTCTGTTTGAAAAGGTTGGTGTAAGTGAAAGACAAGTGGTCTTCTGACCCCTTTAATCTCTCTTAGTAGGCTCTGTGGATTTGCCCTTATTTCATGAGGAAAAGAGTATTATTTTAGAACATTTCATATAAGCATATTCCTTTTTACAAATGCAATTTCTTTTATATATATATATATATGTATATTTATACATGCTTTTCTTTATCTTTCCAACTTCCATGTTTCTATCTTTATATGTGGGGTGTGTGTATATATATGTATGTAAAGAGAAATGTGTATATATTAGAAAGGTAACTGAGAAATTGTGTGGTTTAATGTAAAAAATTGCAAGGTACTAGATTATTTTCTTATGAAAATGTTTCTTTTTCATAGCTGTCCTGATGCTAATATAAATAAATAATTTGCTATTTCTAGCCTAATTAGTGAATGTATGCCTGCCTTGAGCAAGGAGGGCTGGACACGCTGACCTCCAGAAACCTCCTCCAATCTAAATTATTCTGTGACCCTGTTTATACAAAAAAAAAAAAAAAAAGTGTGTGCACAAGCACATTTCCCAAGTAAAAATGGATTACAAAAATGCCTTGATGATGAGTAATTGTAGTAGTTACATGTCTCCAGGATCTTGACAAGACAGAAATTTAAAAACTCACTTAAAGAAAATATATGTACAAATTGTGGATATGATGGTGATTGGTGATCGGTGATCAGAGAGGTGGTGCCTTTTGTGGCTTCCGTGGTTTGGAAGAAGAAACTTCTGTACAGAGAGTAAGCTCTTCAGCAATATACACAACAGTTGGAACAAACTGCTTTACTTCATATTAATATTATATACAAGTTTAATTATTATTACAATGGTATTATTTTTACTATTATTATTGTTACATTCTGATAGACTTCTGAATGGCTTCACATCCTGATTTGTATGTGTCAGCAGTGATCTTTACATTTCTGTGGATGGATGATGAATTTGGAAGGCAAAATATATAATACATATGTTTAAATTATGTGGATTCATATAAAAGAGTTAAGGGTGACACCAACTGTGCTAATTTTTTTTTATAAATGAAATCTTGAACAACTAAAAGGATGAAATCTCAAAAAATTTTCTAAAGAGCCCTACCAAATTGATCCTTATAAGTCACAAGCTGTAGAGATACATTTTAGAAAGCTGCATTTGAGATCACAGGGTTGTGGTGAAATGCTTTTTTTGCTTGCTGCTTCTAAATGATATTTGAACTCTCTGATCTAAAATTTCCCCAGTGTATTTTCTGACTCTGTGTCAGCTGCCCCTAAGATAGACTGACCATACATTCCTTTAAACCTTTAACCAGCAGCAGGAAAACTACCTGTGAGATGAAAGAGCTACTCTAGACAGTAAAATAGCTCAGACTATTATCAGCATATGACTCACACAAAAATATGTTACCCTCTCTCCTCTTCACTGACTTTCCAGATATCCTAATGTAGTGGGCTATGAAGGCAAGGGGGAGAAGTTCTCAGTGAAAGACTAGGTGGAGATTAAATTAGAACTCACTTGAAGTAAATTAGTATAAGAGCCCTCCACCTGCCCCATCATCATCTGCTGGAGGGACACATTGGGCAATTACATTCAATGATAAAAAGTAGCCCCTTGTGTTGCTGAGTTTTTAGGTGGAATAGTAGTTGGTGCGATAATATGTATTTCTAGCAAAGACGATTTTGTTTTCTTTCCTGGAGAGCCCAGTGGTGTGTTGCAAATATCTTGAAGGGATTCCTCTCAAAAAATATGGTCCTAACACTGTGATAAGTTATTTCAGTAAGGATTTTGATTACTGAGTAAAGGCAAGGTAGCAGGAGATATTTTAGCTCATTTGCTTGCTTAGGCAGAAATACTTTATTAGAAAAAATAGCGAAAGAAAGAAGGAACTCAGAAGTTAATACACAACTGAGAAACATTAAGTCTTTTTTTTTTTGTTATATGACTTGTTCCGGAAAATATCTCTCATATATTTATCTTGTGCAACAATTAATGGCTGGTATGGTTAAAAGGTCAGATATGCAAGAACAATTTTTAGTACAATCTATCAAGATCTATTTGGACATAGGAGCCAAAACAAAAGTATTCATTTGTTCCATGGTAGTAATATGAGTCTAGGGAGTGAAAGAAGGTTTCTCTCTTCCTGCCTGATGGCATCATCAGGTCATTTTAGGTGTTGTGCTCTGCAAGTGAAAACACCCCATTGTTGCTTCCTTATCAGTCAAACATTTCTGTGGGTAATTATCTGACTCCTCATTAACAGCAGTGCTGCCTGAACTGCTGCTTTGGGGATCCTGCTAACAAATCTTGAGATAAAATTCTTCTTGTCCTTTCAGATCACAGAAGGGCCTCGAGCTACAGGAATGGTGTTTGCAGCCATGCACACTCTCACCCATTTCCATTGTGGAGCAACTGTCTCTGCACGTGCTGCTACTGATTTTTCACCACTTTTTCTGACAGATTTTCAAAATTTAGTTGACTTCTGAGGCTGGAGGAACTCCTTCATTCCTGCATCTAGTTCTTTTAACCTTCCTTTACAGTCATGAATTAATTCAGTTAAGCAGTAAATTGTAGTGACATACTTACTGAGAGTTATTGTTGTTTTATAGCTTAATTAGTGTAGTTAATTGTATTTTGTAATTATATAATATTTCCTTTCTATAAACATAGAAGTCATATTATGTGTAGTCAGATCAGCTGTAGAGTTTAAGCTTATGGTTATTTAATTATGAGAACTTTTTTTTTCATTTTTAAGGCTAGTTACTGACAATAGAAATTGGCGGTAATGTCCTGTATTGACCCACTTTTCTATCCATTTTTATACAGTCTCTGTCCTTTAAGACTCATTACTTTGTTGCTCTTCTATTGAAGATGAATACATTTAATGTTTAAGTTTTCTCAATGATCTCTAAAATCCCATATGGGGATCCAAAGGTATGAAATAATTGCATAATATGAGGAATTTTATTTACTCGCTTGCTTACAGATGAAGAAACATATGCAAGAATTGTCGGGCACTTATCTGGGTTTTTTTTTTTTACTGTGTTAATGTCCTATTAAAGCAGACTTTTATTACATTATGTAGTGACGGTTTTTAATGCTCAAATGTGGAAGTTAATATGCATGGTAGTTTGATAAAAGATGTTGCAAAAGCTAATCAACTTTTAAAGTTATCTTTTTTTGTTAGTAGAACAAATCGTGCTTTTGCATCTAAATGCATGCTGATAAATACACCAGCATCAAAAAAAACCACCTCCCTGAAAGAATCTCAGCATACAAATGTGACTTTGATTCAGTTTGGGGAGTAAGATTTTAATTATGCGGTTCTTCAAATTCAGCTGACATTTTTGATTGCTATTTCTGTTCTATTCTCTTGATGATTTTGATCGTGATAAGGTTTTTTATTTCATGAATATATAGCGCTGGTGAATGTGACACTTTGTTCTTTTACGAGAAGAATTCAATAAAAAAGAAATGTACTGTCTCTGAAATCTCATAACACTGAATTCATCATATATGCTATGTAATCTTTTAAGAGAAGCTGTTATGATAATGTATGCTGATATAATCACATGAATGGATGACTCATTCAGAGAAAGTCTATCAGCATAATAGGTATAATATATTTTAAGAATTGACAAAAAACTTGTAAGCAAATTTACAGGTAGGATGGCTTTGCACTTCAGTTCAGTACAGAGGTTTGCTGTAACAGTGCTTATCTAATAGCTTGCTTCTCTAATGCCAGAGCATCTCACATTGCTTTTAATATTTCAAATTTTTGCAGTTTCATGCTTATGAAGATGCTAAACTTTGCATGTAAAAGCAGAAAGAAAACAGTCTCTTATGAAAGATATCTATTAAAAAATTACAAAGTTCAAAATCTCTTGAAACTCTTTTGGTTCTATTATGCCAGCACAGCTGAATAACTACAACAGAGAAAGTTCCAGTAAATATGTTAGACGATGTCCATGTTCTTTTTGGCCATTATGGGGTAACTTTTAACTGTTTTTCAAATGCAAAGAAACTATTAAAGTATATTCTCTATTTTATGCATTTAATGTTTGTATTTAATATTTCCCATGTTTATAAATTCTTTTTGGTGACTGTGCAAGACATATTTTTATTAATGTATAATACAATGAACTTTATTTTCCAGTCACATATTTTGGTTTCAGTCAACTGAAAATTTTGTTTCGAGCTTATGACCCATATATGAACAACAGTGACCTCATGTGGCTATTGCTTCAGGGATGCATGTGTCAGGCAGTACAAAAAGAGCACATCTGTCTTCATGGCAGGAATATAAAAACATGAAGTTATGCCCACTGGGGTTCATTATAGTTATTTGTCTTTTTGTCTTAAAACAATATTAACTACAATATGTTCATTAAAATACTTCCTGAGGAAGGAGCTTGATGAATGCCGCCATGAATTTGGCCAACAAACTGTTATACACATTTAAGATTTTCCTCTCCTCTCCTCTCCTCTCC